>JAJJMJ010000595.1:473953-548573 GCA_022059055.1 Vitis cinerea
AAGACGTTATTTAAGAACCAAGAATGTATAGATATAATTGTATTCAAATACATTTTTCCAAAAAAGAATCATAATTAATAACTAAAAAAAAATCACGTACTTATCAAAGTTTAAATTTTTTTTTTTAAAAAGACTCATTTAGTCTGAATTTTCAAAATCGACTACTCAATAAACATAATAAAAATCTTTTTCAAAATTGACTACTCAATAAACATAATAAAGTTTTTTTTTTCAAAATTGACTACCCCAACAAACATAATAACACTCTTTCAAATTCTTGCAAAAACAAAGCTTATGCCTTATTTAAGAACTCCATTCAAACACTTGTTGAAGCGCGAAGAATTTACATGTATGTGTTTTTATAGGAAAAGATCATTGATAATTAAATAATTCCAAAAGACTTGCACACAAAGTCCTTAAAGTTTTGAAAATTATACAATCTACCTATAATACCTTTAAAATTACATTAGCAGTTCAGCTATCGTATGCCTTTTATCTTTGTCATATTGATCTCTGATCGATATAGTAATATTATTTTAGAATTGGCTATTTGACAAATATGATAAGACTCTCTTACATTCTTGCAAAAACAATCTCTATGCCTTATTTAAGAGCTTGTTAAAGTGTGTATGTGTTTTTCTATAACAAACTATTAGTAATTATTGCACACAAAATCCTTGAAGTTTCAAAAATTATAAAATTACCCTTAATACTTCTAAATCATAGTAGTATTTCATATGAGGTCTTGGAACATCAAATGCTCTCCATAAAATTGGACTATAAAATTACTAATATCATTAATGTTTTATTTTAAAATATATTTTTATTATTGTTTAACTTATGTTAATAATAAAAATTTAGAGGATGTTTGTTTTTTTTTTTTTTATTTTTTTTTAAAAAAAATATTTTTTTTTTAAATTTTAAATTTTTTTTTTTTTTTAACTTTTTCATGACTTATTATAAATTTTTGGTCTAACTGAAAAAACTAAAATATTTAACTTTTTTTAAATAAAAAAGTAACATATTGATTTTTTTAATACATAATATAAATAAAATATTACAAAAACAAACAACTTAATACTTAATATTATTAAGTACTATATAGTTTTAAGTTATATTTAGAATTAAGCAAAAAAAAAAAAAAAAAAACACCTATGCATTTTTTTTTCTCTTTTCAAAATATTTATAAGATACAATAACTCATTGAGATTTACCTTGAAAAAAGAATAATGATTTATTTTTTTTTAAAATATTGAACTATAAATTTTTTTTAATTACCTCAAATTCAAAAATTCATGAAAATGATTTTTAATAATATAAGGTAAAATCAATATCACTTGTATATAAAATTTCTCATTTTAAAAACAAAAATTAAAAGATGTTCTAAATAAAAAATGTTTTCGAATTGTGTTAATGTTTTCTAAATCAAAAAAATAATTCGATTAAATTTAATTTTGAAATAAGCCATTTGTCTAAGAATCAAAGGGAGTTAAAACTAATTTTTTGATTTTTGATTTTTTTTTTCATAAAATAATGAAAGAATTTGTAGATATGAAACTTACAAGGGAGGAAAATAAAATTTCTCGAAAGATCAATGCAACATGGTTCGGTGTCAATTTTAAGAATACGAAAAGTAAAAGGATTTAAAGAAAATGGAATAAATTAAATAAAAATCTAAAAAGGTTTCTCTCACGTTGGCCTCAGGAGAGAGAAAGAGAGAAAGAAGAGGAGAGAGAGATAGAGAAGAAACGACCGCGTCATTCAGCACCAGGTAACCCTAACCCTAACCCTAACCCTAATCCCCAATTTCTTCTGCTTCGCGTTCCTCTTCGTCTTCTCACTGAACCATACAATAACTCCAATACGTAAATGTAACGTGTAATCCCTAAAGAGACCAACATTTCTCAAATGAAATTCAAGTCCCCTGAATAGGGTTTGGTGCCTCTCGAATCTGGAACTCGCAGCTGTGACACGGATTGTGGAATCGCAATTCGCTGATTGGAGGGTGTCTCCGCCCCCAAAACGCTGCTTTTTGAGTCCCGGAGCGCGGGCATGGGCAACCCTTCTCCTCTGTCCCGTCACCATGTGACTGAGCCTGTACTTGTTGGTGCTCCATACCTCATGGGATTTCCATGAGAATTGTGGCTCCCAGCGGCTTAGTCTCTGTTGATGCTAACATGTAAATAATTTGTAGTGTTGTTGTTGTTCTCGTAGTGTTGTTACTATCATTTAGCATTTGGCATTGCTATTTGGAGTGGATTGCTTTGTGAATTGGCAACGTTCAAGTTTGTTTTCATTACAATTCTCGTGTTCTTTTTTGGAAATTTGATCACATTTTGTATAGGGGTACTCTCTTTGGTTGTCTTTGTGTTTGTCATGTAAGAGTTACCATCTTTGTGTGATAGTTTCATGCTTTTAATGTATGTTAATTGGCAACATTTGGGTTTATTATCAGAACAATTTGTCTTATCCTTTCAGGGAATTTTATTGCATGATGGCATTAAGGTTCTTTTCTTGTTAAATTTGATCACATGTTGTATGTGTCTGACTCCTGTCCTAATTCTGATTTAAGACATGATTTCTTTGTGTCATCATTAATCTTTCTGAACGTGTGGTGTGTCAATGTGTGTATGGCATTTGAGAGTTTGTTTCTGTGATAGACTGATAGTTATTACTTATAATGGATGCATGTTTTTACTACCTGGGTGTTACTCATCTTTGATATTAATTGGGTGATGAGTTAGGGTTGACATTAGGGTTTTGTGCATGAGTGTCGAAATCCCTTGCTTGATCATCATAGGCAGTGACTGTAAATTTTTTACAGTCTTGCTGAACTCATACTCTTGGTGTTTGCTCTTTGTTCTGGGACATCTTACATAGAGAACTTTAAGGGCAAGCATGTATTTGAATATAAAGCAGTCATCATTGATTATTTATTTATTTATTTTTTCTATACACATAGAACTGCAAGGGAATGTATAATTATGGATTATTTAGCACAGCAATAGGACCTGTATTATGTATGACATGGTAGGGATGATAATGGATAATTTTTGTATAATCCTCTCATTTCATAACATGAATGATTATTCTCTCAAAACCTATTTTCCTGGATTATTTTAATGGTATTATCTTAAGGTGTCATGCTAGTAGATTGATCTTGTCTCCTTGGTTGAATCATGTGAATTTTTACAAGCTTGAATCTTCATTCAAATAAGGAGATTCATTCCAAGTGTGCTTGTGAGCATCAGCATGTTTATCGGCTGCTGCAAATTTCTCAGTTTATAGGAGGCCTAAAATGTTCGTTCATTCATGGGCCATTACACTTAGTTTTCACTAATTATGCCTTTTCCCTGTCGACTTCTCATTTTTGTCTGACCCCCACTGTTTTTTGGTTTTATGGATTTGATAGATTTCTTAAATCGATGGGAAGGGAAAAGTTGTAGTTAAGATAGGAATGCATGGATGTAGCTCAGGAACTGCTATCTTAGTAAATGCAGAAGTTGATTCCATGGGAGGTGTTGTTGACGGTGGAGTTGGAATTGGTAGCAAACCCTCTCCACGCCGAGCAGCAATTGAAAAGGCTCAAGCAGAGCTTAGGTACTACTGGGATGTTCCTTTTTATTTTACCCTAGCCCATTTTGAAGTTCTGTTTATATATATAGATATAATACTGTTAGTGTAAATGAAGCAAACTATTATTTGTTGGTTACAGGCAGGAGTATGATGTTCGTGAAGAAAGGAGAAGAGAGCTAGAGTTTCTTGAGAAAGTATGTTTATTTAATCCCTCCTTGCTTTTATCTTCTCTTATTATCAAAGCAAATATTATTTTGAGCATATCCAGGTGATTAAATGTTCCTTACCTGCAGGGTGGCAATCCTTTGGATTTCAAACTTGGACATGCAGCTTCAGTTAGCGTCCAGTCTACTTCCCTCACAGATCAGCATCCTGAACAGATTGTTACCAGGTTATTCTTTCTTATAGATGCGAATTAAAAAATTGTGGATGACCTGTATTATTTTTATTGAACTAGATGATGTTCTTGTAACAGTGAAGCAAAAGGCAGTTTTGCGTTGACTGCCTCACCTCATGGCGATTCTGTTGAAAGTAGTGGCAGACCAGGGGGGCCTACAGTTTGTGAACCAAATAGTGCTGATAATCTCTTGCTTTTTGATGGTGAAAATGAGATACTTGATAGGAACTCCCTACATCCTAGTAGAAGGAACAACATTGTTCCATCAGAACAGTCATCCCAGGTGGATGGGAGCCAAAATGCAAAGGAATCTGAAGATTCAGCTATTTTTCGTCCATATGCTCGAAGAAATAGGTCCAGATCAAATCGTGATGGTGCTCGATCAAGTTCTGCTGATATAGTTCCATCTCGTGGTGGCCATGGTTCTTCTTTGCCTGCTCGCCATGGTTCAAGGGATGCAAAGGGGTCAATATCTGAAACGAACTTCAACAATCAGAAGGATCATAACGTTTCTCCCATTTCTGATCCCAAATCTATAAGTTCAAATGGTGACGTGGTATTTAAGGTTGTAGCTCCTGAGAATCAGTTGGATATGGTGCTGGATAGTGTGCAGGCTGTGGAAGCAACTAGCAGCCTCACAAAAGGCAGTGTGCCTGAAACTAACTTTGATACTACATCGTCCAAGTGGGATAACCAACATATTCAATCTGTGCAAGTTGACATTCAGCAAACTCTTACTGACGTAGCATCTGCAGATCCTGATCCAGTTGGAGGAAGGGAACAGGTAGTTTCTGCAGGGCCTGAATGTCTTCCTTCTGCGGCTACTGTAAAAAGTGAAAATGAAACAAGTTCTGGTCAGCTGAATGGTTTTAGCAACCTTAAAAGAGAGAGAAAAATTTTACCAAATGAAGGTCAAAATAGTGGTGCAGCATTTGGCACAAAGGGTTTAGACTCAGAGTCCTCTTGCACCCAAACTAGCCTTAGCATAGATGGAAATAATGATAGTGATCAGTGTACTGTTCCAAAGAATGTTGATTCTAATGGAAATCCTAGTGAGCAAATGTTAGCATTTGAAGGAACACCAAATATTGCAGGTGATGAAATGGTTAAAGAAGTGAATGAGGCTAAGGATGTTGATAGTTGTGCTATTATCAATGATGCTCTTGATTCTGTGCATCAAAACCACAAGGGGAATGGTTCTGTAGTTGTAGTTGAGGAAGAAATACATAGAAGTCAATCTGGCTCACAAAATGAGGTTAAGCATCCTTCTAATATTCAGGGAATGGAACAGAATGACCATTCTGTGTCAAATACAGATAGAAAACCAGGTGATATGCCTGGTGATAATTCTAATCCCACCAAAGAAGGTTTGTCCACTGGTAGACCTCAGGGTTCTATGGGTTCCTCAATTTGTGAGCTTCCTGAAGCTACTTTGTCCAGGAAGGGCTCCTTTGCTACCCCAGATCTTCAAACTTGTGCTGGAAACCGCTTGAGAATCATGGATAAGGCACATGAGGATTCAATTTTGGAAGAGGCTCGAATCATTGAGGTTGCTTCTTTATTTTCTTTTGATTATGATCTGTAATTTGATAAACCTGGAATGAACATTCTTTTATTCATTAGGCTCTGAAGGTCTGACAATGTAATAAACAGGCTAAGCGCAAGAGGATTGCTGAATTATCTGTTGGTGCATTACCTTTGGAGTATCACAGAAAATCTCACTGGGATTTTGTCCTTGAGGAAATGGCATGGTTGGCAAATGATTTTGCGCAGGTCTGATTACACATGATCATCTTCCCCTAACACAAACACACACACAGATGTATTCTACCTTTTATTCTTTGTTTTCCCTCTTCTTTTTTATCTAAAAGAAAAATACTGTAACTGGAATTTCCAACTTCATGTCTTTCAAACTTACCCTTTCTTTTTCTCATTCACATATAGGAGCGTTTATGGAAGATAACTACTGCTGCTCAAATCTGTTATCGCGTTTCTTTTTCTTCTCGGTTGAGATTTGAAGCACAAAAACAATGTCAGAAGCAAAAGAAAGTAGCTCATGCCTTGGCAAAGGCAGTCATGCAATTTTGGCATTCAGCAGAGGTTCTTCTACATGGTGATGATCTAGGTGTTGGTCCAAAAAACTGCAAATATGAGTTGGTGGGATCAAGGAGGATCGATGGAAATGAAGTTCCTGTGGACAAGATTGGAGAAGCCAATATGGTGATGATTATTTACTTTGACCTTCTTTTTTGGTCACTGCTCTATTGTAGGTTTTCAGTTATATATTTGTCATGCTATTTTATTGTTTTATCTGTTGGTGGTAGTGATTATTTTTCTTTCTTTCCCCTCATTTTACCATTTAATTTGTCAAAATAGATGGCTGGTTGGCTATGGTTTCTTTTGTCTTCAATTTCAGGATTGAATTTCCTGTTACTTATGTAAAGGTACCTCCATTTGATGAATAAGAAGGGGAAACTTTTGTATGAAAAATAGAGGAACAGATACATTGATGGTATAGAATTGGAAGGTAGTTAGATGAATTGGAAAGGAAAACAGTATTTGTAAAGATAGAGAAGATACAAAGGAAAGGAAGGAAAAAAGATTTAACCATGGACAACTGTAGATAGATGGCTTGCAACACTGTAGACATGGATCAACAGTATATTGTCCTAGCTCATTGGTTTCTTTGAAGTGTCAATTTATGCTGCCATTTTGTCCTATATTCAGTTTTGATTTTACCTATCACAAAAGGGAAAAAAAAAAAAATTTATGCTGCCATTTTGTGAGCTATGCAGCATTTAGTAAATATGCTATTAGATCTTTACTATTTCAAAGCTAAATCTGGTACTACATTAACTTGCGGAAGCATTCTAAATATTTCATGCTGCATTCTATTTTAAAAGTGGCTTATAGATTTTTCTTCTTTAATTTTTCACCAACTGTTGGGTTTTTTTAATATATTTAAAGCAAAAATGAATTCTTTAAAGGACTTGGGAGGCTGATTAAATTTTTTAATTCCTTTAGTGGAGTAAAAAATGCACATTGATGTTATTAGATTTTGTTGTTTTCTGATTGTAATGAATAACAATCAGTGTCTCCTGGATTCCATCGGTTTGTTGATTTAACTTTCAAATTTGGTTGCTTAAGTATCCTTACACACGTCATTTTTCTGTGACAATCAGACACTTCTATGATGATTGAACAAAGCTTTTGCATTGTAGCTTCTGATAAGATGCCTACCATCATGTTTGAGCTGAATGATTTCATCATGTAGCTTTAGAAGGCTTCATTGTCTGGAGTTATTGATATAGATTGCAAATTGGGCAGTCTACCTATCAAAAGAAAAGATTGCAAATTGGGTTGTCTGTGAATTGTCATAAGCTCTGCCCTTATGGTCTCTTCATGGTGATCCATAGATACATTATTTCCTCTGAAACATCAAAATTTTCTCTTATCTTTTGTGATATATAGTACTCACAGATGTGGTGATCTTGGGCAGGAGGCTAGCAAAAACCTGGAGCATCCTGGAAAAACTGTTCAGGCTTATGCTGTAAGATTCTTGAAATATAACAACTCCCTTGTTCCTCCTGTCCAAGCAGAAGCGCCGTTGACTCCTGAAAGGCTATCTGATTCAGGCATTGTTGACATGTTATGGGAGGATCGCTTCACTGAAGTATGAACCAAGTCACCTCATACTTTGCATATTTAGTTAACCTCCTTGATATTGGCCATGGAAGCCTCTCTCTCTCCATATGCATGAACTCACAAACACACACTAATGCCCATCAATCTATTAATTCTGTTAAGTAGACTGTCTCCGTTATCTTGAAAAACCACCTTGATTCTCTCATGAAGAGAAAATTCTTGCATATCTCGACTGTTTTCTTTTTCTATCTAGTTTTGGCTGTGGGTACAACATTAATTACACATCGAGTTTCTACTTTGGCAGGAAAGCCTCTTTTACACAGTTCCTGCTGGTGCGATGGAAACCTACAGAAAATCTATTGAGTCCCATATGGTGCAATGTGAGGTAAGCATATAATCATCAACGTGTTGTATGTGTGTTCTCTGTTCCTTCCTGCTAATATGTGGAATCACATTCCTGTTGTGGAGATTGCGATTTACCTTTTCTTTTCTCTCTTGATAAATCCACACATCTGTTGCCACTGTTCTTAGAAATGATGTTCATATTTTAATTGAAAGGTGTTTATAGTATTCTTAAGATTATTAAATGCAGTTATTTCTAAACTGCATAGTGTGTGTGTTTTTGTAGCTTATTTATTGGCATGATAATCATTGCAGAAAACTGGTAGTAGCATGCAAGAGGAAGTTGAAACATCTATGTATGATCCTGTAGCAGGTATTGCTGGAGGCTGTTGTGATTTATTTCTATCTTGTTTTAATTTTATGTTACTGACCCGATCAGTTCCTAATCCAGAGTTTGGAGCTCAAGAGAATTGCTATGATGAGGATGAAGGAGAAACAAGCACTTATTATTTGCCAGGTGGATTTGAAGGTAGCAAGCCATCAAAATATTCCCAGAAGAAAAAGAAAAACTCAATAAAGCCGTACAATGCTAGGCCATATGAAATGGGATCTGATTTTCCTTATGGACACTGCACAATTGGGGCTCAACAATCTGCATTAATGGGAAAGAGGCCTGCCAATAGTCTTAATGTTGGTTCAATTCCAACAAAACGTGTACGCAGTGCTTCAAGGCCAAGGGGGCTGAGTCCTTTTGGGGCTGGAGTGACTGGTTGTGTGCAGGCTCCAAATAAAACAGATGCTTCTAGTGGAGATACTAGTTCTTTTCAGGATGATCAGAGCACTCTACACGGTGGATCCCAGATCCAGAAAAGTTTGGAGGTTGAGTCAGTGGTGGACTTTGAAAAGCAGTTACTATTTGATTCTGCAGAAGTTTCAACTAAACCTAAAAAGAAGAAGAAGGCAAAACATCTGGTATATTTAAACTCATATTTCAATGTGCACTAGGGCCTTACTGTATTCTCCCTTTTTATCATTGGTTAAGTTGCCTGGATTATGCATTGTAGCAGGGTTCCACTTATGAGCAGAGATGGCAGCTTGATTCCACTGTTCATAATGAACAGGTGATTTTTTTTTTTTTTTTTATTTATTTGGTGGATTGAGTAGATTTGCTTGATAGACAATGCATCTGGTTTTTTCAACAATCCAAATCACTGACATGACCATCTGATTTTGATGATTTAACAAAAATATGTTTTAGGTAGTAAGGATGTCAGTAATAGAGTTGGTATGGCTCTTTGGATTTGGATATATGTGATCTATCAATGTACTATTTGGCTTCTGATGGTAATCTCATTTAGAAGGGCATTATAGTTCCTTGTTATTGCTATGTTGACCTGTTTTGGTGCATTCCTTTACTTGTTTGATTCTTGAGTTCTCAGTTATTCAGAATCTTATCATTAAGAACTTATGATAATATGGAAAATGTCTCCCTAGATATTTGTTTATTAGTCCTGTCTGCCTCTGTTCGGTAGAGCTGGGGCTTTGACTAGATTAGTACAAGTATATTGGTGGAGAAATGTATTATAAAGTCGGGTAACTGTGACTTAAAAAATGAGAGGAGGTGAAAGAATCGATAGAGAATATTTTTCAAATTACAGGAACCATAGAATGGGTTCTTTTTGTTGCATTTTTGGAATTGGGAAGATGAAATTAACTGTCAAATGGTTAGGTGAAACCTTTTTATTTTATATTTAATCCTAAACCATCACACAATTTGCTCACTTTCTTGACCCACATTCTTTTTATCCTACCTTTTATCCTTGTAAACCCTCTAAAAATGCTTTGCATAAGAATGAAAGTTTTTAATCAAGGATTTTTACAAGGTGTATATCCTTTGCTGGGTAAAAGAGAAGATCAATAAACCATTGTAACTGTGACTAAGATATAATGTGGTTATAGTTCTAGTTAGTGGAGTAAGAAAATGTCTTTTAGTTTAATGGTAAGATTTTTGACATTTTTATTTTTGTTAATTATTGATTCATATTGATAAATTTGTAAGTTGTATATTACCTATCAAAACAAATAAAAAAGATTTGTAAGGTGTATATTATGTGCATGGACCGCCATGCACACATTCATGGGTGCATATATCTATCTATCTATCTATCTATATAATCTATAGCAGTTGTAACCAAAAAACACAAAAGAAACACTAATATGTTGATTATATTGGTGCATCTGTAAAAAGTTACGGTGGACGAAAAATATGGGTCATTCATATATTAACCGTCTCAAATTGAAACAGATCACCTGCTTTAGTATTTAAGTTCCTAAAAATATTAAAAACTTACAACCTATAAATACATGGAATTAGCCTAAATAAATATAAATATATGGAGTTGTGGATTAGATGGTGAGAATGAAGTAGATTTGGAGGTTAACTTTTGAAAGTTCCATTACGGAGAGACCAAACTGGCATCTTCCTCGTTATAATAATATGAATGGTGTGAAATGCACACTGTTCTATTAGTGGCATGCAGAATTATGCTATTTATCATATCAATGCTCCTTCCTGTTTCATTCCTTGCTTCTTTAATTGAATTTTTCTCTGGATCAGACTCCACCTCCTCATTGATTCATTTGGTCTGCCAAAAGTATGCATCCTATATTGTTTTCTGAGGCAGTCATTGAATGCTTTATGATGTCCTTTGAAATGCAGAGGGATCATTCAAAAAAGAGATCAGAGGGTCATCATTTTGAATCTAATGGAAGCAGTGGTAAAACACTTTTCCTCCTCATGTATGCTTCAATGGTCGGTTGGACATTCTGTTGGTTATCTATCTTTTACATTTTCAAATGTCTTCCCTGCAGGTTTATTTGGGCAACATAATTCAAAGAAACCGAAGATAAAGCATTCAGTAGATAATACTTTTGATAACATTACTCCAATGAGCGGGTCAATTCCTTCTCCAGTGGCGTCCCAAATGAGTAATATGTCCAACCCAAATAAAATCATCAAGATGATTGGTGTTCGGGATCGGGGCAGGAAAGCTAAAGGATTGAAGGTACTTACATGGCCTACTTGGCCATATGCTCTCAACTTGTTCCCATTTTTAATGGCGTACCTTCTTTTGAACATAAATTTCACCACGTAGTTAAGCATTCGAATTTATCTGCAGTTGCCTGCGGGGCAGCCAGGTTCAGGAAGTCCATGGTCCGTCTTTGAAGATCAGGTTATTCTTCCTTTTTCTTTTTCTGATGTTGTCTTTTTTATTGTTAGTGATAGAAAGTAAAAGTGCTGAAGTATTACTAGTGTTATTATTATAGGCACTTGTGGTCCTTGTACATGATATGGGTGCAAATTGGGAGCTTGTAAGTGATGCTATCAACAGCACTCTCCAATTCAAGGTAAATGTTAGTTAAAGTTGTTTCTCATATAGACTTCTTTTGGGCCCAAGTTATGTCTTGTTTTAGATCATCTAAAACTGGTTTATGCTGTACGTTTCTATTCCAGAAAAAGTGCCAATTCCTTGCCGATTCCTTGGTGTTTATTCCTTTTCTTTTGTGTTTTTTTTTTCTCCTGGATGTTGGAATTGCAATCTTAATGACATGTGCAACATATCCAGTGCATCTTCCGCAAGCCTAAGGAATGCAAGGAGCGGCACAAAATTTTAATGGATAGGACTGCTGGTGATGGGGCTGATAGTGCTGAAGATTCAGGGTCATCTCAGCCTTATCCATCTACATTGCCTGGCATTCCAAAGGTAAGAATTTTGATTTTCCCTTTTTGACAAGTTAGAAATAGTTCCTTTTTTAGCTGATCAAAAAAAAAAAAAATAATTCCTTTTTTATTTTTTGTATTGATGTAAACTTGTAGACTGTTGACATTGAGCTAATTTTAGCTGTTTGAATTTATCTCTGTTTCTACACTTGCTCAGGGCAGTGCCAGACAGTTGTTTCAACATTTGCAGGGGCCGATGCTAGAGGAAACCCTCAAGTCTCACTTTGAGAAAATCATTTTGATTGGGCAGCAGCATCATTATCGAAGGAGTCAGGTATGTGCCTTGAAGTGTACTAGTTGTATCCATCCTGGCACAAACATATTGCTAGATTTTAGCCAAATACTGATACTGCTTCTATGGATGCCTTTTCTTAAATAAACTGTTTGAATTGGAATATACTCTCTTTCTTCAAAGGTAATTTCTTGAAGCATTTTTTTATTAGTATTCGCTTGTCCCAGAATCGAACTTAGTTACTTCAACATTTCCATACTCTTTTCTTCTCTATGATTGAGGTCATTTCTGTGCTTCAGTTTGCTGGTTTCTGGAATAGCTAGTGTTACTAGTTTGTTGTTCCGTTCTTGTTACCATATTATGGAATGTTGGCATGCCCTGTATTTAAAATGATTGATTTTCCATATTAATCAACTCTATATAATGTAGAAGTTCAAAGAACTTCTGAGGTCTATATAAATTTTTCATGCAAGAGCACTGAAATCTATTGCACATTTACATTTCAATTTTTTGTTTTGTACTTGTTTTGACCATTATTGGGATCCAAATTTGTAGATGTACTGGAAAAATGTGAACTTTTAAGTTTCAAAACCTTGTTGATATAAAAAAAAAAAAAAAAAGTTTCAAAACCTTGTTGAATACTAAAAAGCACAGAAAACTGTGCACTTGTGTATATAGTGGTGGAGCCATATGATACATGGGGAGCAAGTGGGCACCAAGGGATCTGATCCCTTTCTCATTGGGTTACACATGAATTTCATGGTTACCAGTAGGCTACACAAGCAAGTTGTTCTACTTTTGTCCCCTCTCAAATAAATTCCTAGATCTTGCTCCCTCCCCACACCCCCAACTTATTTCCTGGCTCTGTCATTGCACATATACATGCACAAATCCAAATCTGTAATGCTGTTTTCTTTTTTGTCCATTTACATTAAAATAGAAATTGAACCCCCTTTTTCATCTATCTCAACTCAATGTACTTCTTCATTGATCCCCCTTTTTGTCTCTCTTTACCCAATTTACTTTTTCCTTGTTTTGTTTGGTACATGGCTTTGAGATTGACATTTTGCAATGCTTGATTTGAGATTAGAAGGGAATAAAATAAAATTGAAGCATTATGTTGATCTTGGGGAAGGTGGAATCTACAATCATAAAATCTGAAAACAACCTTATAAGTTCACTTGGTGTTCTTGTTACTTTGAATTTTGAATTCTTTCATGACTTTGCTTTTGTTTTATTTTGCTTTTTGTGAAGAATGATAATCAGGAACCTAAACAACTAGCACCAGTCCACAGTTCTCACGTTTTTGCGCTTACCCAAGTCTGCCCAAATAACCTGAATGGAGGTCCACTAACGTAAGTTTGGTGCTATTGTGCATATTAGTGGTAGACCTGCAGTGTATTCAACTTATTTCATCACATAATATTTTTTTAAATTCACATTTTCTGGAACGTGATTGCATTTGTCTTGGTTAAGAAATTTTATTTCTTTGTTTTATTTGTTTTAATGAAGGCCTCTTGATCTCTGTGATGCAACTACATCAAGCTCAGACATTATGTCCCTTGGGTATCAAGGTTCTCATAATAGCGGTTTAGCAATTTCAAATCAGGGTTCTGTAGCATCAATGCTTCCTGCTTCTGGTGCAAATTCTCCACTTCAAGGGTCTTCCAACGTTGTTCTTGGCAGTAACTTGTCATCACCATCTGGTCCACTCAATCCTTCTGTCAGGTAGTTTGCAATGCTACAGCTTATGGTTTCTGTTTGCTCTTGTCATTGTATTGTGCTTATGTACTAGCATGTTGGGTCTTATGTTTTTCTAGGGATAATAGATATTCGGTACCAAGAGCTACATCTTTACCAGTTGATGAGCAGCAAAGAATGCAACAATATAATCCAATGTTATCCAGTAGGAACATTCAGCAACCCAGCTTGCCTGTTCCTGGGACTCTTCAAGGAACTGATCGTACTGTTCGCATGCTAACTGGTGGAAATGGTGTGGGAGTGGTGTCTGGGCTGAATAGAAGCATACCAATGCCAAGGCCAGGGTTTCAAGGAATTGCCTCATCAACTATGCTGAATTCTGGAAGTATGCTTTCCTCCAGTATGGTCGGAATGCCAAGCCCTGTAAATATGCACTCTGGTGCTAGTCCTAGTCAAGGAAACTCAATGTTTCGGCCTCGTGAGGCTTTGCATATGATACGGGTGAGTTATTTACCCTTTTGTTAAGTATGTTACTTGCAGAATTTCTTAGTTGAGTGAGCATGAGTTTGCTTACATTAAATGCAAGAATGTTAAAAAGATGCAAGCAACTGTGCTTTTTTTAAAATTCAAAAAAGTGAAATAAAAAGTTATCTTTAACCTCTGTTCAACCTCTGGATTGCGCATCACCAAGCTATTAGGGCTACAATGGGTTGGAAGGGTTAGGTCAAGTGCATTTTATTTGTCTAAAATGACATTTATTCTAGTTTATTTGAAATTAGCCAAATTACTACCTAGCATTGTACTTCACTATTTCATTTCGTTTCTTAGTTTTTCCTACTTATACTGCTTGAAAGAAAATAGCTGCTTTCAATTAATTCTCTGAGAACAAAGATATTTTTTGCTTGAGAATATATAGTCATGTTATGAAATTTTCAATTGATTTGGCAATAGCTTGAATATGTAGGACTACAAATAAATTGTTTTGGCTTAGATATCTACATCAATATCTATCAAATAAGTAAGACTATCTATTTGAACTGCTTGATATCCCCCACCAATATTTCTGTTCTTTTAGCCTCAACGCTATCTATTGATATGTTATTTGTTGGGTGTATTGTTTTGACAATTTTATGGTCCTTTCAAGAAGGATTTATGACAAATTCTGCTATTAATATAATTTGATTATGATGGCCAATGCCTTATTGTCTATATGCAAACACAGTCGTAATGACCTGTCCTTTTTAATTTAGAGATTAGTATATAAATACAATACAATAGTATGAAAATGTCTGCCACTTATATTATTAATAGTTTATCACGATTTTTTTTTAATAGTCATATTTGAAGTATCATTGGATACTAGTTATTTAGGTAGCAACAACTACAAATATTTATTGTTTTGAAAGGCAAACGTTCAAGATCCGGTATTGGACCTATAAATGTGAGGTAGAAGCTTCAGGCTTTGTTTCCGAGTCTTATGTATTTTAATACTAGATCTACAGGAGAAATTGTAAAGAGTAGGGTTTGAATGGTGAGAGGTGTGTACAAATGTGCAATGACTAATGTGGAAATTAAGATTGAACCACCGGTGAGGTTTCTAGATATTGAAAACAACACAAGACACAAAGTTTGTTCTATCTACAAAATTATTTTGTTTGAATATCAAAGAAGAAAAAAGGGGGTGGGGTTTGATGAGGATGAATGTCCAAGATATATCAAGAAACTTAGTATTATTTGCAATTATGGTAGGATTAATATTACTTGGAATTAAGTTAGGATTAGTATTTGTTAGAGTTTAGTTAGAAGTAGCTAATTAAGTTAGGAGAATTAGAATTAGAGTCATAATAGACTATTAGAACCGTAGTAGACTTTGGATTTCTTAGAGAAGCTTATAAATAAAGGCTAATTGATGCAAACCAAAGTAATTGATTGATGGTAAATAATATTTTTTTTTTTTTTTTTGCAAGTATTGCAATTCTCAAATGATGAGACACCATTGATTTTTTTTTTCTAGGTGAGACTCTTAAATGGCCTTAGTGAGGCTCTCAAGTTTCTATTTCTTCTTGGTATATTCTTTCTCTATATTTTTTATTTTATTTTTCTCTACCATAAACTTTATCCCTTGTTTCTCTACCTAAACCCTAAAAAATTAAAACCCTAGTGTACCTATTTGATTGTAGAAAACCATCTTAGGGTTGTCCTACATCAGTTTTGGTATAAAAGCAAAAGTTCTTGGCTTGAAGGCGTATGCAATAAAGGAGTGGAGCAATGTATGCAACCATGGTTGAAGGCTACAACTTTTTTATGCAACTGTTGGTGAACATACCAAGGCTAAATGAAGAAGAGGATTGGCGATGTACTAACATCTTCCGAACTCATGTTGCTTGCCAAAGGGAGACTATGTGCAATGATTATTGATAAAGGAAGGAAGTAGTTCCAACTTAGCTTAAGAGGAACTTGTTGAGAAGCTTAATCTATAGAGAAAAGAGCATCATCCAAATCTCTATCAAATATCATTCAATTGACACATCTATTTTGCTGAGTTCTTGTTGTCTAATGACATTTAATTTTAACAATAATTTTGAGTTGTCAATATGGTGTAATGTTTTGCCAATGAAAGTTACCCATATGGTGCTTGGAAGACCGTGACTTTTTGATGAAAGGGTTCAACATGATGGATATAAGAACACTTGACCACTTGTGTGCAATGGGCGTAAGAATATCCTTTGTCTAATGAAGGAAATTCCACTACTTAAGCAACCAAAAGAAAAATTAACATCCTTGAAACTAGAAGGGCCATCAAATACTCCCACTAAGAAGTAATTAGAAGTTACTAGTGAGGAGGAGAAAATCGCGAATGAGAATTTAAAATGCAAGAGGTAATGGAACTAATCCTAGAACAACTTGTAGGAGAGCTCAAAGAAGTTGTAAAAGCTTTAAAAGAACCAATGCTTGATTTCCTAAGGCAAAACATTATCATGATTGGTGGCAAACATGAAGAATCCTATTCTATAATATGAGTTGCTGAAATTTCCTTTGAATTTAGGGAATTCAAGAATCTTATTCTCCTGTAAGACAATTTACAAGAAGAGTGTGGGAAGCAACTCTCCACAAGCTTTTTGATGACACGTAATTATTTCAAGAACTATCGACTTGTTTTGCAACATTTGAAAGTTTTTCGAAGTTTGATACTTGCCTTGCATGAAATTGAACAAGTTCAAGAGATCTTAATGCCTTGTCTTATCATGGAAAAGAGTCGACGAAAAAAGAAAGGTTGGAAGGCATTACTCAAGATTTCAATTGACTGTGGAAAATCACTAAAACTCGAGGTCAAGTTTTATTCAAGTCAGGGGGAATGGATAAGGATGAATGTTCAAGATATACATCAAGAAAGGGATTTAGTATTAGTTTTAATTAAAGTAGGATTAATATTATTTGGAATTAAATTAGGATTAGTATTTGTTGGAGTTAAATTAAGAATAGCTAATTAAGTTGTAGGGGAATTAGAATGAGAGATATAATAGGTTGTTAGAATCCTAGTAGACTTTGGATTTCTCAGAGAAGCCTATAAATAAGGCTAATTACTGTAAACCAAAGTAATTAATTGATGATAGATGATATTAGGTTTTTTGCAAGTGTTGCAATCCTTAAATGGTGAGATTCAATTGATTTTTTTCTAGGTGAGACTCCTTGAAGGCCTTAGTGAGACTCTAAGGTTTCTATCTCTTCTTCTTGGTATCTTCTTTCTTTATATTTTTTATTTTATCTTTCTCTATCATAAATTTTATCCTTTGCCCCTCTACTTAGACCCTAAAAACTAAAAACCCTAGCCTACCTATTTGATAGTAGGCAAGCATCCTAGGGTTGTCCTACCTCATGGTGAGGGGAAGGAACAATGCTAGACACAAAATTTATCAGTTAGCAAGATGTATACAAGAGGGTCTATTTCAATAGAGATGATTGAACTTTCTTGCTTTTGTTTGTGCCTTAATTTACTGTGCAGGCTCTATGAGTAACAAGAAAGACACAATTGGTTCCTCTAAATAAGCCCAAAGATGCCCTTTTTGAAGTAACAGCTGGATTTTGTTTTAAGTCCAATATATGTAGAATTGATTTATGAAGATGAGTATAGTTGATCTTGAATGTATATGGGTTTGCTACTTTAATTGGATTATTGTCTTATCTTGGTGAGATAGCTTCCTGATCATGCACAACCTAATTAATCAATGATATTTAATAATGATTTAGTATTTTCTCTTATAAAAAAAATAATAATGATTGAGCCCGTATTTTGACAGCATGTTTCAATGAATACAAGAAACTTGATTAATCAGAACTGCAGGTTTAGTATTTATTTTTGAACTCTTTGCATGTTATAACTTTCTTTGCATAACTGTGTAAGTTCATGTGTATTCACATGACTTTATTAAACCAAGGTGCAGATTTTGCCATGCAACCTTCTAGAGAATTAGGTGCATTTATTTGATGTCACTCCCAATTGCACTATTCCTACTCTTAACAGTTTTGTTCACACACAGCTCCTTTCCCTTCTAGTGACCAATAATGTGACATGACTTTCCAAAATGAATTAATGTGTTGATAGATGGTGATAGCTGGGAAAAGGCTTCATTGAGGGTGCTACAAGTTATTTGTTTTATCCTCCACTGGAGCAAGTTGGTTTCTCAAATATTATATACATTTAATGTCATATCTTATTGATTAATAATTAGTAAATTGTTGATAGAATGTAATAACCAGGTAGGTAATGACCCGGATGTGAGGAGATTTGAAAATTGAAACTGGTTTAAAACCTCGATCTTGATCCTTGAGAAGGCAGGTGGATTTGGGTTTGGTGGCAGGCTGGGTAGATAATTATTGTTCTCTGATAACATGGTATAGTAATCATATGGTGTTTTAATTTGTTTATATTATAGTATATATGAACTTGAGCTATTGACCTATTGAATATATACACACGCGTGCGCGCGCATAAACTTGAATTATTTCTGTTGTCTTTTCTAAATTACAAGAATATTGTTCTGGGCATGGCAATTGGTCATGTACTTTTACATCCTTCTATGCTTATTTGCACTAAATTGGCACCAAATGATCAATTGGTGTCCCTGCTCTATATTTAGACACATTGTTCTGTAGCAACTGTTGCATGGCATATCAGTTCCAGTCCTTAACAGTTCTTATTTTGGTCTGATAGCCTGGTCATAATCCTGAACATCAGAGGCAAATGATGGTACCAGAGCATCAGATGCAAGTCTCACAGGGAAACAGCCAAGGAGTCCCTGCTTTCAATGGCATGGGTTCTGCTTTCTCCAATCAGACAGTCCCTCCTGTTCAACCATATCCTATCCATTCCCAGCAGCAACATCAAATGTCCTCTCAACAGTCCCATGTACTTGGGAACCCTCATCATCCTCACCTTCAAGGCCCCAATCATACTACTAGCACACAGCAAGCCTATGCCATGCGTGTTGCTAAAGAAAGGCAGCTGCAGCAGCAGCAGCGAATGTTGCACCAGCAGCAACAGTTTGCTTCATCCAATAATTTGATGCCACATGTCCAACCCCAGCCTCAACATCCCATGTCATCTTCTGTGCAAAATAGTTCTCAGATTCATTCGCAAACTTCTCAGCCTGTGACGTTGCCACCTCTAACGGCATCTTCCCCAATGACACCCATATCCTCACAAGAGCAGCAGAAACATCATCTGCCACCTCATGGGCTCAACCGGAACCCTCAAATAAATGCCAGTGGGTTGACCAATCAGATAGGGAAGCCAAGGCAACGACAGCCACAGCAGCAGTTTCAACAAACTGGCAGGCACCATCCTCAACAACGACAACAGTCACAATCTCAACAGCAGGCTAAACTTCTGAAGGGAACGGGAAGAGCGAACATGTTGATGCATCATAGCCTTTCTGTTGATCCCTCTCATCTGAATGGTCTTTCAATGGCTCCTGGAAGCCATGCCACTGAGAAAGGCGAGCAGGTTATGCATATGATGCAAGGTCAAAGCCTATATTCTGGGTCTGGTGTAAACCCAGTTCAACCGGCTAAACCATTAGTGCCTCAGTCTGCAACCCAGTCCCAGCGCCCAGCACCCACTTCATCAAAGCAACTTCAGCAGATGCCTCCTCATTCTGACAATAGCAATCAAGGCCAAGTTCCAGCAGTTCCATCTGGTCATGCCACCTTATCAGCTCCACATCAAGTGGTTCCACCATCAGTTATGACTTCCAACCACCAGCAGCTGCAGATGCAGCCGTCTCCACACCATAAACAGGTTAACACTCAACCGCATGTTCAGAGAATGCTTCAACCGAACCGTCAAGCAAATTCTGACCGTGCAAGCAAGTCTCAAACCGATCAAGCTCAAGCTGATCCACAGCCTGTGAATAACACGTCCCAAATGAGTACAACAGCAGTGTCTCAGGCTGGAATGGAATCGTCTACCATGGTTTCTACTGCCGGTGCTTCTCAATGGAAAGCACCAGAATCATATAAAGAATCATTATATGATTCTGGTATAACAAATCCAGCTACACAAGTGGGTTCCATTGGGAGCCCGTCAATGACAAGCTCAGCTGGGGGTGAGTCAGTACCTTCCATCAGTGGGCCTGTCCAAAGACAGTTATCAGGTAGCTTGCCTCATGCGCATAATGGCGGGTCACAGTGGCAGCAACAACAGCTACAGCAGCCTTCAACACCGCCATCCCTACTGCAACAACACCAACACCAGCAGCAAGAGCAACAATCACAACAACAACAATCACCCCAACAACAGCTGCCACAACAGCAACAGTCCCAGCAGCAGCAGCATCTGCAACCAGGGCAAGGCAGTATGTATATCAGACCCACTAACTCTAGACTGGAATGAACAAGCCTTCTGGATTGAGCAGTTCTCTGAGCAGTAGGTCCTGTCAGGTTGGGTCCACATGCCTTTGTGGCAGCAGTGTACAGGTAATTTTGATTTCAAATACTTTGTAGTGATCTAAAATACATATGATATAGCTCCATTGGTTACATCATTTTGACAAAATTTTCCAATTTTCTTGATGATCTTCAATTATTCCATAGCTTTTATTGGTACGCATAATATCTCCATTCCTTAGTTAATACTTATGATGATGACATATGCTTATTTTTCACATCACATGCATCCAATTTTTATTTTTTTTTATGTCCTGCACAATTGATGTTGGGAAGCTTCTCTTCCTGACTCTCTATCTGTAATTTGATTTGTAAATTTCGCTCCTTCTTTAGTTCTTCCTTTTGGGAACTATCCCCATCAGGAAATGCTCGGCTGCATTGAATTATGTTAATGCTTCCAACTGGGTTTTTAGTCATTTACTTGGTGTGGGATCTATGCATTTTGTTGCACATTTGAATGGAATTAGAGGTAATTGAGGCATTGAGTTTTGTATGCAGATGAAGCTGGTCATTCCACAAGGGCATTAGTAGAAGATGGAAAAGAAAGGTGGCGATTTTTATTTGTAGGGGTTCTGCTAGAGATAACTGATGGAATATTGGCGGGGCATAATTTTTTTGGGGAATTATGTATATTACCACTGGTCTAGAGAGCCTGGGGAAGATAGAGACGGATATAGAGGTATGTGTACAGGGGTCTCATCTCTCCTTTCCTTTCTCTTTTCTTTTCTTTTTTAACATTTTCTTTTCTTTTCTTTTTTTTTCTTTTCCTTTTACCTGGTTCCCCTCCTTGGTGGGGGAGGAGCTTCATTCCTTTTTTTGCCCCATTAGATTAGTGGATGTATTATTACCCTTTTGGATTTAAGGGGGGAGTGTAGCTCTCATTGTATTTGGGCAAAAGAAAAGCCTTTGAAAATTTTGTGAATATAAGGTTTCTGGTGTATACACTCTTGATCAATGATGCTGCAACAATCATCTGTCACTGCCATGGGCGCTTGTGGAATTGTTGTAATTTGTAAGCTGTTTCCCCAATTTCCATAATGCCAAAAAAAAAGCCTTCGATATCTTATTTGCAATTGCGTAGTTATCCGGGGCTCATTAAGACGGGAGTGGGAATGAATAATCAAAATCAACTTTACGGATGAACCATGTACATTTCAAAGTGAAAAGGAGACTTCACTACCACCATAAGTACTTGTACATTCTTTCAATAACCCTTTTCTTTTTGTACACCATAACAATCCACTGTAAAATTCCCAATCATGCAATGTTAATTTTACACAAGTCACTAGCTTTGTTGTCAAACTGGCAGTTTTAGGTAAGTTCGATTTCCAAAAAATTTGAGATAAAATATGACCACAAAAAAATAAAAATAAAAAAGGAAAAAGGAAAGGACAACAAGAGAAAATGAAAAAAATAATAATAAATTATTTATATATAATTAATTTCATATATATATATATATATATAATAAAATTTAATTAAATTTGATTTTTCTTTTATTAATTTTTATTCCTCTGTTTTTCTAGAACCAAACATTGTGTGAAAGAGTAATCAATAATCATGATAAGCAACTAAAAATTTATAAAAAAATCAAAAACAAAAAAGAAAAACATGATGCTCTGATTTTATTTAATTATTTCGGTAGGCAAGAGTTGCATATCCAGTGTTGTGGCCATCTATACATTCACTGACATTGAATGAAAACATAAAATAGTAACATATATTTCTTGGTCAATTGAAAATGATATGCAGAATAAAATAGAAAAAATATCTTGGTTAGTTGAAAATGATATGCAGGGTGTGATGCAACTGCTTTAGTGAAGGATATAAACCCCCTTTCAATAACCCACAAACAAGGTCTACATTTGGCTGAAAACCACATCTCATGATTCATTTCCTCCTATGATAAAATCCCCAAGTTTATTCAATTCCAAAAGCAAAGTACTACTCAGCTATAGGTCATCAGACTGCCAAAAAACTCGTGGAAAACCCTTAGTCCTAATGGTCCAAAATGTCAGATGAAAATTTTGCAGACAAGCTATGGCCTAAAAGAGTGAAAGTATTATTACAGGAGACGGTAGAATTGAGCATCTAAATCCTCCTAACATGTTCCTGAGCATGGCCAATGAATTCTGTGTTTCTAACTAAAAGAGCGAAGAAAGAAAATAAAACAAACAAACAAACAAACAACCACCAACATGCATTGCATTCAGGCTTCAAGAGATCATCCTTTTCTCCATTATGAGTAAGAGTCCTGGTGTATTATTAATTATTTTTTTGTAATCTTCCCAATAACATTTTTGTAAACAACTCAGAGTGCCAAGCATTGCTGCGAATGCCTACTACACAATCAAGAGGCCAGAACATGTCTGGATGTTCATATTTTATGTATATGTAGCAACCATAGATTGTTAGCCTTTGAGAGAAAAGTAATGCAGAAATCATGAAATAAGTCACCAGCATGGTCAGAGTGGCTTCTATTACACATTAACAGCGCAATACTGCTTCTCAGTCTATTCCAGAATTTTCTTCTCAGGAAGCTTTGGTAGATGCTTGATTGTTTAAAGGGCTAAGTAAATGTTGTAACATATTTATTGAGCTAAGAGGAGCATTTTTACAATTGGAAGCCCATGAGACAATAAAACTTTCCTGGTATGTCCGACTGATGGGTGGCACAAGTGATGCAAAAACCAAGGATGGCAAGTTTGAACAGTGTTATGTTCACAAATGATAGGGCAATGTAGACAGAAAAGACTACAAAATAACCTAACAGTTTATGCGGGTTATTAAGAAAAGAAAAAAAAAAAGGCCAAAAAAGGAAGTCTTATTAAGAGTGAAAAGGAGCCAAAGTTGTTTGGTTACATGAAAACTCAGCTGATGGAAAAAGGGTAAGACATCTTAGGCAACAGGATACACTTCAGAAAATCTTTGAATAACTCTGAAGAAAAGGAAAGAAGCAGCAGCTGTTTTGGTGATCTTTCTTTTTTATCTATCAGAAACAAACATTTTATTGTCAAGAAATAACTAGGTGCAAGGAATGGTAAGACTTCCCCATAAAAAAATTACAACATCCTGATGAAAAATAAGAAAGAGATTATAACTATAAAAATCAATTCTTCCTAGAAGCAGAACCTTCCCGAAAAGGAAGTCAAATGTTTTGCTCTACCTCTTTGCTAATGGACATGCCAATAGATAAACTAAGCAAGGAATCCAACAAAAGAACATTTAACTCTGAGGCGATGTCAAAGATTTGGCAGACCCAGCTATCTAATTTCCATGATCCTTGTTCTTTTCTCCTTCAACCAAGATATGACTTTCTTCAAATCTCCCTTTATTAAAAGATTGGAGGGACCTTCAGCTTTGTGTCATAGACAAGTGGCTTTAGTTGTAGTGCTGCACATGAGCTTAGGAAAGGCCAAAGCTAAAGTCACCACCTGGATCGCTAGTCCCTCTCCAACATGTTTCAAGAATGTTTGTATTAATGGTTCAAAGATAATCCATGAGCATTCCTCCAATTCTAGTTGTGCCGGATTACCAATAGAATGTCTATCAAAGTTCAGCTTAACAACACACATTGGAAAAGGAGAGCAAATAGGAAGTGTCTCCTTAGATGGCCTAGTAGATTTGCATGTTAGGTTCCAATCTAGCTATATAATGCTCAAAGGAGTATCCTTGAATGTTGCACAAGCCTATGCCCAAAGAGATGAAGAGAAATAGAATAGATACCATAGTGCCTTGATTCCCAACTCCCACACATGACTAGGTTGAGAGCCTTATAAGCTCTCTTTTTTTGCAGCAAATCACTAGTATTAACCTTCTCATTTGCCACTAGCCATGTGAAGGCCTTCACTTTTAGAGGGGGTTTAGATTTCAAGATAAACAATTTGCAGGTGGAAAGGGGCTAAGTTGGGGAGACATTAAGGGCTTTTAAAAAGAGAATTGACTGAAAACAGACCAAAAGATGCCAAGGACCAAAACCTCTCATCCGGAAAAGTGAATAACAAATACACATTCCCTAAAGTCAATATGAGCTGAGTAAGTTCTTTTATTTCATGATCCAAAAGGTTGCAATGGAAGTTAAGATTACATGACATCCAAGAGATTGGCTCTGCACTCAAATAGGTATTCCAAGTATATTGTGCAGCAGCTGAATCCTTGCACACATGCAGATTTATAGGACTAGATTAGTTGTACAGACCCGATACTTTTTGATGGCTAGAAGCCTTTGGTGATTTTCATTTCCCCTTCTCCAATGTTTCTTGGTTGTTGCTTATATCAGTTGAGGATACTTTATCTGGTCGATGAGGAGATTTATTAGTAAGAACTAATACTGTCTGGTCAGGAAGATCAATGGGAGTCCATATTTCTTAGATTTCCTTTTTGCTTGTCGAATGCTCCTTGACACATGTGCACTGAGGTTCCAGCCCTCCACAAGATGTTAGTCAGTGTATTCTTAATTGCCTATCAAAAAATTAATACCACATATAATCTAGTGCAGCAAGATACACAGCATGCCAAGTTGGACCAGGTGTTCTTTTCAGCATTTTACTTTTTAAATTTTTAGTAAGAGTTAACCTCTTCTTGCATACTACTCAAATTTACAGTTCTATTGCGTTTACAATCTTCACAGCACTACCTGGTGAAAAGACGAAATAAGAGACATTCCTTCATCGGACCAAGGGCATTTCCGTTATAGACAAATCAATCCTTGGACTTTACATCAATGAAGAACTAATGTCCAAATGGAACCAAACCAAATAGCTAACCGATCACATCTTTAGAGGAGCCACATCATTCAGATATGATCATTTCTTATCTTGATGACACAAAATACATTACTCAATGTTAAAAAAAAGACATAAAAAGATGTACAAAACAAAAACTGAGAAATATACAAATAAGTTGCCAGGATATAGGATTTGCAAGAAGAAAAACCATTACAATGAATCTGATTGAAAATGCATTGAAATGGAGCACACATTGAATCAATATTTGAAAGGTGCCCAGTGACACAAATCCTCAAAACTCTTTTCTTCTAATGAACAAAATCCACTAACATAAACTCAAAATTTTCTGTCAGAACCACAAGATTTGTGCTCATCAAGCCTTGATGACATTAATTGAAAGGGATGAATGAAAAAGAATCCCTATTTTACTTTCTAAAGAATCAGGCAGCCACCTTATTCAAAACATGCTAATTCTAGAGTTCACTGTACAGAATCTATTATTCATCCTAATTCAAATTATTATCATCCAGAAACTTTCCTACTCTGTAACTTAAACACAGAGAGAGAAAGGGAACATAAACCTTCATATCTCTTGACTCATCTTCAACTTCTTATTAGACCCCAGGGCCCTCCCAATTGTCTCCACAATCTTCCGCTGCGACTCCACAATCATCTCCATTCGCCTGCTCTCCATCTCCATTCTACGCCTCTCTGTCTCCTTCATCATCTCCATCTTCATATTCTCCATCCGCACAAACCTCTCCGCAAAAGCCCTCATCTCTCCCGCCAACTCCCAAACCACGCCCTTCCCTCCCTCCACCACCACCGCCCCCGTCTCCTCCTGCTCTGTACTCCAGTTCAATTTCGGGTCTACTGCAAACCGGTTGACAACAGCGGGCCTCTGCAGAATATAATTGATGCTGCGCGACCTGGTTTTGAGAGCCCCAGAATCTTCGTCGTTGCTAGAATTGCTGTAATCGTCGTTGCCGACATTATCGTCATTGGGTTTGCAGTTGTGAGAGTAGGGGTATGCTTGTTCGTATTTGAGAACGGACATGGGTTGAGCGGAGATGGGGAGGGGGCCACGTTCGAGGGAGTCCATGAGATGGAAGTAGGGCCAGGAGGAGGAGGCGGCGGCGCCGATGACGATGCGCTGTTTTTCGGCGCGGTAGCGTTTACGGAGCTTTTCGATTTTGTGGCGGCACTGGGTGGCGGATTTGGAGGGCTCGTCGTAGTTGCAGCGGGCGGCGACGGTGACGGCGACTTCCTCCCATTGGGAAGCTTTAAGCTGGCCGCGCTTGAGGGAGTACCATTTTTCTTGGTAAGCTTGGATGAGGTGCGTGGTTTCTTGGTGGGACCATGGGAGGGGTTGAGCTTTCTTGGGCCGGTTTGGAGGTGAGGATGATGGTGGTGGTGGTGACGGTGTGGCCATTAGTGGTGGTGGTGAGCAGTGGCGGTGATGGAAGTGGGAATGGGGTGGGGGTGAGTGGGCGAGGTGAGGAAGGTGAGGCAGGTGGGCGTAGGTGGGAGGTAGTGGACCCGAACCTGGAGGTGGGCTGGATCCGCCCTATATTAACGGATTTGGATAATAGATAAATAGAGTAAATACGGATATACAGTTACTTAATTTTACATAAATGTCGAAAATATCGGATAAATATAGATAGACAAAAAAACTAAATGATAAAATGAGTAAGTATATATGTTAGATTTATTTTATAAATATAATTGGTAAAAATATGATTAAAGATAATATTTATCATATTTTTATAAAAAAATTAGCTTAAATTTCTTTAATATATTTATATTCATTTATTTTAAAAATTAAAAATACTTTTATTAAAATATGTTTTATTTCATTTTAAATAAAAAATTAAACTGATTTATATAAAATATTTTATTTGAAATTTAATTTCTAAATTTTTATTATAAATATGTGTAACAATTTTTTCTATTAACATTACTTTATTTAAATAATTAAAATTATTAATAATTTATCTTATCAAATTCATTTTAATTTATAAAATATTAGGACTTCATTAAATTTTTTTATATTATAGAAAATTTGGACTAAAATTATATTTTTAATATTTTAAAATAAAAATCTTTAAAATTGAAAGGATAAATAAAAAAAATTAAAAGTAAAGTGATAGTAATTTTTTAAAATATGATTAATGAGATAAATATGAAAAATAGTTAAAAATAAAAAGATAATATAAATTTAAAATAAAAATAAATTAGAAATAAATAATTAAAAATGAATAAAAAAAAAGCTTTTAAAAAAATCTCCAATTTTTTGATGAATTTTTTAATCCATGATTTATCAATGATTTTTTGAATGTTTTTTAAATTAGACCAGTCATTGAACCGAAAAAATTATTGATTCAAGATTTACTAATTGGACCGGTGGTCAAATAATGGTTAAACCGATGGTCAAACCGCGTTCGAATGGGTGATGTTATGAATATATAATTTATATTTTATTAAAATTATTGCATTTCATTTTTCTTATTTATATTTGATATATCAATTAAATGATAAACATAAATATAAATATATTAATGTATCAAATTTTAGTAAATAGAATATATAATATTTAAATATGAGAAGAAAAATATAACATTTAATTTTATCTACGTATCTATGTATTTTATTATTTTAAAATTTTAAAAATTATTATATTAATTAATTTATATTATTTTCATATTTATATTTGTTTAAATGTTTTAAATTATAAAAATTTAAAAAGAGCATTCATATAATATATAGTTATATGTATTAATCAAAAGAAATGTGTTGGGCTGGCTCCTCCTTTTGGCAAGCTTAGAGTGATTTTTTGAGACCACCCTTTGCCCCATGCGCGGTCGCTTCCTAACCAAAATCTCATCGATATGTCAGTGATTTTTCTAACATTTTGCCGATTTTTCCTCCCACCGAATATCCGTGGCCGATTTCATTTCGGTCACTGCCAATAATTTATTTTTTGAGGATAAAAACCGATTTTTCAAACCTTGACAATAAGCAATACACTTGGATTTTTTTTTTTTTTTTATTAGTTTGAAAATTTTATAAAAAGATTATCAATTTGTAAGATGATTGTTTTTTCCGATAAAAGAATGATCTTATTCATCTTTTGAAAGAATGCATTGCACTCCTTATCTAAATTTTTCATCCAATGCAATTATTTGACATAAACTTTTTCTATAAATAAGAAATTTTTATCAAAACTTTTATAATGCACAAAAGACTTTTTGTAGAGTGAACTTATTAACAATCAATGAATTCATAGATAATTGCATATGTCAATACAAAGTCAATTTAACCATGATTCTAGTAAATGTGATTTTATTTGTAACTTTTTTAATAATTATAAATAAAAGTATATTTACTAAAAAACACTTTTAGCTTTTTTAAAGTCAATTTAACCGTGATTCTAGTAAATGTAAAAAATTATAAATAAAAATATATTTACTAGAAAACACTTTTAGCTTTTTTTTTAAATCATTTTTAAATGAGTTTAAAATGACAACGAGACATCATGTGCTCGGGTCTGTGACATGTTATCCATTGTCAATTAGGAGGTGGTGTACTACAACCTCTAATGGATTGTTTAAGCCCATGAACCGGCTATGAACAAGTGATCTATTTGCAAGGAACATGTGGCTTGGATCTTCCGTACAACTTCTAATGCATCCAAGTAATGTATAATGCAAAAAATGCAGCCGAGAGTGCTTATAAGATATAGTGCATGAAAATAAGATAGATAAAAGTGAACTGAAACTATATTAAATAAAAAATAAAAATCTAAATATTTATTACATCATGTCATGCTTTTAGGTAGTTATTCTTTCATAAGGAGCCTACATATAGTGGATAGTAGGTCATGGACCCGATTTTTAGTATCTCGTTCTAATATCATAGGGTACTAGAGTGTAGTTGACTCTCTATAGTATAATGTTAAGTCAAACTTTAAAATTAGACTCTGAAGGAGCAAATAGTTTCCTATGGGTCCCAATGGTACCTTCTTGATCTCATATTCCTTAGTGACATTTTTTAGTTATACAGATTTACCTAACCGTTTTACCCTAAAGACTTACTCTCTAGTACCTATAACTTGATTCATGTTTGCAACGCAACAACCTTCAATATCTATAATGGATCACTTCAATCTCGCTTAAGGGATGAAACACTTCAAATCAAAATTCAAAGATCAAATCCTTGAATGAGAGATCGAGAATGGTGTAACACTTTAGGCTTTCCTACTAGGAGACCCTCTTTAAAGGATGTAAGGTCTCTCAATGATCTCAATACGATATTCTACAATCTTTTTTCTATCTTTTACCCTCAAGGGGTTAAAAGAGAGGGTATTTATAGGCAAAAGCCCAAATAGGTTTGGTTTTGAAAGAGTTCTAAATCAAATTTGCATGAAAAATCTCGGTAAAATCAACATGATTGCTTGAGCCAACTCACCTGTTGCTTGAGTGCCTCAGGTGCTTGAGCGGTAAGTATCACTTGAGCAGTCCTGAGCACTTGAGCACTCCAGGCCTCTTAAGCAATCCCACATTTTTCAAAAAATTAACTTTAATTCATTTTAAGTTAAAAAAAACAAAGCAGATTCTCTTTATACCTCAAAGGAGCTAATATGTCACAAGTCAAACCTTTTTAGACGTACATGTGACTTCCCAATTGGATGAACACCAACTCTTGATCTTCAATGGAGAGCAAGTCACTATCTAAAGAGTTTTCTATGGCCAAACTTTAAAATGAACAAAATTGTCAATATATAAGCAAAACTCTATGTCCTAACAAAGGTTTTGCATTCATCGCCTAAAAAGGACCCAAAGTTCAAGTTTCTATAACCATAAATATTTGGTGATTTAAGAAAAGAAAAAAACAAAAACAAAAGAAAATCTTAGGGAGCTTACAATTGCAGCATTGTAATGAATGTCAATGTGTTTGTTTATGGATGGATTCCACTCCTGGATATCCATACTATTCACAATTCCATATATGGTTTTCTTATAAATGATGTTGTCCAATTCCACACCTTCAGCTTTACTAAAAACAAGTTCCTTGGTGTAGTATAGGATCACGGTTACAACTTTATCTTATTCTAGTATTCCAATCTTCATCCAGTTGATTTTCCTTTCTTTCACAGGTTTGTCATACCTATAAAATTGAAATGCTTATAAATTTGTAAGAGCAAAGAAAAGTTCATGAAACTCATATAATATGGAATGTTTGATAATACATACTCCCCCATAAAATCAAAAGAGCTCTTGAATCTATGTGGCAGATTAAGGAATGCAAAATCAGAAAAGTAAATCTACCTTGGTAGGCAATGTTGTGGATGTAAAAAGCTACTTGGCATAGTTTAACAAGCAAAACCTCAAACCTCAAGAAATGAGACTTATGAGTTGGCTAGAATTCTAAATGCTTCACTCTTTAGTAAAATCAAACACCCTTTTACCTTGGCATTTCTTTAAATTCCCCTAGATTGGTACATTGATTTTAGGTGGCATGGCAGAAGAGTAACGTGCTAATCATTAGTAATGAAGACAACATCCTCTCCTACATGGAGGTAATAAAAACGCATGCGCTTTTATTAATTAGCAACTATAGGCAAAAGTTTCAAGATACAAAGGAAATGGTCCATACCATATGGTTATGAGAAATATTTGTTATTGTTTGGATTTAGAACCCATGATGCCTCTAGAGCCACCTAAAAGGAACAAAATCGAATATAAGTTATACAGGTGGCTATAGAAAAAAAATATAGAAAAATCTAGGAATTTTGCAAGGCAATTGGCTATTTTGACACATTGTGACACCCTGAACTAGCAATAGGGTAAGAATACAAGTGGATGGTGTGTATTGTTTACTCACTTAAGTTGCTAAATAAGAAAGAAATACTAACTATTTGCTACAAGCACCAAATATATATACTTTTTATCATGCAATTAGGTGGACAAAGTTAAGCAAAAGCTCCCACAACTTATAACAATGCCACATGCTAAAAGCAAACAATCCTAATCTACTAATCTTAAGAAAGTAAGAAAAGAATAGCAGAAAATTCAGCCAATTTCCTTTTACATTGTGCATTAGAAAGAAAGTCAATCCATTACTTTAAAGGTAGTGCATGATTAAGAAAGAGTTGGATATTAATTTTTATGGTAGGACATATCCAAAAGCCTTTCCTATGATAAAACATATTTGAATAGCTTCCCTATTGTAAACTAGCAAATATCTTAAAACAATTTAGTTCAAACAAGTCTTTCTATCTCCAATAAAGCCAAATGAATGTTTCCAATAACGCATAAAAAAACCCTCATGATATCATATGGGAATTAGATGACATAAATAGGGTATCTAAATAAACCATGCTCGAGTAGTCATGCAGCATGTATGAAATGTAGGGAGCAACAAACAAGCAAAAGAAAGATTGATAAGTGACTTAAGTCACATATAGGACTGAATAATGCATTAAATTCATCAATAATTGCAACAAGTGAAAAGCTCCACCATACCAAACATAGTGAGAAGAAATAGTAGCACGAAGAAAGATATGGAAAAACTTGTTGATTGATTAAATCTTTCGGTGAAATCACTAGTTGAGTTAATTACTGCAAATGTGGCATAAATGAAGTAGAGTGACCACCACTTTGAGTTGGAATATGCCCATTCATCCCACCCTTGTTTTTCTTGTGCTGTTTAGGAGTATTAAGCATTTGTTATGTATGTTGAAGGAAAATTAAAGAAATATAAGCAAGTCAATTACATCTCAACCATTAAAGACAATGGCATAAACAAGATACTTGTTCACTTTTCTAAATGAATTGACTATAATTATTTTTACAGCAATAGTTGATGATTTGACAAAATCTAACCCATAAAATAGAGTAAAATGTCAAAAAGAGTGCATGTAATTAAGAGAAGACTTTATCCATGAATCAGATTGGCAAAATTTTCATTTTTCCTTTGAGCAATAGCCACATACAATGGCTTTCTGTGAATCATGTACCCTATACATCCAAACATGAGATGATTGGCAACCTAAAGAATAGACATGACTACTTCTACTAATAGAAATAAAAAGATCTTATGTATCAAACAAATTGTAAAAATATTGTATGCATATAAAGAGGAGAAGTGCAAATACAAGAATTGTTAAAGCACCATACATTCTATTGAAATTCATTGTTCAATTGACTACATTGTCCACATTAACTTATTCATGAGATTCATTTATTCTCATATTGTGAGAAGTTTTTAAACTTACTACAGTTTCTAATAAATAATGTTAAATTGGAGCTAGCCCCTTTATTAGAAATAGTGCATTGTTTCTCACTAAAATGATGGACATGAACACGTTCTCTATTCTAAAGGCAATGCCTAAAAAATAATTAGGATTCATAAACAAGTATTTGATGCATACTAATTCTTCTCTAAAAATTTTTCGAAAAATTTGGTCCTTCCGTAATTTTAACTAACTATTATTCACATTACCTAAACTTTTAGGGCTTTGATTATAATTATTATGACATCATGTTAAAGCATAGACATATAAGACATGCATCATACCAATTAATTATGTCTTGGGATCTATCTGATAGCATTGCATCCACATAGCAAAAACAATCTATCTAGAATCAACTTATGCAGACTGTAAGAAGGTAACCTTTTTTTTTTCCCTCAAAATTACAGGAATAGAATAGTTGTAATGTTTAGACCCAACAAGGTTTATGCATGTGATTTGATTTTTCCATTCTAAATAGGAAAAAAGAAACAAAGATGATGAAAAAAAAAAAGAACTTCACCCAAACACCAAAGTATACCTATGTTTTTCTTTTTCCTTTCTAAAGTAAGGAACAACTTGGTCATGCATAAAATGAAGTCCTCATTTGAATTAAGAATTATAGCATGAAACAAAACCCAAAATCATTAACAAAAAAAAATTAAAGATAGCAAGCCATAAAAGAAATAAGCAAGAGTGCATTGATGAAGGCAAACATAACCAAAAAGTTGTGAAAGTTTCTTCTTTATAGTTTCCAATAAAGGCTGCAATATGTAGCCAAAAAACATTTGTTTTAATTCCTTATATTGTAACAGACAAGCAGTAGTGGAGCAACAACAATAAAAAATACAAAGATGAAAACTATGTAGCTATAAGTTTTAAAACTCATAAGAGTTATCACTAACCTAGTCAAATAGGGGAACTAAAAATGAGGAAGTAAAAAAATTACCATTAGTGAAATAGTAACCATTTTGCAGGGTATAGGATCAAAGTGAATATTTCAAATCAATAAGACCGACAAGCAGTAGAAACAATCAAATATGAGTGTAATGAAACATCATGGTACTTCTTGGAGCTAAACCAATGTCAAATTCCATGGTACTTGTTGCATAAACACGGGTAAATTAAGGCTACATTCTTGGAGAGAATTCGGTTTAAAAAGATTGAATACATTCAGAGATGAAAGACAAGAAAATAATTTAAGTTTTAACCACCCCAGCCTGCATGACCGCTTTCATCAAGAAAGATCTTACCATTGCTTTCTTTAAATATAGACTCTTGTAGGTAAAAGCAACATTTGAAACCATTTTACTTATAAAACCAGTCCAATTAAGATTGACAATGAAATTGGTAGTGATTAATATATTCAACATACATGTCATCCCAAAATACAACATCCAAAATTAAAAGATATCCATAAACCTAACAACATTGAAAAAAAAAACATTACAAAGAAATTGTTAACATCCCAAAATATGTCGCTAACATCATCTCAAGTCAAAAACCTAAAGCACAAGTGAATCATCATCATCATCATCCATAATTGTGAGTTAGAGCTATGAGTCATGAATCGAAGAATCTCCTAGTAAAAAAACAAAAAAAACAAAAAAACAAATCCCAAAAAAATATAAGCAACTTTACTAAATATTTTAATATAAAACCATTCATAAAATTGATAATTTTGTAAATTGGTTACCTTCCATTTCCTTTCATAACCAACTTTGAGTACACATTAAGGCCTCCAAAGTATATGGATGAAGCCTACTACGATGTTTTAATACCATCCTACCACTTGTGTTAAAGGCTAACTCTGATGCAATTGTTGATATGGAATAGCATAGATATTTCGAACAATCATCTACAAAGTATACCATTTGCCTTCCACAAACTTAAGACATTAAAAGCTAAAGTCCTTGGTAGAATAGACTACTCAAAGTAATAATCTAACTCTGACTTCATATGACTTTCTCCAATGGTACTATGAACAAATAAGTCAAACTTTGAAAGAGGATCTTATTCATCATCGTTGAACTCCGAAAGAGTTGAACTTGATGAAGTGCCATATGATGAAGTTTTTTGCCCCAACTTAGACTTTGATTGGTACTTTGAAAGCAACTCATAACGCATTCCAAAAAATTTTTCTATCTCATTTAAAGCTTCAGAGTCATACATTATTGGGAAGTAAAACTCTAAAATCTTCATTTGTATCTTAGGTCAAATATAGATGCTATTTCCATCACAATATGACACCCACTCCAATACTTGTCAAACTTTTACAACATAATATTATCGTTCTCACAACATCATTTGAGCAAATCAACCAATCATACAATGCCTCTTTGATCTCACACACTTTGATGAAGAAAGTATTTGCAGTGGAATAGTTTTGCCCTGAGAGCAACTCTATTGTGTTGTAAAACAATTTTAATCTTCCACATATTTGTTTTTCCATATTCCATCATTCCTCTAATGTCACAAACATATAGTGTTTTTCCCATTGCTTCAAACATGGGAACACATCTTTATATTTTATAGCTATTGATAACATCAAGTATGTAGAATTTCATCATGTTTTACAATCAAGACTTAACTTCTTATTGCATGGAATGGTCAATTGACAAGTTGCATCTTCAAAATTTTCCACTCTTGATAGTGTTGCCGACCAATATGCAATACACGATTTTTTTTTTAATTTCTACTCCAATGACATCCAAACCTTTATTCACAATTAAGTTCAAGATATGTATCGCACATCACATGTGAAAAAAAATTTCCATTCAATAAAAGTGAACTCCTCAAAGATAATTTCTCCACAAGGATATCAATCATTCTGTCATTACTTAAGAAATTATCAACAAGAATTGTAGATACTTTTCTATTTATATTCTAATCTAACAAGAAATCTATTAATACATTTGAAAGAACTTCTTTTGTGTGTGGAGGTAGATAAACAAACCTTCATTAAATAAATATATATATATATATATATATATATATATCATTAATACAAGAGATATCTTTAAAGGATCAAATAAAAAAACACTTAGGAAGTTAAAACTAAATAAATAAATAACATAGCTAACCTTACAATATGATGTTGTAGTAACTAAGACTCATAAATGTAATGTACAGTGATAATCATGTAGTCTTTCTTTTGATTTGTTGTGATTGCAATTTTACTTTCAAGTTTCTCTAAGTAGTTAATCATTTTCCCTTTCTCAACATCATGAATCTTTGTTATGTCACCTTTAATTGTATTGCAGAAAACTATCTTAACAAATGTTGGAGACTAGTAGTAAAATCTCTAAACCCCACATGGTCAACAATTGAAAATGGATACTCATGCAATATAATTGCACATGCAAGCTTCTTTCTTAAGATATCTTGATCAAAGGTGAAACCACCTATTTGAATTTTTCCATGACTTTTTCTCCCCACTACTAATAATTATTGCTATCAACATTTCTTTGTTTCATGCACCTATCTACATATACATTTAAATGTTTTGTTTTATTCTTAGTATCAACCTTGAGCTTTCCTTTACAATGTTTACAAATAGCATAATCTTGTCAATCTTCTATGACTTCATCAAAATCATTTCAAACAACCGAAGTTAGCTTTCTTCTTTTAGATCCCAATGTTCCATCAGTAGTTGAAGTGCCACCTATACTTGGATTTGAACTCGCACTTAGTATGAACATGTTTTCCCCTTCTTCTAATGACATTTTTCTTAATATGAAGTAAAGCCTATAATTAAATCATTCAAATCAATCACAGGATCTTATTTACATTCAAACTAACCCAAGTAAACCCCACATAAATAGACCACAAAAATAGAACAAAAATCAATGATTCCAACTTTTAATTCATTTCTATTTTTTCTTACACTTTCTTGGAAACCAAATAAAACATAGAGGGAAAAAAAAATTATACAATACAATGACGCAATACACAAAAATATGGAGTTGCTAATTCTAAATAGCATTGAAATGAAATCTATGTGAAATGGAAAATTTGAAAATAAATATGAAAAAAAAATTATAAAAAAAAATGATTATGGATTTCAAACTAGGGTTAGAGTTAGATTTTTTTTTTTACAATTGATGAGTTGATAAAGAAGAGATAAAATCATTCATTGCTTTTGTGCATGTGAAGCCACTAAATCAAATCGGTTTAGCTTTGACAATAAATAATTACATGGAGATTTCAGGCAAGAACAAGAAATAGGGATTTGAGCAAACAAAACCTAGAAACTTCTAGTTTCTTTACCAGAAAAAAAGGAATCCAAACAAAACCAAAGCCTTTAGTCCTTAGATTTTGGTACTCTAGGTGAGCTTTAGTTTTTTTTTCTTTGCCTTTTGAGAAAGCAAAAAATGAAGCTAAAGGAGTCGTCTCCACAAGTTGTGAGCTCTATTTCTTATCTCTTCTAACGACTCAAAATATGAGATAGAAAAATTTTTTAGTTGGAAAAATCAGTCTAGGAAAAAAAACATTTGAGAATAGTAAGCAGAGGAGCTTTCTGCATTGAGTGGGAGAAACCCTAAAGATGATATAGGAAACAAATATTTATAGGTGGAGTTTTTTGGTATTTTGTAAGATGTAAAGGGTAAACTTGTAATTTTATATTCGGAGTGGGGCGGATTATTACAAAACCTAAACTTGATCCAAGTTTTAAAAAATAAACTCAAACCCATCCCATCCCCGATTACTAAGTGTTGGAATTGAGCCCTTAAAGGTAAGACATGATGTAACAAGGTTAAACTTAATTATCTCCTTGTTATCTTTTTGGCTTATTGACATTAGTTTGAGCATTCAACCTATGTTTTTTACATTGTACATGACTTGGGTGCATTAGGAGTTGCAGAAAAGATATAAGTCATGGGTTTCTTGTAAGTAGATAAGTTGTCCACAGTCGGTTCATGGATTTAAACAATCCAGTAAAGACTATAGTGCACCACCTCTTAATTAATGGGATGACTTGTCTTAACCGTCGAGATGGGTTTCCCATGGTGAGTGCACTAATGTATGTGATGCATACTGGAGATGACCTACGATGAATCATGACACAAGACTATCAATTGTCATGAGTCACCAAGCTACTATACTGCATGGACTCTCAACCTTGAAAGGATATTGTGAACCAAAATCAACAAGAGGCTTTGACCTATGAGTGAGACCCTAAAGTGGGCATATATCCTTATAGATTGAATCACTATTGATATAGGCTGGTGGCAATAGGTATCCTCAATAAAGACATCATGATATCTCATGGAATTGAGATAATGTGTCCCCTTGGGTGATCTAAAAGGCATGTGATCATGAAATCTATGGTCATAGTAATTCCTTTAGTGAAATTTGACATATGCTCCTAGGAGCTAGAATATGTCATTTGATCACATAATAAGTGAGATCTGTAATTCTAGGATTTGAGAGGTAATCTTGATAGGTGATAACATTAGTTTATTAGATTATAGACACCAGTTCATGGGACGCATGCAATGGATAGGTCACGGACCTGAGCACTTGGTGTCTTGTTGTAATATACATAGGGTATTAGAATGCAATTAACTCTTTGTAGTGGGATGTTAAGTCAATTTCATAATTTGATTCTAAGGGGGCCAATACTTCTATGGGTCTCAATTGTCCCCACTTTGAACTCTTATTCCTTGATGACATGGTTTATGAGGGTTGGATGGGTTTTTAGTTCACTTTTGTGTATAAGAGCATTTTGGTAATTACATAAGGTTGCACATGGATAAGTGAGTAGTATCTCTAAACTGGGTCAATTGATTAATTAGGCCTTGTATGGTTAATTAATCAATTAGCAACCTTTTTGGGCTAGATTAAGTGACCTAAGCTCATGGTAGGCTTAAGTCGCTTAAGCCTAATAGGAAACCTATAAATACCCTTTTAAGGGTTATTACTAGGTCTTGTCATTCTCCATTTTCAATCCAGAGAGAAAACCTTAGCCTCCACCCTTGAGATCTCCACTATCTCAGTGTCTAGACACAAGAAAGTGTTATCAAGTAGAAGATCTTGGGTGTACGAGAAACGTATTGGAATCACATAGGCCGCACGCATGAGAACTGCATAGGATATGCACAAGTTGTGTGCACAGGACGTGCACGTGGGTAGTAGCATGAGGAGAGATTTTCTAATTTTTTTCTACGCATGTTCTTTATAGCAATGAATTAATATGGGAACATCCAGATCTAGGTATGAACACTTTTTCTCTAGATCTTTATTTTATAATGGTTTTTGAAGCCATTATTTTTCGATGCGTTAGATTTAAAGAGCCCTAAAGATAGATGCATGCACCCTATGAGATCCAAGGCATGGGAACGGAGTAATCCAAGGTTCCCAACACTAAGTTCCATACCCATCCTAATAGAGGTGGTGCAGGGTGGGTGACCTAAAAAACCCATGAAATTGTCAACCCTATTTTGAAGTAGTCACGCCACAATCATATTCTCTAAGGGATAGGTCTAGTAAAGTCTCTATTCCTAATGGTATACTCTCTTCCCTCCTCCTTACATGTAGGATACCTCCTGCCATCCACTCACAACAAGTACTAAAACCCCTTCCACCATTATGGGACTAGACTCATTTTGCATCTACATGGGGGAGTTGCTTTAATTTGTACCCAGCTAATAGAGGTTTGCAACTATAAAGAATAGTTGGTACATGCTTTTGATAAGAGTTAAACTAACAAGCTAAATAGAAACGGTACTCAGGGACTCGAATTTAAGGACTTATTCATGTGATCATGGTGTGCTATTCTAGCTAGTTTAGGGGTATATCATATATGAAAGATTGGGGTATGTCCTGCTACAGGCTAAACAGGGGACCATTACTGCCATTCAATGGAGATCACTGCTTACAAAAAGGATATTGTTGTAAAATGCAGTCAATCAGCATTTCAATTGCTAATTTAGTTGAATTTGTATAGCTCCTTTGTTGAATTTTAAAACTGTATTAGGGATTCCTAAGCCAAACTTTACTAATAGTGCTTTCCAATATTGCTTGTGTTCCATTGTTCCTGACATCTGCAGTTTCTTTGAGCAGTTATTGTTAAATTTCAGAAGCAATCCTATAGTGCCTACTAAAATGGACATAAGCAGATATTCCATAATTTGCAGTTGAATTTCTCCATATAAAGCCATTAAGGTTGGTGTTTTTCATTATCTCTAAATATCTGATTGACAATTCATTAGTACATATTTTTACATCATAAATTAATATAACTTTGGTATATTTTATATTTAGTCAATATTAAATTCAGTTTTTTTTACCCTTTTAAGGCCTCATTTAGGCTGAAGAGATAAGACACAAGGTCAAGCCAGGCTAGGCAAGCACAACTTCTATTAATTATAGTACATTCTAATTACCTTGCCTTATCCCATGCTCACCCCTACCTACAAGCCTTTAACCCAAAGGCTCCAAATTCCACCTCAAGTTGGGAAGTTTCATTGAAGTATGAATCACACTAAGCTTACAACAAAGTGTAAACCAATTTGCTATGAATTCCATATCAATCAAGACAAACTCCGGAAATTTATTTAAAAAATAAAAATAAAGAGAAGGAAAAAATAAAATAAATAAAAAACAAACCCTCAAGCAGATAGTCATGTATAGTTAACTGTGCAAATAACTCTTCTATGCCCACTTATAGATTAGAATTGAGCTTGTCCAACCTCGAAGCAGAGAACTAGGTTCTACGCCAGCAAGCTTTGGTTGCATCAACAAATGAGATCCTCTTTGAAGATACAGTTCCACAGGATTGGATTGAGTTGAAGGTATAAATTATCATTTGGTTTCAGCATGAACTCATGGAACAAAGCTCTAAACCTTGAGCTGAAAGGTTACTAATTAGGTTTTTTGTCAAGAAGAAAAATTACCCTAGCACAAATTCTTTCCCACTAGTGTCAAAGTGGCTGTAATGTAATTTGAAAAAGATGAAAATATTATGAAAGCCAAGTAAAACAAATTATGAAAATGGGGAAGGTGTCAAATTCCATAAATGAAATAGGGTAATGAGTGTGATAGGACTGAGGGATATAAAAAAAGTCAGGTCATGACCAACCCAACAAACACTCTCTTTGGAACTAAATGTCTGATTAGGAGATGATTTGATGACCCTCAGACAGAAAAAAATGAAGACGGTGCCATATAAGATAAACAGAGCTCTCAATCGAGATGCTTGGGCAAATCTTAGTAATAGGTAGTAGTATTCCCCTAGTCAGATTGGGGCATTTGTACTTACAAAGATGAAAAAAACTGCAGAGGCTTACCTCAGGAAAATTTTGTCTAAAGCTGTTATTACAGTTCCAGCTTACTTTAAGGACTCACAAAGACAAGCAACTAAGGATGTTGGGAGGATAGTAGGATTGGGTGTGCAAAGGATTATTAATGAACCAACTATTGTTGCTCTTTCCTATGGGTTAAATAACAAGGAAGGTCTCATTGTTGTTTTTGATCTTGGAGGTGGAACTTTTAGAAATATCTAATGGCATGTTGGAGGTAGCAATCTATTGCTATTCAATGTGATATTATTCTTCTTTCTTTGGGCAATTCAATTGATTAACTATCTCTGTGTTAGGTTAAAACAACAAATGGAGACACCTTTTTAGGAGGGGAGGACTTTGACAATGATCTATTAGAGTTCTTGGTGAGCGAGTTCAAGAGAACTAAAGGAATTGATCTGACAAAGGACAGACTTGCTTTGTGGAGGCTTCGAGAAGCAGCTGAAAAGGCAAAAATAGAACTCTCATCTACATCCCAGACTGATATCAAACTACCATTCATAACTACTAATGCTTCTGGTGCAAAACATTTAAATATCACCCTGACCATAACAAATTTTGAGGCTTTGGTGGACAATTTGACTGAGAGAACAAGAAATCCATGCAAGAGTTGTTTGAAGGATGCAGGAATATCAGTCAAGGAGGTTGATGAAGTTCATTTTGTTTGAGGGATGACCCATGTTCCTAAGGTACAAGAAGTAGTAGCAGAGATCTTTAGCAAGAGTCCAAGCAAAGGTGTTTGCCCTGATGAGGCTGTTGCAATGGGAGCTACAATTTAGGGTGGTGTCCTCCATGGGGATGTTAAGGAAAAATGAGTGTTATAATGATATAACTGAGGTACTTGAGGAATTAAAATGTTTATAAATTTTTTGTGATTTTATATATGGTATAGATTTGAAACAAAAATAGTAACATACCAATTGGTATTATATTGAACTCTAATTTGAATTTTTTATTTTTGTAGTTGAATAAAGGTACTAAACTATGAAACTGTTTCAGAGAATAAAGCATAATCTCTGCTGCTAATCAACATCTGTAGGCTATAATGGAAGTTCTCTCTTGCAGCAGAGAATTGAATTCAAAAAAGGGTTCAAACTATGACAGGGAAAGAAAAGTATAGGAGAGTATAATGAAACAAAGGCTGGGGTGAAGGGACTGGTAGATTGTAGGGTGGTCAAGATCCCAACTATTTTCATTCACCTACCAGAGGATCTGCCAAGTGCCTACAGCAGCTGGTGCTCAACTCCAGGTTCCAGTGATTAACCTTGAGGGCTTTCAAAGTAGAGGAAGAGCTAAGATTGTTGATGAAAATTTGCAAGCATCAGAAAATGGGCCATCTTCTAATTCTGGTTTCATTTGCCTTCTTTATCAGAGATTGAGAGGGAGAGAGGATTTTGATTAAATTTTCTTTTCATACTTTACTGAACAATTAAATAATGTGAAAACTAAATGGTCCAACTTGAAAATCAATGGTCATGATGCAGTGACCTTCTAATCAACTTGTACAATTGTCTAATAAATTTCAGAATGCATATGAACTACTCCATGTAGTAATTAGATGTTGAAATACAAAAAATTAATCAATAGGTGAGTTGTAGGCATACCTGAAACTATTGCTTATAGGCAAGAAAGATATATCCCTGTAGAATTGAGAACTTCAAAGAACAAAGATGTTAAGCAAGGATACATTTACAATTTTTGAAAAAAAATATGAATTAGATTACCAAAGGAAGCTCCTATTAGCAAAATAGAAGGAGGTGAGAATAGTAGGTTTTTCAATGAAGCTATGAAAGAACCTCTCATCTGCATTTAAAAACTATATTAAAGAAAAAAAAAAGTCAACTGCAAGAAAAGAATCACCATTTATGATTTTCAGTCCACATCTTTCACAATAAAATTTATGCCCCCCCAAAAAAAAAAAAAGGTGAAACCTTAACCACCTGCCCCTTTTCCCTTTTCCCTTTTCCCTTTTTCCTTTTTTGTTTGGAAGCAAGAACCCATTGTAAATGACACCCTCTCAATATCCAAAGAATAACCAAAGAGGGCTTGGTGTGATTACTTGTGTGGAGTGAAACTAGTTAGGAATTTTTTAATTAAAATTTTCATTTTTTTCCAAAATAACCAAAGAAGGCTCCTTAACTGTCATTATGTTCTTCCAATAACCAAACATTAATTATTATTCATTGTGAAAGTGTTTCGAGTGATCTTGATTCATAGATTTACTTATTCATGTAGTACATCTCAATCTTAGTTTCATTTATACTCCGTGACCCAAAATTGTAAACTAGGAATTTGATTCAAAAAATTAATTCATTGTGTCCTTATGAGGAAGGAATCTAAGTGTGATGTATTATTTTTGGATTCTCAAGTGTGAAGTGTCACTCAAAGGATTATTAAAAAATGAGGCATCTCTTAATGATTGTGGAAGGTCTTTTGGAACCGAGAATCCAAGTGTAATAGTTTAAAAACTTTAACTTTTAAAGTCTTGTTGATAGTGGACCCTTGGCATAGGATTAAAACTTGAGGATAGTAGATGTAAGTCAAGATATACTGAACTACTATAATAATCATACTTTATATACAATCATTCTTTTATTGTATTTAGTATACTATTGCTCGAATTATCATTTGTATTCATCTAAGTTAAAATTTGTTAAAAGCAAAAAGAGACTAATACCCAATTCACTTCTCCTTCTCTCTTAGGTGTTTTACCTTATGTTTCCAAGTAAGAGCATTAAAAAAAGTTCCTTAAACTACATTATGACTAGATCCTTTTCGTATATGTAGGCAACATGGAAAATATTTCAATTTAAATTTATTTTTTTCTTTTTTTCATATAGAATGCATGTTCTATACCACTCTAAGTTAAAACTCTATTGAAGGAGGAAAAAAGTTAAAGTTCAAAAAGTTGTTTAGTCTCTATATTCAACTTATGTTCATGAAAACTTTTTGAGAAAGTATTTGTAGAAGGATAAAATTTAGCCTTCTATAATTTACAAGTCAAATCAAGTTATTTATTGATCAATAGTAAAAATCAAATTCTTATTATTAATTCAAATTGTGGCTGAATGAAAATCTTCACATAATATAAATTTTTTAGCAATAAAATAATGTCATGTGTCATATAGGCTCCACATAAAGGAAAGAAAAGTTCTCTTCTATTCAAATATAAAAAACATGTATTATGGAAATTAAGATATAATGGTTAGAATAAACAAAAAAAAAATGAATTTGATTATAGAAAAACCAATTTATCAATTTTTATTTAGAAACAAATTGAAAATGATTAAATATAGTCTTCCAAATCGTCTTAAATATCATTTTAAATTTAAAAATAATATTTCACAAATTAGCCAAATATGGTCGTTTGAATCTTCGAAATGTTGATTTTTAATTAAGGATAGTATTTGTAAGAGAGAAAAAAAATAGATACTTAAATATGACACTTCACTTCACTATAAATAAGCCTCATTCTAAAGTTTTCAAAGCATAATTCAAAGGAAAAATTTTAGCCAACTTCAAAAGACAATTCATAAAGTAGAAGTTAAGGTAGAGTTTTCAAAATAGATTCAACAAAGTTTCTTCGAAGCACTTTTAAATTGTTAAGATCTTTTAAGTTTTTAGTTTCGACCTTCAAAATTCAAATCTATAAAAAGATATCCTTGATCCAAAATCAAGCTTTTTGGCATTATTCAAGTCAACTTAAGGCTCAAATCAAGTCAAAGTTCAAGTCAAGGTTCAAGTTACGTCAAGTCAAGACTTCAACCATACATGGTAAGATTCAAATTAACCTCATGCAAAATCAAATCTTCAACAATTTCTTCATTTGATACTTAAGCCATTGATTGATGACTACAAAAGCAAGAAGTATAGAACATTATTGAGATTCTATCCACATCATTTTTTATTTTTTATTAAAATCAATAAAAATTTGAAGGTGAACGCAAAACTTTTCTTAAAGAGAAAATCGTATCTAGAAGGAGATGGATGCCAATTTTTGTTTGACCATAATGAAGCTTATTTTTAATATTTCAAGAATATTGTTTTAGATATCATTATTTGATATTAAAGAAGATTTTGTTTCTAGAATTTTGAGTCAAACTAACTTTTTAATCAAACAAAATGTAGGTTTTTGGTATGTTTAAAAACTATTATTCAAACTAAGGATGACAACAGGGTTGGTGTTTTCGGATACATGTCTCTGTCCTTGACATATTACCTTATCCATTTAAATATATAATTAATATAAAATTATTTTAGTTTATTTTTTTATTTTCCCCATTTTAACACATAAAGTGAAAAAAAAAATCATTAGAATAAATTATACAAATTTATAATATTTATTTATTTAAAATTATATTTATTTTTATTAAATTTAAAAAATAAAAAGTGAAAAAAAAAAACCTAAAATTAAAACTAAACAGGGAGGAGCAAGAAATTCTCATACTTGTCTCGTCCCATCCAAATTAAATTTTTTTGGGAACAAAGATATGAATCTACTTAAATAAAAGAGGTGGAGGTTGAGATGGGATGTCTTGTCCTGTACCTGTCTCGTTGTTATCCCTTATTCAAATCAACCTTTACAAAATAGTTTAATACGACATTTTCAGTTTCTAAATTTGTACTAGAACAAATTTGTGCTACAATGGTTTGAAGATGCAATTTCTAAATTTATCCTATAACCACAGTGTCAAGACCTGATTTCAAACAATATTTTTTTAAAAATAAAATAAAATAAAACATAGGCCCAAAGGGCCATTTTTAACAATAGTTTGGGAGAATAGCCAAAATATATATTTTAATAGCCGAAATGGTCCATTTGAGCCAAACCTCTGGCTTGTGGTTGATTTTATTTATATATAATTTTTTTGGATAAGAGGGTAGGGACTTTTATCTTTGAAATATGATGAAAGATTAGGTATAGAAGTGATTTGCACTTCAACACCAACAAGGACAAAATTTACTTAGCTAATTTAATTGGCCTTACGTTTACTTTTTTGAAATTTTAAGGAAAAATATAAGAGTAGAAAATAGAGAGAAAATAAAAATAAAAATAAACATTAGCCTCTCAATCTTCAACTACAAAATAAATAAATAAACAAATAAATTTAAATATAAAATAATTTGAAATAAATAATTTTGAAATTAATTTTAATGATACTTAATTTTCTTTTATATTTTTCATGATAAATTAAATAATTTTTTTTTAACTTTCTAGGATACAAAACATAGCATAAAGGTATTTTGCTAAAAAGTCCGGTCAATTCCATTTATGATTTTATGATTTTAGAGCATCAACTAAAAGAACTTAAAGCATTAGTTTTAACTACTTTTACAAAACTTTCTTCGCTGTCTGGAAAATGTTAATCAACTCAGACTATGAGAAATGCAAAATTTTAGTGGGCAAAGGGTCATGCAAAAATTTTCTTTTTCGAATAAACATTTCTCTTTTGGATGAAGCTACTACCATAGTTCACTACAATTTATAGCTCAATTAGAACTCTAATGCTTAAAATATAAAAAAAAAAAAAAAGGTCAATTTCTGGAATTCCAAAATAATCCTCAAATTCAAATAAAATGCGTAAAGTCATATGCTGTAAGGAAACGTTTCCAAATTTCGTAGAATGTTGCAAACCACAAACAGTATACGCATATGCTTTCCCTGTGTGCACTATAGATAATTGAACAAGAAAAGTTAACCATTTATGTCTGGTTTTTGAAGGGGAACCATTTGTTGATAGAGGCCCGGAAACAAAATTGTACTTCGAATTTTTTACTATCTCAAAACATTTAGAATGTGTTTATCAGTGATTTTAAAAAATGTTTTTTTTAGTTTTTTTAACACTTGAATGATAAAAATTTCAAGTGTTAAAAACGTTATAAACATTTTCTAAAATCACTACCAAATGGGTCTTACTCTTAATAAATGTAAAATGATTAGGTAAATGACGACAAATTTATAGGAATTTTGTTAGCAACTAACTGCTCAAAGTTTGGTTCAGGCATCAAAATCTGCCGGAGAAGGTGCTTTAGGCTATAAGATGAAAGATTAATAACAGATAAATAACAACAATTTAAGTCTTACATACCAAAATTTGCCCTGAACAAGCCTATGGTTTTTGTAAATATGCTTTTCGCACTGAATATGAAGGATGAAATATCAAACTATGTACAAAAACATGGAGGAAATTTTCAGCCAGCGTTGCACTCACTGCTATTTTATCTTTCTGAAAAAAAATGGATCCGAGACCTGTTGAGTAATTACTTTCGATCACCAACTCAAACCTGAGGAAGAAAAAATAGGAAATGAGAGATGACAGTGTCCAACTAGAAAACCTGAGGAAAAAATGAAGTGAAGTGTGTGTGTGTGTGTGTGTGAGAGAGAGAGAGAGAGGGAGAGGCAGACATGACCATATTTGCTTTCTTAGAATGTATAGAAAGGAGATTGTCACCTAGAGTGAATGCAACCCATCAAAATCATTCAGGAGCTGGAAACAGGTGGTTATTGGCCGTCATTTGTCCGAGTTCAACTTGAGAGAGAAAAAAAAAAAAAAATTGAACTTGTGTCTTCCAGCAATGGTGTTCATCTTTCATGGTGGGAAGAGTTGCATTTCCTCAGCCAACAAGAATTTGTTCCCTGTTATCATCAAGGCTCATTTAATCAGCATTTGAAAGTTATTTGATGCTGGAACAAGCTCTCAGGTATGAGAATCAATCCCCAAACAGGACAATATTTAGCAGAATACTTTATCCAACCTTTGGATTGTTCGAGGAAAGGAAAAAAAAAATATAAAGAAAAATAGTTAAAAGTTGATACATTTTCAAATTATTTAATCTTTATATAAATAATTAAAATAAGTGAAATAATTTGAACATATAGATATAATTTATTGACTTTAAATTTATTTTTAATTTTCCTTATATTTTTCCTTTCTATTTTATTTCTCTCACATTTTTCCTTAAGTTTTCCAGAAACCAAACACAATCTTAATGTTTGCATACATACAAGATATTGGTAAATGCTTTGACTTTTGCCTCTTTGGATCTAAGTGTCTTTCATGAAACTTAATGTGTATTGCTGTCTGATCCACTCCTGCAATAATATATGTTGCTCCTACAGGATTGTCCATTCTTACATCTATGTTCCAAGGATATAAATAATTTCATTATACACAGTATAATATGAATCATGATGGAGAAGAAGAAAAACTTATTCACAATACAATATGCATGTTGATGACTTTGTTTCTATTTCCTCATACTAACATGGGGAAGAAAGCCAAATAATTTTTCCATTAAAAATAAAGCTTAATCAAATCAGAAAAAAAAAAAAAAAAAAATTCAGCTTCTCAAAGCTTAGGTAACATCCCAGAAACCACTCAGTGATATGGTTTCCTCTTTCATATTTCAAAGTGAGCCTTACCAAAATTCCAAAAGAGCAAGAGAACAACCTTTGCTTTTGGGTGCCCACAGCCTTTTTTTTTATTTCTTTTTTCCTTTTTTTTTTCTGAAAGATTATTTTTTTTTCTTCTTCCATTTTTGTCCCCATTAGGACTTGAACCTAGAACCTCCCATAAACCCACCCCAACCCTTTACCACTTGAGCCAGGCCTCAAGGGCTTCTTTTTTCCTCTATTTTTTTTCTTTTTTCTGTTGTCCTCTTTCTTTAGAATAGTTTGATTCTAACTTTGTTTCCTCAAATGAGAAGAAGTGCACTACTTCTATCAGGTCTCCAGAAATTCATGGATCAATAAAATAAGGAGGAGAAAGAATTGCCAAAGCAACTGCCTAGAGCCTATTTGTTGCAAGTGTTTTATAGAACCTATAAGTCACATGGAAAACTAGGATATGGATGGATAATTATCGAACAAGACTTTGAGATGTCTTCTCTATCCTATATTAGCTATTGCTACCACTCTGTAGCTACTTACTTGAACCAACTTAAGAAATACTCTAGCACTGGACAAATCCAAACTTTGTACCAGCTAAATCATATGGCACTTCTTACCAGCTCCAAAAATTTGAAGCTTCTAAATTCATGGGCTTAACCAATCCCTATTTTGTTGTTGCTCCTGCTACAAGAGCAATCTAGATCATGGCAGCATTGGTGTGAACTCTTGTAAGTTTATCCCTCTTGAAGGGGATTACAAGGGAGGCTGAGGCGTTCTCCAGAAAATCAGAGAAAACGAATTCTTATGGCAACAAACTTTATTAGAAGGATAGAAGGAAAAGACAAGAATGAAGATCACCAAAAATATCAAAGAAAAGAAAGAATAGAATAACCAAGAAAAAAATATATATAAATAGAAGTTTGAGAGACATGTCAAATTCCTTCTACTCATAAACTCAAAAACTCCTTTTTTTTCCTCCTCTTTTTCATGAATATCCCTCTTCATTGTTTGCTCTGATAGGCATCCATCTAAGCAGCAATTCCAAGATCATGAAATGCTAGCAGCCTTTTTGTCGGTAAGATATTTTTTTATTCCTGTTGGGGATCAAACCTTGAATCTTCCACATCCCTACCCCAACCAATAAGTAATCTTTGAAAACCTCCATCTGCAGAGATATTCTTCAGAGTCTATTCAACTATTTTTTGCTTCTTTGCAGCAAGTTCTTCTTTTTGAATTTTGCATATCTTTTTCTCTTCAGGATTTTAGCATTTTAAGCTCTGAGGTCCTGTTGTATACCTCCCATGTACTGACATGCATTTATCTTATCAGAATAACAGTAATAGAACTAGTAGTAGGTTTTGTAGCAGTACTAGTACTCCTTGAAACACCTCCACTTCCAAGTTGTGTGGCCCTTGTATGCAGCCAATCCATGTACGGGCCATGGCATTTTGTCTTTAATGCAAGCTTTGCATGTATTTAATGTGTTTTGCCTCATCAAATATTAGCAATAGTGTTAATGGGTAGTGATAGTAGCATTTCCAAGGCCAATAATCTTCAAATAGGACTTCACACACTACAATAATCTTCCAAATCAAATCCTGCCCTCCTTAAGGCCAAGAAAAGAGCTCCGTGCTATGCCCCATCCGCCTATCATGATCCCAAAGGCTATGTTGGGTTCCCGGAAAATTTGAGAGAAAATGTGAGGGAAAGAAAATAGAGAGAAGTGGAAGGAAAGAAAAAGTGAAGGAAAATAAAAAATAGATTTAAAGTCAATAAATTATTTTTATATGTTACTTTAAACTCATTTCACTTGTTTTAACCCTTCGATATAAAGATTAAATAATTTGAAATTTTATAAATTTTTAATTAATTTTAATTATATTTGATTTTCTTTGGTATTTTCCATAGGGCAACCAAATATGAGAAAATCATCTTCCGTAACATTTTTTTTCTTTCCTTAGTATTTTCTGGGAACCAAACATAACCAAAAAGGTTTAGAGAAACAATACCAACAATTCAAACTGGAACTTCAAATTATCAAGAGGAAAATGCCTAATTTCTCTAAACACCCTTTTGAAAAGCATAATGTTATTCAATATCTTCTTTTCACCATTTTATTCCTCTCTCCTAGGATTTAATGTTCTTTGAGCAATATTGTGTGGAGATTTTTCAAAGTATTTGAAATACCCATGTCAAACATAATACATTATGGTATAATTATGGACATAGAACACTTGCAGTTAAGTACTCAACAGGTGCACATGCATCCACCAAAAGAAGGGGTGAACATCTTTCCAGTTGACTTATAGGTTCAAACTCCTAATTTCTGTTGCATGTTTATTTCAAAACAAGTGAAGTATCCGTGACAAACAGGCTAATGTTTCACATTCGTGTTTGGTGCAAAAATAAAAATAACAAAATTTGGACAGCTTCTTGGTTCAGCCAAATCCCCATGTCCTGAGATCTGACTCTGACACTTAAGTTACATACTCATACTCAACACACATACCTGAGTCCATGTAAAACACACTTTAAGCAAAAGGCCTCCAAAATGTAGTCATGTGAACACACACAACACATATTTTTCCCACTAATGGCAGTTTACATGTATTTAGCTTTCTCCATAATTCCAAAACTCAATCAGGGCACCACAATTCTTAGCATTATTGTGTAATGACTTCCATTTTTCTTTTTCTTTCTTTTCTTTTGTTTTTTTTTTTTTTTTTTTTTTCTTTTTTTTTTCTTTTGCCTAGAAATGCAAGAGCCCTAAAATTCAAGCATAGAATACATTTATCAAAAGAATCTTGTGATATCACATTATGTTTTAGGAAACTGATTATATTGAGAGAACGGCCAGAAGAATTAACTGCAGACAGTGTAGTCCTTAAGTAATCATTAATGGAAAATGCTTGCCTCTACTAAAAGAACACATGCCCATGTTTCTAGTTTCATGAATGGAAATCCAAAAGTTTTCAAGCACCATAGGAACTTACTTTTGAGTTGTTCTCCTTCAAACTTTCTAGAGACTCTGCCAACTCCACTTGTTTTGATGCTGTTGCAAGCAGCACCTACAAAAATGATGGTTTAGTTTCAACAGCCAACTGTACACAATCAAGAAAGGATATTGAAATCTCTGAGAACTGTATGTTTCAGAATAAAAACATGTTAAAGGGCTAAGAAGGAAGGCATCTTACTTTCTTTGTCTTCTGTAAGTCATATTCTATAGATTTAATACGACTCAGTGACTCATGAATCATGTCTTCTTTCTCTGGAGGAATTCTTGTAGGCTTTTTAAACAATTCAGTTACTGAAGCTTCTAAATTTTGCAGTCTCTGCAAACATGGATGGAGTTGGTCCTCCTCTATACCACACAATGTATGCTGTTCTTGAGAATGCACACCTGCCAGCTGAGGTTTGCACTTGTTTCCTAACTCTTTCTTTGGACCTTTTACCTCGAAAAATCTCCCTAACCCTGGGAGTATAAGAAATATACATGCTAATAATTTGACTATGAAGTGAACGATTAAATTTGCTACAAGGGGAATGAACTTCAGCTGATCTCTTCGAGTCACACTATTAGTATGATCTGTCACAAATACCAAGTCAGGAACATGTCAAAGCTTGAATGCAGAAGCATATCTTCTAAGTTATTAGATCAAATGAACAGAATTGACTGGATTGCATGACAGTAACCAAGAATATTTTAAAAGATTTTAAGATTGAACAAATATCAAAGGCATCAAATCTAGTCTACCACACAAGGCAACAAGAAAATAATAAAATCTAGATATGTACAAAATAAATCCAACTACCATCAATCCATCTAGATGTCAATTAATGTTCAAGTGCAAGGGGTTGGGATGGGAATGTGGGAGATTCCAGTTTGGAGTCCTAGCAATGACAAAAAGTTACCTGTCATGAAAATAAAAATCTAGACATCAATTAATGCCAAACATTAATCACATCACAATACAGCTAATACAACTATCCCAAATTTCCCTATAATCCAACATATGCTGGGGCTAGGCTGGGGGTGACAGCTTCCGTTCATAGTGCCCAGGCTCAGATCAGAAATTTGGATTGGCTTAAAATCCAAATTTGCCAACTAAAAGTACAAGCCTAACTCCAGCTTAGACAATTATGCTACACAGGTTGATCAGGCTCATGGATGCCCTTTATTAAACACTATGTTTGCTCAAGTTTGATCATTTTTCTTTTTCCTTGAACAAATTATTTTTTATCTAGTAGCACAGCTGCAAACCAAATTTAAGGTCTGAATAACAAAAGATTCAATCACTTGTTCCAGATAAATATATATGTTTGATCATGACCTATAATATTGATGGAAAATAATAAGATTAAGACAGGCATCTGGATGACAACTAGCTTAGTGATCACCTACTTATTGAACCAACATCTTCAGTTCTAGCAGCTGCATCAACTGGTTGAACCAGGCTGTGGATGGATGCCGGATCCCTCATCCTTTCCTGTGACAGTAGGTGCAAACCAGGAAGACAGAAATAAATTGATGATTTATATGTTGTCAACAGACAATCTAAAAATCACATAACATCCACAAGCACATAGATGTGAACTCAAGAGGCCCAGTGGGACACAGGCCACCCCAAACATGTTATGGACCCACATGCTTGAGCTTGGGACAGGTTTGGAAGCGATTTTCCTCCACTTGGGCAGGTCAATGAAAGGGCATCTGTATCCCTACTCCACCATGTTGCCCTCTTCTGCCAGGATAATCTTCATTTCTTTCTCATTCGTTTTCTTTTTTAATAATAAATGGTGATAGATAACTCCAAAACATACTGATTTTTTTTCGGGAAAAATCTATATGCAGAATCAATAACGCATCTCTCTCTCTCTCTCTCTCTCTCTTGGTAGAGAAGGATATGATGATTCTTGGCCATATTTCACTATTAAAATGGCCAAACAGTTCAAAGAATAGATACCAAATTGGTATTAGCTATCCAGATCAAATCTATACAAATGGAGGAAGAAAAAAATCTAAATCACTTACTTTGTTACGGTGCGGCATTACTTGCACAATTTGAGAAGTACTTAGCCAAACATCTGATCCTGACTCAGCAGAAGATATATCACCACCTGCAATCTGTTTAAAGAAGCAAAATTATGTAAAACAGGATGCATGAAATAGGATGATTGACAGTTGGATCATGTTAATTTATACACACTTAACCTTATAGGCAAGTAGCTTGATTTCCGAATCATCGCCATCAGAAAAACTATTAGCCTTCCTCACATATGATATTCCTCTGGCATTTACCAGCTGTAAATAACATTTGATATGAGCGATAAAGCTAGGGGGATGAAAATGCATTATACATTGTAAATTATATACTCAAATGTCAAACAAACATTGTTGCACAATAAATAAAGTGTGCTGCAGAAGATTCATACTTTCATTATTGCTGGATCGTTCCAGGGTCCCTTATCAGATCTGAGGCACCCACCTTCATTTTGGCATAAGCAAGTTCCACCTAGGAAATCTGGCAATTGGCTGCTTTAAGAGAAACGGCTAAAGTAAGTGCTGAAGTAAGAATACCACAATCCTTGGTTGTGACCTAATAAAAGATACTGCAAATAGTAGTAAAGCAGAGATCCTGACCTTGAATCTATAACTTCCAACAGTTTATTCTGGAATTTGTTTCCTAAAACCTGTGCAAATAGTGCAAATTTGATTAGGTTCTGATGACCTCAAAAGGTAAAAGAATCTTAAATACCAAGAGTCATTTTTACATGTATCTTTGTGGTTGTCCTTGGGTCAAGAAAACCTTTTGCTGTGTTCCATAGAAGTTTGAATCCACTGCCAGCATTAACGATGAACATCTGATGTAGAGTCTGTGTAGAGAATGAGGCAATGCCAGAAGAAACTACTAAGTATATGTAAAATTCATCTAATCATATTCTAGGTTTTTAATAACAGTTAAGGCACCTCAGGATAGTTGTCACCATCAATTTTCTGGATGCGCATAACAAGATCATGGGCAACCTTGCCAAAACTCATCCAGTTCTGCATAATAAGCAAAATAATGAGAAGCAAGGTTAAATTTTATCCAAAACTGTAATAGCTATCATGGGAAACTCAGAATTTACCAGCCCTTGCACATCCAAAATTGTTGTTGTTGAAACAATATGCCTCTTGGCAGCAATAGAACAGGCTGGAAATTTCTCAGCAAATGTCTTCTCAAACCCCTGAACATGATATTTCAAAAACCGGTCCACTGTGGTGACACTCATCAGCTTACTAGGTTCAACTTTTCCAAGTCTTTCAATGTAAACAGGTCGTCCCTCTTTGTCTACACCATGGTAACCATGAGGATAATAATGCTGAACCTCTTCATATTCATCAAATACAAATTCCTAAACATGGATCATCAAATTGTGGCATCTGTTAGAATCTTTAAAATAATATTGTTACAGAACAAATAATTATTTTTTTTTGATTGGCAAACACACAAAGAAGCATAAATTAGCAAGGAGCCCCAAAAACAGGCCCAAAATAATATTGTTACAGAACAAATAATTATATAGCATAAATTCATCAACAAAACTGTAGCTTATAAATATTGTAAACATTCTAATTTTTTTTCCTTTGAAAAGTAATAGATCCCACACTAGGAATATAGAGAGAATAGAGTACTTAAATGACATAAAGAAAAGTAAATAAGCCACACTCTGTACATGGTGGAATCTCAATCCCTTAGAAGTAGATAGGAACTTAAAAATATCCCAACCAAAGACCGAAAGATGAGTTGGCAGCAACAAACTTTTCTGCCACTGTTATTGAAGAGTTGTGCCCTCAAAGTTCAGAAGTTCATTTCCTTTCAAATGACAACAGGAAAGCCATAATGCTAGTTAGCATAATTTATTTCCTTATAGAGGGTTCCAAGCCTCCCTTTTTCAAGAACTCATGACTACTGTAATAAAATTATGTAAATGCATTACAAAACTGCCTATGTGCATATGTGCGCATGTTTTACAAGATTGTGTATGTATATACTACTCTTATAGATGGGAATCAATTCTTCATGTTCCACCACACTTCAAAGGATCAAAAAAGCAAACTTAGTTGAGCCTTTGATCCAATGACAACAGGAAAGCCATAATGCTAGTTAGCATAAATTATTTCCTTATAGAGGGTTCCAAGCCTCCCTTTTTCAAGAACTCATGACTACTATAATAAAATTAAGTAAATGCATTACAAAACTGCTTATGTGCATGTGTGTGCATGTTTTACAAGATTGTGTATATATATACTACTCTTATAGACAGGAATCAATTCTTCATGTTCCACCACACTTCAAAGTATCAACAAAGCCTTAGTTGAGCCTTTGATCCTAAATTGGTTTTGAGCATTAAAGCCCAAATTGATGTTTTGGTTAAACCTAAATAGCCCTGCTAGGAAACCTTTTCAGCAATAACTAATGCCAACAAAAAGAGGCTGTGTGCATCTCATTTTTAGTTGCTTAGTAACAGTGATGAAATTAAGAGGAAAAGAAATGGATAATACAGCATGCAGCATAAAATGTTAGAAAGACCTTTCAGCAAGAATTTCTACCGTTCTCAGTCCTTACTTTGGGTGAGAGCATCTTAGAATTTGTCTATAGTAGAATCCATCAAAAAAGAGAGAATATTTTAATGATCACATATGTACCTGTAAAATATAATCCACTCTGTACTCGTTCCTCCAGTTGAGCATTTCTTTCCACATCTGGACTGTTCTATCAAGGTCAAACTTCCTTGCTTTTAAAAACCTGAAGCAAGAAAATCCCAGTGATAAGAAGACATGCTTGCATGCAAGAAAAAATTAAAAATTAATAACAATAGAAAATCAAAAGCATTCATCTATCAGCCAACCATCATACTAAAAGAAGCCAAACAAAAGGTTCAACATGACCCCCTAATATTTCATACATAGGGAAAACAAATGAAATTATAAAAGGTATTTACTTAAAAATGAAACAAATACAGGATGCTCTAAAACAAAGAAAAAGTGAAGGCTATTGATGTTGGAATCTAAATGATTGAAATGAGCATTCTTGCTTTGCCTCTGAAACCATCCAGCATGCTTCTGAGTTTAAGCCCACAGAGCTCTTGAGAGATCAGGCCTAGCAACAGTAAATTTTTAAGCAGTAACAATATAAAATTACAACATAATCTTTTATATGCAAGCATGTGCCTTTTTATGCAGCTTCCACTTGGCACATACTATGTGCAAACCTAAATAAATCTGAATAAGGGCAATGATGAGAAGGTATTATTTGGTAGGAAAAAAATGTCCATGATGGATGAGTTAGTCTCAATTTTCAAAAGCACTATGACCTGTGAAGACATAGTCTTTAAGAATGAAGATGCCAGTTTCGTTTTTAAAGCCAACCAGTCTAAACCCCTGAAAGCTTGGACTTGCAGGGATACAGTATAGCTTGTTCAACTAGGATCCTCCATTTGAAAGTCAAGTAATATTTTCTTTAGTGCAACACATTAGAGTTAGGGTTGGCTCAGATAGATCCAGGTAAAAAAGAAAAAAAAAAAGAAATTGGCTTAAAAATTAACAGAAAAGGCTACATTTAGCAAAATGAAGGCATGAAGCATACAAAAAGCAGAAAAAGACATCTAGCATAACAAAAACCTGTTCTTATGTGTGTGCAAGTTACACTTGAAAGTTGAAGGGTTCATGTACCTATTGGCAACAAGCAAAACTGTCTATGATTTGCATGCCAGGAATATACCTATTGCCTATGGAGATATTACTATTGGTATCTCTTTCGCCTAGTAGAAAACACTGCTGAGATGATCTTACATACACTCTCACTCAGTTTTTGGGAAGAAAGTTGGGAATAATAAATAAATAAAAAGAGGAGAGACTAGAATGCAATATTATGCCAGGCCCCAGCCCAACGAACCTTTCCTCTTCTGCAAAGGGGCTCCCTAAATGGACCACCAACTCTGAAAAAGACTCAAAGAAATGTTTTATCAGCTGTTAAATTTTATGGAAGATTCTCCCATATGCTTCATGTCTGCTTGGTAGCACCACTTTCTTAGCTTCAGGTCTGAATTTCTTACTAATTTTTACCTATTAAAAAATGAAAAAGAGTTTTTAACACAATTCTTTGAACTGGATACAAGTTGAGAAGAAGTTAAGGTCCTTAAGACCTCTATGCTTCTCACAAACTGGATATAACTTGGGTTCTCAGTTAGTTTCATTTTTCAAAGCTCTCTTATTCGTCTACCTTTATCCCCTTTGCTTCAACTAATTTTGTTTGGAAATCTAAATCCTCTCTTAATGTAAAGGCATTCATGTGGTCTATAGCTAGTAAGATGGTTAATACCAATGATATGACCAAAAGTGGAGCCCTTCAAAGCTCTTAATTTGGAGTGGTGTGTCATGTGCGAGGAGAGTGGAGAATGATAGATCATCTTTTCCTTCATTACTCAATAGCTTTGGATTTGTAGCATAGATTGTTTAGCCTTGCTGGGATTGATAGAGCCACACCTTTTACTATGGCGTAGATGATGACCATTTCTTTCAATAGCTTTATAGTTATTCCAAAGGCAAGGTTGTATGAAGTAACTGGTAAACCTCAATTTGATTCGGACAATATGGCAAGAAAGAAATGTGAGGATTTTTTAGGCTGTTTAGGGAGGCAGATGCAATTTGGAACTTGTTTTATTTTCTACCTCCCTTCGGATGTTAGTCAAGCCTTCATTTTTTTTATTATTATTATTATTTAGATAGGTTAAATAAAAAGTGTAAAGAAAAGAAAAGGGGCGCCAAAAGAGCATCCCAAAGCATACATAGGCACTCTCTTGGCTGAGAAGACTTATCATGTATTTTTTTTTTTTTTTTTGATAGGCTAAAAAAACCATAAAATATAAACTCAATTTTATAAAATATCATGTATGGTCACTACTAACTAAAGAGTTCATCAGGTTGAACTTTTATGAATGCTCTTTAGATAGCCTAGGACAACTTGAAATTGGTAGAGTAATTGGAGATCACTATAATACAAAGATAAAAACTTTTTTCTAAACCTACAAATGAGGGTTTTGCTATTAAGGTTGAGATTCTAGCTTTGTTGGCCTCATAGGTGGCTAAGAAGGAAAGAAATTCATAGAGGTTTGACAGATGGCACTGTCAAATATTTGATATCGTTACATAATTGGGATGCTCCATTGGGTGGATTCCTCATTTAGTCAATCAAATGGTGTACCTTTTAGCTAAAAGATCCAGCAAAGCATTTGCTGTGTTTTTTAGAGATTCTTGCCTCCTTGAGTTGTAATTAGGGTTTGTTTATGTTTTTCTTGTAGAATTTTGTTGTGCACATATTCATGAATGTATTTCTTTATTATACATTGTCTGTATGACTACTTAGCTCAACTAAGCATATTGTATATGATTTGGGTGTATGCAAATAAACAAAGGATACAAATCATTGGATCCTTATGGCTTGATAAGTGTTTTCAGAACAGTTCATAGTTTGAGTGACTCAATAGTGGTTGTAGTGCATCATCTCCCTAATCGGTAAAAAAGACATGTCTTGATCATCAAAGTCTGAGGTAGATGTACTAATATACATGTGCTGTGCATTGAAAAGGACCTGTGGAGATATACGTCATGTATATTATCAGTTTGACATGCAACTTTGAGTCATAATATTGCGAAACCCTAAAGTTGTCATATATTCTCATGTATTTGAGTGATTAATCATTTAGCATATAGTAAGATGAATGCTCAATATAGATACCATAATATCCCACCAAGAATAGTTATATCTCCTTAGTAATACTAAGGTGAATGATCAGGTTAAATCCATAGTCATGGTAATTCCATTAAAATAAAATTTAATATGTTATACTAATGGATAAGGAAATATCAAGTGATCATAGAAAATATGAATTTTGTAACTCAATTGAATCAAGATGTAATTTAATCGGTTGATAGAAATTTCCTATTAAATCATAGATATCAATTCATAGGGAAAATATGCAATGCAATAGTAGGTCATAGACCAAACAAATTATTAATCAATTAATTAATTAATTAATTACTTCATGTAATTTGCATAAAATATTATAGTACAATTAACCCTCTATAGTAGAGTGAAGATTAGTTACGGAATTGATGTTTGACTAATTTTATAAGAGCCAATCATTTTACAGGTCTTTGTCATCCCTACTTGAGCATCTTCCATAAAATTTTAAGATCTTGGATTTATGAAGTCAATGAAAACAAAAGGAGAATATCTAGGAACTCTTCATGAAAAATAAAAAGCTTGATGCAAATAAATCCAAAAAGGTAGCATATTTTTGCAGTGCATGGTTCTTTCCTTCAATTTAGGCCAAAAACCAGATTTATGATCCATAAGAGCAAAAACGTTGTAGCTCATTTCAGGAATCCAAGATCATGAAACATACTTCCAGTTAGCATTTTAGCATACTTATCGTTTTAAAATTTTCCAAATCTCACGCCACCCCCGTTAAAATATGCTATAGTCTATCAATGTTGTGTACAACTTTGCAATTCACAAATCAATCACTCAAAAATTTTTCACATAATTACAGAATTATCTACAACAAATTATAATGCCAATATTTGCCCCCTTTTCCTAATATACGTTACCTTTTTGTTTTCCAAGATTCAATACCACTCTTGAATTTTTTTCATAATTAGTTCCAAATTTCGTCCTCAATATTATCATCTAAGAAATTTTCAACTTTTAAATTATCCATTGCTGAAAGCTAGAAAACTACTACACTCCTAGAGGACCTATACAATTTGTAACACCTAATGATGGTGAGATTCTAGTTGTCCACTGAGGCCACCTTAGTATTACAATCTACCGATTCAATCAAATGACTTCACCAGATTAACCAATTTCACATTCACTTGCCAGTTACCACCCAAAAAGTAAGAACATACACAAAATACAAACTACATATACATTTTGTACCACCTAAAGATTGCAAACTGTTAGTCATCAACCAAATGCTGTGTAAGCATTGTAGCCTGATTTACTCAACCTCAATTTCTTAACCAATTTCACATCCATTCATTACCCGAAAAAATAACAGATTCATACAAACTATGACTTTGTGGAACACTGAAAATTTCAACATATCTGAATCCCTTTCCAACAAGTTTTGCACAAGTATTACTTTCTCTGATTTCTAAATTAATTTTGGAATACTTAAGTGCCGACAAAGAGAGAGACCAAAGCAGAGCCAGCTTTTTTATCATTCAAACTGGCGATCAAACAGTAAATGGCTTTACCTCAGCATTGTATGGTAATCATCGTGTGCAGCCGGAAGCAGATCTTTGGCAATCAGCACCTGCCGAAAAGCATCCACCGCATCCTCCTCTTCTGCATCTCGCACATCCTCAATCGAAAATGGGGCAAATTGGCAATCCACTACTCGCTTTCCACATTTCCTCAAAGTGTGAGTGAACCTCGTCGAAGCACTCATCGCCTTCTTCTTCAGCGATCTGATCCGCCTCCTTGGCCGCTCGTCCTCAGACGTCTCCGGATCAGACCTCCTTCCCTTCTCATCCTCTGCAACCGCCACAATTTCCCCTAAATATCAACAACCACGCATCCAAATGCGAATCAAAACCAAATTTTTTTTCCTAATTCAATTCGATCAACCTACTGCCATTAATAATAAAACAACCAACTGCTAAACAAAAATCATTAAATTTTTTCAACTCGATTCAATCAGTCAGGTAACAATCAAAATGCGAAACGAAAATCACCTTCTTTTTTTCAACTCCATTCAATTCACAACGTAAAAATAAATTTCAAAACACACACACACACACATATTCAAACGCCAATCAAAAATCAATAGTTTGAACTCTATCAAGTAAAGAAAAAAATCAACCAAAAAACATCAAAACGCCGATAAAAAATCTAACATTTTACTCAATTCGACCAAAGAGTAAAAAATAAAAATAAATCAACAAAAGAACACGAAAAATGCGAATCAAAACCAAAACCATTTACAATTCAAATCGAACAAACCAGTAAAGAAAATCAACAAAAGAAGAGCGGAATGCGAATCAAACACCATTCGATGAATCAAGCACCTGGCATTGGATGAAACTGGAGAACAAAAGAGACTATTCAAAAGGCAAAAGCGCCTCTCTCTCTCTCTCTACAAATCTCAGTTTCTCTCTCTCCAGAAGGAGAGGTTGCTTTCATGCTACGGTGAGAATGTCGCTGTCAGAGCCTCTTCATGCTAGACGAGTGTGGGCGTGGCGTACAACGGCCGCTTTCCGCCGAACGGGGCTCCTCCGTTAGTTCTATCTCATTTAACATACGCGCTTACACGATCACATACCTGTCTTGTGTTTTTAACTGTGGCGCTCACCGTTTGTTAACGGAGACGGAGCAGCTCAGGTGGTGAGTGTGGGGTTGTGGAAGTTGGAATTTACTGAGTTTGGTTTTGTGAATAGTCCGAGTCGGACGATTTTGTTTCCACCACGTCACCGCCCACTCGGGTCTCGCCATGTGTCGGTGGTCATAATTACGTTGGCGCTGACTCCATTTCCATTTTTCAAAACAATATTATTTTTATCCGATTTTTTACTATACCAATTTACTATTACTATATTTTTTATTAAAAAAATATTAATATATTAAAAAAAATTATTCACCCAACTTATAGAAAGATGTATTTCAAATCATTGAAAACATATTATGGGCGAGTATGAATGCCATGGAGCCAAGATACAATGGAACTAAATATGATTGAGCTAATAAGATTGGATTCATATAAAGTTAAATTTGATTGTTCTCATTTTACGAGAATTTATATTTTTATTATCATATTCGATAAAAAAAATTATTATTAAAATAAAAATTATATTAAATTCTAATATTTTTTTATTAAAAAAATAAATATTTGTCTTATGCTTAACAATATTTATAAATAAAAAATGTTTATATATATTAAATAAAAATATATTAATATTCTTTTATAAAAAAAAATTATTTTTTTTAATCATAGTGTTTTTAATGGAAATATTTTCTTAAGAAGTGTTTCTAAAATAAGTTATTTTTTAACATTACAATAATTTTTCAAATTTTTAAAAGTTTTTTCTAAATTTTGATAAATATCTAATGTTTTAAAAAAAAAAAAATTTTTATGTTAAAGATTTTTTTTTAAATCACTTTAAAACGAACTCCAAGAGTGAGTTTGACAGTGATTTTAGAAAGTGTTTTTAGTATTTTTAATATTTAAAAAATAAAATTTTTAAACATTAAAAACATTATAAATAATCCCTAAAATCGTTATTAAACATATTTTAAGAATGCATTTGGTAATGATTTTAAAAAATGTTTATAATATTTTTAATACTAAAAAGATAAAAAATTTCAAGTATTAGAAAAGACTATAAATACTTTATAAAATTGGTGATTTTATATTTTTACAATATCATATTTTCATTTTACAAAAATTGAGAGTGACTTAAAATTAGTCACACAAAAATGTTAGAATTGTGTAATTAAAATAAATTTAAAATTAAAACATTTTAAAATATGTCATTATGTCAATTAAAATAATTACAATATCAAAATTGAATAGAATTAAATATGTCATTATATTAATTTAAAATAATTATAATAATTTAATAATAGACATTTTTGTCGAAAAGCCACGAGTTTCCTCAAAAAAAAACAGTGGACCCCACAATTCCAATAATTCCAAAAATCTTCCTTTCATTCTATTCCTCACAATTAATTAGGCAACATATTAACCATTAATCCGTCCTACCCCTTTGGATTCTTCGTCTTTGTATTAACTATAAATATTTTATAATTTTTATTAATTTGATACGGTACGTAGGGCGATGAAATTGACGTTAAAGCCTTAACTTTTTTTCTTTTTTTTTTTCTACTTTATTATAAAAATAAAATATTCATAATTAGCATTAAAAATAAATTGGTATTACATCATTGGAAGTGGTATTGTAGCAAGCTACATCATATTCTTATGACAAAGTTTAGAATTAGAGATTTTGATACCAACTCTTTCTATTTGCTTGCCTTCTTGGGCGGGGGTGATGCGAGCCCTTTTCATTTAATTTAATTTAATTAATTATTGGTTAGTGTTTTGATTGCAATAAAAATGAAATTACACTTGAATTTAGATTTCATGAATTAAATCGCATTTGAACATGAATTTAAAGAAACGTGATGCTATAATAAAATTATATATCCAATTCTACTTCGAGTTTAGCATTGAATTTTTAAGAACATTAATTCGGGTCATGGTCATTCAATCCCTAAAACTTAAGTTATTGACAACCCTTTTTCTTTTAATCAATTTTTGAGAGTTCAATACCCTTTTTTGAGGTCGAGAAGAGTTTTCATAATCGTTTGGCTAATATTGTTTAAAGAGCTTATAATTTTAAAGAGAATTTAATATGTTCGAAAAAATATCATCACTTTTGCAAAAGCTTTATTTTGGCTTGTGCAAAAAACAAAAAAAAAAACAAAAAAAGATATTTAATAGAACTTTTACAATATTAATGTTGCTTTTTAAACTTTGTGAATTTCACTTTAACTTTAATTTTCAGTTAAAAACAAAAAATAGGAAGTCATTCAAGCGAGCTCTTAGATCATTTAAAAAGCTTTTATTTGTTTTGATGATAGCTTGGTGAGAGGTAAGAAATGGTTAAAGAAATTATTTCTAAAAAATGTTTGTTAAGGTTATGTTTGGTTCTAAAAAAGTTTAAAGGAAAATGTGAAAGAAAAAAAATAGACAAAAAAAAAAAGTAAAAGAAAAAAAATAGTGAAGGAAAATAAAAAATAAATTTAAAATTAATAAATTATTTTTATATGTTATTTCAAACTTTTTTTTTCATAGATTTAACTTTTCTATATTTAAATAATTTAAAAATACACAATTCTTTTTTAATAATTTTAATTATATTTAACTATCTTTCGCATTTTCCATTATAAAACCAAATATGAGAAAATCATATTCCTTACTTTTTTCTTTTTTCTTTCTTTAATATTTTTCGGAACCAAACATAGCCTTTGTGTCAAATTATTAAAGAACTTAGAAAATGTGTATATGTTTAATTAATTCAAAGCTTGACATTTTCAAGAGATTGATAGGGATTTTATTTTAGTTCCATTATTTCATTATTCTATTTATTCTTGAAATATTAAGAATCAAGATCAAATATTAAATTTTGATGCTACTTTTGGTTGGAGGAAAATAATTTAAAAAATTATTATAAAAAAATTATTTTCTCATTCTTGGTTTTATTATAAAATATAAAATAAATCAATAAAACATATAAAAATAATTTGTTAATTTTAAATATATTTTTTAATATTTCTAATTTTTTTCCTTCATATTTTCTCTAAAATTTTCTAAAAACCAAACATACCCTTTTTTTTTTTTTTTTTTTTTTAAAGCATAAATACACCTAGTGGTGCCCACAAAGGCTTTTGAAGTAGCAATGGTTGAGTCCCGAGTCTAAACTCATATTGGCTCCGTAACTCCTACGCCGAACTTGAATAAAAATGTCAACATGGTGAGAACATCTTTGTAGCAACAGATGAGGCTTTTGACTTGTCCAAAGTTCTAGAAGAATGACAAACCTCGACTGCATTACCTGTAAAATTATTGACCATTTCCCCACCAAACCCAACAATTTTCCCCCTCTACTCGGATTTCGTGTAACTATTATAGTAAATATTTTTGTCAAATCCAAATCTTATGAACATCCAATAAGGGGGTTACGTTGAGTTTTTGAAACCTACCACTACTATATAGTCATTTTTTGAAGTAAAAAAATTGGAAAATTAGTCATGAGGGTGATGTTGTGTTGTGAATGTTTTCGTATGATTGCTACAAATTGTGTTTTGTCAATGTGGTTTTAAGTTTTATTTAATTCCAACAAAGTTTGAGTGAAAGAAAAAATTACAATTTTTTTTTTAAATTTTATTTGATTGTTTATATGGATTGGTTTCAGAAAATAAAGAGAAAAAAAAGAAAAAAAAATAAAAATAAAAATAAAAAAAATAAAAAAAAAGTTAAATTTAATAAATTATTTTTATATTATTCTTCAAACTTATTTTACTTTTTTTTTATTAGGTAAAAACTAAATAATTTTAAAATGTGTATATTTTTAATTAAATTTAATTATATTGATTTTCTTTGAATTTTTCACAGTCCAAACGTGAGAAAATAATTTTTGTTATCATTTTTTTAATATTTTTCGAAAACCAAACATAGTTATAAAAATTGAGGAAAAGAAAATTACATTATTTGCAAATTTTGTTTATCTTGATACAAGAAAAATGGGGTGAAAAATAGCATATTCCCATTTCTTTTAGTCGTGTTTTGTTTCTTACTTTTTTTTCTTTTTTTTTTAACATCAAAATATATGAATGACCAAAATTATATTTTAAAAATAAAATTGTATTTATTGTTTTGAAGAAGAAAATACTTTAATTCTCATAAAAAAAAAAGGATATTTCATCTATCATATTCTTTCATTTGTTTATTTTGTCGAAAAAAAAAATTAGGGTTTATTTGGCAATATTTTTAAAAAATAAATATTCAAAAATAGTCTTTTAGAACAATTTTAAGAACCGATCTCCACTTATGCATAATGTAAAAGTTTTTAAAGTATTTTCTTTCTTTTTCAATTATTATTAAGAACACTATAAAAATAAAAAAATAAAAAAAATATCTTAAAATTATTTTTAGAGCAAATTTTGAAATTTTGTTTTATATCAAAAGTTTACAAAACATATTTTTTAAGTTAGAAAACTATTTTTGAGAACGGTTTAATCCTCCAAAATTTACTTGTGTGTCTCAAGAACTAAATTCAAATTTAGATGTTGTATTAAAAATATAATAATAAATGCATTATTATTTAAGTGTAATCCAGAGTTTGATGGATAAGCGGAAGACAAAAAATTAAGGAGGGAAACAAAAAAGAAAAATAAAAATAAATAAATTTAAATTTAATTTTTTATATCAAATATTATTTCTTAAAAAAAAATAAATAACAGTTTTAAATTATATAAAATTTTACCTAATTTTTTTTTAGCTAAAATCTGAATAAATATATATTTATTTTAAATTTGAATAAAATTCAATACAAAAGTTTAAAATATTTTTCATTCCAGAAACTATTTCGTATAAAACTTTACTTACTTAAGTTTATTTTTTTCAACTTTTGTTTTTTTTTTTTTTTTTTTTAATTATTATTTTTATTAAATTGAAACACAGATCTACCTCAATTCCTGGCTTTGGTTCACCCACGCAACTGACTTCCATTGGCTTGCATAGTCACATGTCTCGTTCAGTTTCAAAAGATAATATATATTTTTTTCCCTGTTTACAAATAATAAATTAATAATCCTCGTTTGCATTGTAAAATGGAATGGGCCTCTTTGTTTTTATTTTTTAAAATAAAAAAAGGGTAAAAATGGGTGTTGATAAAGTTGGAAAAAAATGGTGGGTGTAGAATCACCTCATTCAAAATAAAGTGGAGGGTTGGACTTGGCCAGGCCAACCCTAGTCTAAAGTAAGAATTTTTTTGTTATATAAAGAAAAAAGGGGGAAAAAAAATAGAAGGGTGAGTGTAGCCAATTCTAATTTGCCACCTTTTGGACATGTTGGGTGGGTGCCCCACCAAATAAGTGGCTCTCTTTTGATTTCTTTTACATTTTTTCATTGTCACGTGGGTGGAGAGTCTTACGAACCCATTGTCCCATTCCATTTATGGCACGCCCACCACCACCTCACCACTTTTAGGTATACATCGGTTTGCTTCTAGAAGGCCCCCTCCACTCATCATAAAATGCCATCACCCTCTCTATGTAATGGAGAGAGAGCTAATAAATAAATATTTTTCTCCATCCGATTTCTGATATAAAATATCACAATTACTCTTTGTCAAATAAAACAATCAAATTCAAGAATCACTTCTCATACCGTTGACAATGTGTACTCCCTCTTATATTTTTATGGTATATTTTATATTTAATAACTTTCATTACTTTAAATAACACTTACATGATTAAAAAATATTGGGATTGTAAAACTTGAATTAATTTTGTTGATTTTCATTCAAAATGCCAGAGATCCGGTTGATCCATTAGCTCGTGGTGTTGTGTTCTCCATTGAGCTCGTGGGGATTGAGTCATCCGGTCAGCTCGTAAGGTTGAAGGGGACAACGCCTTCTAAATAATATTTTTATATATGATGATTGATGAGTTACCCTTTTATGTTTACGGTTTCTATTTTTTCAGTGAGTGCACCTATAATTAAAAGGTTTTTTTTTTTTAAGAGCTTTGCTATTGTAACTCTTCTCATTCACTTTTGGTTTGTTAAATGTCGGTATACTTTGTGGACGTAGGAATTAGTTTGATTAACAAAAAGAGTCCATCCATCGTAACAAAAAAAACTGTATTGAAAAGAGTTGCCAAAACAGCGACTCAAGAGTATACAAAGAAGAAACACTACCCTCTCCCTAGTTGGAACAATCAGCTGTTAAAAATGGAGGTGCATAAAAACTCCTCAACTGTCATCTCCCATTGTAGTATTGGTAGTTACTTTCTAGGCATGCTACTTTCTTGGAAATGCTCTCTCTATAAGGGAAGTTTTCCCATGCATGTCAAGTTTAGGCATTAGCCAAGAGCCAATTTCAGAAGTTGGGACCCAGGACCATTACTTCCCCTGGCCTATACTATCTTTCACTTGCCCATGTTGCTTATTTGTTTCTAGTTTAGGGCTTTGTCAGTACTCGTTTGGCGAACAAGTTTTATATGGATGGTTTTTGTTGTGTTCACTAGATTCTGGGGTTGCATTTGTGATGTTTAAGGATGTGTCTGACCTGTTCACTATCATTATTGCTAGAAGCTTATAACGATTGTCTACTAGGTTAATGAGCCTAAACTCCGTAATATATTTTGCCCTCCCTTCTTAGGAATAAGAGCAAGAAAGTAGCATTGAGGTTGTGAACAAAGAAATCCTTCAAGTAAAATTCCTCAAAAAGTTGCATCACCTTTCTACCCATGGTCCCAACAAGAATTTCCACAGACTAATGAAAAGCCATCTAGCCCTAGCGATTTATCACCGTCCAAATTAGAGAGGGCAGATAAAACCTCATCCTCCAAGAAAAGCCCCTCTATAAGATCTTTAAGCTTCAATGCCTTTGAAGAGATCTACTGCCAGATCCGGTCTCTTTGCTTGAGAATGTTCAAACATTGACTTAATAGTAGCATACCACCCTTGAGCTCTTCCTCATTTTCCATCCTAATCCCATTAACTTTAAGACTATTGATTAGATTTCTATCCCAACAAGCATTAGCCATGTGATACAAGAATTTTTTGTTCTTATCACCTACCTTTAACTATATAGTCCTTGATTTCTACTTCCAAGAGATTTCTTCTCGAATGGTTAAGTGGTCATACTCATCCATAGCAAGCCTTTGACTCCTCCTATCCTCTTCTGAGAGGGATTTGCTTTCAATATTGTCCCAATTATTTATCATCTCCAAAGCAGTTTCTTTCGTAGCTGAAACATTTTCGAACACCTTTCTATTCCATTTCTTGAGGTCCTTTCTTAAGGCCTGCATCTTGTTGAAAAACATAACACTTGTGCTGCCCCTGAACTCATACTCTTGCCACCACTCCTTGATCAAATCCCCAAATCCTTCCACCTTCAACCACACATTTTCAAAACAGAACGGAGTTTTGCTTTCCTTTCTTCTCCATACACCAAGAAAATAGGAGAATGGTAAAAAATTGGCCTTGGCAACAGTTGCTACCTTCACCTGAAAAATACTCCTCCCAATTTTTGGAGGATAAAAAGTGGTCTAACCGAGCCTTGAAAGAGCCTTTTTTCCTCCCACACCAAGTGAAAGTGCCACCTCCTAGAGGTGGATCCACATCAAACTCATCTATGAAACCAGAGAACTCCCTTATCGCTGAACACATCCAACTACAATTCTCTTTTTTCAATTGGAAAATGCACCACATTGAAGCCACCTCCTTAACACCAAAGCTCATTTCATAGCCCTCTAATCGAGGTCAACTCCTCCTGCATCTCCCTTCTTTCCACTCCCTTAAGAGGGCCATAAATCCCCGAAGACACCTAGGTAAATTTTATAGTTTATAAGATTTTAGGTGAGTATCTTGATTTTACTATATTCAATTGATTATTTATTATACTTATCATTTAAGAGAAATAAAAATTTTTGTTTTCATTTATTTCTAACCTTTTTTTTTTCATTTAGGATTATTATGATTTTAGGTTGGTTAAGGCTTCAAAATGAAATAAGTTTTTGTTTCCAATGCATGAGATTAGAAGGAGATAATGGGCTACATCAAATAAATTAGTTATGACACTTATGATTATGCTATTTATACTAGGAATGGATGATCGAGAATGGTATGATTCTTATTCCCATGAAAAAAAGGATGAAATATTCACTAATTCTTGTGGTATATCATGGCCAAGGTATGCATTTGATGGCATAATTTCAAATATTTTATGTCTAATAGTGTTTTTTATTTCATAATTTTATAACATTCAAAGTTGTTAGACTAATTGTATTGCATAATGCTTGCTATGACGGTTGGTAGAACTAAATCTTACTCATAAGCATATAAGATTGAAAAGTCATTGCAAGCCCACTTTTGAGTGTTTTTCTCCCATAAATGAGAAAGTGATGCTTGCTATCATGGTCTTGTTGAGATATTTCTTATCAAGAGGAAAAGATAGACCACTTATAAGTTATCATATTCTGCTTACAAAGGGAATGAAAGAAGAAGAGAGTGAGGTATGGGGAGATGAACATAAAGGTGTTTAAATTTAAGTAATGAGTAAGACTTAGCATAAAGGATGGTTGGTAAGACATCATAAGAGGTTTCTTAGATGTAAATATCTAATTTGAAAGAAACATAAGCTAATGAAAACATCCTATTTTGGCGGCTAGACAATTGCTTTAGTATGAAATTATGGTGAAGGTGACACCTAGAGGTGAAAATCGTGATTTTCACTTTCTCAATCTAGCCAAGATATGTTTGGTAATTTGTGAATCATTCTTGCCTCAACAAGCTAACTATAGACATTGAGTCAAGACCCTCAAACTAGTCTATTTACTTAGTGAAAAAAATGAATATTGAAGTACAAAGATCTTAAATTTGTAGTACCTAATGAGTATTGGATATCAAACCCACACAAAGTGGGATTAACAAGTTCAAGATAGACTAGGGAGGGATTGAAAAATAGGTTAGTTGTTGAGATTACTTTGATTAAAATTCTAAGGTGAAAATAGATTCAAAAGATGAAAAAGAAATATAACAAATAAATGAGTGGATGGATGCTAAAGTTGAAGTGATTTTCTATGCTCACTTCTTGACATAAAATGCAATGAATTGAATTTTTTTAATGGTTAATTTTGTTAAATTCACCCTTGAAAACTCTCTAAAAAGCTTACAATCCCTCATGGTCAAATTAAGGATTTTCGAAGATTTTATTTATTTCCAAAAACTCTTTAGCTTGTTATTTACAATTTTAAAATCATGAAAAGCCTAATATCAGTACTAGATTTGAAATCAATTTTGTCTTATACAGATCAAACACTTACACTCTTCACATTAGATGGATTAAAAGTAATATAAGAAGATACCTATGTTAAATAAATAAGCTTTTAAACCTATAACAATATATATTATACTCAACTAAATCTTCAATTCAATCCTCTTACACACATATATGAAGGAAAATAAAAAATAAGAAAATATTGCGGAACATTGTCAATCAAATTAACAACTACAAAGCATTAAATTGAAGTTGAATCTAAAAATTCAATAATTAAACAATAAAAAAAACAAACTTATTTGAAAATTCTATTTATTGAGAAAGAAGTTTATTGCTTTAATTCACTCAAATAGGATTAACAACAGACTTCAAATACAAAGAATCAAAATATGAAACAAACATTGTCAAATGACAATCTAAGTAATATCTATATGAATATGTATTTCTAGAGAAAGTAAACCTAAAAAAATTAAAATTGAAATTTGAAATACATAAAATATTCATGGAGTTTCAAAAGAATGTTCACCCTTCCACTAGATAGGATTATTCATAAATTCATACTTTAATGAAGGTATTACATAGACATTCTTTCTAAGCTTTGGAAGAAGGAAATTTAGTGAAGAGGAAAAACTATCTCTAAAAAAAGTCTCTATAAAAACCTTGCTAAAATGTCAAGGTAAAACTATTTTTATTTCTCTTTTCAAATGAAATATAGAAATCCTACATTTAATAAGATGTAGATAAGTAGATAGTTCAAATTCAACTTCTCAAACTAAGGACAAAAATTATTGGCAACAATTACTCTTCAATGGGCTGCAAATTAGGAAATTGGATGAGAGCTTCAATTTTGAAAAATGAATGGGTGAGATTAGTCTTTAAATTAGACATATTGACAACTAGTATTGATACTTAATTATTAGCTAAAATGAAACCTTTATTGTTGAACTTTGGCTGATCATAGGAATGACCAATGGATTCAGGGTGAAGTTTGTGTCCTGATCTATCATCCAGGCTACTAGAAAAACTGTCATTTGAGAATGAAGCCTCAAGAATAAATCCTAGATAATGATCACTATCATGTGAAACTGTAAATGAAGTCCCTCCTATCTTAGCTTTCTTGTTTGATCAACTGATCAACGCTAGGTGTTTTGAATTGCTTCTCCATATAAGTCTTGTTGATCTTAGTAATGGAATTTTCAAATTTCTCAAGTGTAACCTCTACAAGCCTTTCAGAACCGAAGGTTTCTTTGTGAGCATTGACGAGATTCTCAAATTCTAGGCTTGAAGCCAATAGCTGCTTATATAATTCCCATATCTGACATCCACAGAACAGAATGAAATATAGGAAGGAAGTTAACTTGGTAGGTTACAAGTAGGACCGTCTTCCCAGAAAGTTCATCCACTTCAAAGAATTTCTTGAGAAGCTAGCCCAGATCATCATTAGAAAGGTTTAAACTCCTCAAGCATTCCAGTTTTTCACTCACAATTTCAAATTGTAAGGCTTCCTTCTTCCATTCTTCACCCCGGTAAGGTGAATGGACATGACCAAAGCATCTTATCTTCCTCTGGATTCTTGGAGTTATAAAGATCAGATTTCTCGTGAAGTAATACCTTCAGCTTTTTCTTCTTGTTGTCATGTAATTCTATTTCAAGATCATTCGCAGGTTCGAAAATTGCAGCACCCACAATGGCTCCTGAAGAAAAATGTGTCTGTACTTGACTACCACGTGTCCCAGACTATTCGCTTTTCACTACTAGATATGATTCATCAACAACTTTCTGTTCTTTCTATGTAATCAACACTGACATGTCCAATTTTCTTCAATGGAAGGGTTCAATTAACACAATTGGAGTTGCATCTGGAATAATTTCAAGTGTACCAAAACCATCATTGACACTTCTTTCTGTAGTCTCAAACACTGTCTTTACTCCCATCTGCACAGGTTTGCCGCCTGATTATGGAACACCATCTTTAGGCATTGAAGCATTTGAAGGTACGCAAGAAGCTTTGGCTCTAGTGTCTTGAAGATCCGAATCTTTTGAATCGACATGGGGATCATTCAAGTCGTTGATCATATTATCATCTTCATGAATTAAAGCCTTTGATGTGATTTGAAAGAGGAAATCAATCCTACTTATGACACCATTGTCCAACAAAGCTCCCCTTGTAGAATTTGCTCATGCAGAAAGTATTGAATCCACATTGGTGTGGAGTTCTGTAGCATGCCCACCTTTCCTTACTATTCTTGTTTCAAAAGAGCACATTGCAGCTAGGAAAGGTCCTGAACGAGACACTATACTGCTTGTGGGTGTTTCATGATCGACATGCACTCCAAATACCACTTCGGCATCACCAAGAGCACCTATCTTGATCATTTCACGAGTGTCCAAATCACCCTCCTTAACAGGCTGGAAAAGAAGTCTCACAATTCCCTTATTTCTCACACAACTTTCCGAGAAGACCCCAATTATGGTTTTGGATTGATTTATGGTGAAATTGACAGCTGGGTTTCTGCACAGTGGTACGTGAAAAACAAGTACTCAATTCGAATGGCTCCCATGGTTTCTTGTCAGTATGATTGCAGAAAATTGATGTGCAACTGATTATTGTAGATGACTGCATAACTTTTGCTTTTGGGGCTTCTCCAATTGGTTCAATCCTCCATCTTGTCTGCATGTAGACTATCCAATGAACCACAGATTCCTTTTTATGGGTTCCACAGCCAATGCACCTTCCTCTGTTGCTCATTGGAAAAAGGAACCACAGTAGAGGGTTCTTCTAATTCCTCTTTCTCCGATACTCTTTTTTCTTGCTACTTAAGCCTTCATCTTTAGGCTTGCACCCAATAGTAAGTGCAGAAGGGTGGCCATGCATAAGTGTAGTCTTCTATTTCATCATCAGATATGTCATTTTCCTTTTCATCTAAAATCATACTATCATTTTCATCAAGTTCTATCTCATTACCTTATATTAATGCCTAATACTCTTCAAAACCCCCAGATGCTTAAGGTGATTTTAAGGTGATTTTTGAAGCATGGAGTGACAAATGGAAAATGGAATGGAGGAGGGTACATAATGTGGATGAAGAGGAAGAGGAAATGCACTTGGACCAAGCTTTGGAGCTTAATTGAAGGTGGTGGAGATGGATTAAAAATGAAGAAATGAGAGAAATTGCAAAAAGGAGTCGGAAAATCATGTTTTTCAATTTCGCATGACCATGCGAAATGAAACAGAGTAGGCTTGGCTGCAGCACATAAGGGAAATGTGAAAAGTGATTTCGCATGACCATGTGAAATTTTCGCATGACTATGTGAAATTTTCGCACAGTTATGTGAAACACTCCAGCAAGACAAAAATGCAGCTGATGGATTTTCTACTTCGCATCATCATGCGAAATTGCTGAGGCTCGTGCCAAAATGTATTTTTCTCCAGATTCCTTGATGAAGAAGCATCCGGAAGACCTCTTAAATGATGCCAAGTGTCCTTTTGACCTTGGCCTATAAATAGAAACGTGATTGACTCATTTAAAAACTTTTGATACATTTTCTAATTGTAGAACTTTTCAGACTTCTTCTCTCTATATAATTCTCTACTTTCCTTCAGTTTCTCTTATTTTCTCAGTAGCCAAACATGTCTTGTGAGATCAAATCTCCAAGCATGAGTGGCTA
>JAJJMJ010000595.1:548583-580495 GCA_022059055.1 Vitis cinerea
GAAGTTCTGAATGTGTCTATAGGTTCTGTATTGCAGATGGGTCTACTTTTGGTTGCTTATGGCTGCTGGATGTGGACTTTTTATTAGTGAAGAGGCTTTAAATATTTGGGTCTGTCCTTTTTACTGGTACTTTTGTTTTACAAACTCACACATTTCCTTTTCCTCTTTGTGTTTGACTATATTTTCTGTTCTATACCACTAGTTTTTTATAGCTGCTGTTTATTTAAACTTGTAAGTCATCCTCTAGTGAATGATATAGGTTGGAATATCTTTAGCACGGATGCTGCATTTGGATGGGTCATGGCTATCTTTTGCTGAATCTTTCTCAAGAAAGGCTCCATGTATAATATCTACAATTTTCTGGGTATACTGGTAAATGGCCACTACATTCTATTCACATGCCATTTTTACAGTCATATTTTGTAAGAATTTGTATGGTAAATAGAACCCTTTTTTTGGCTACAGAAACTTGTTTAAAACTAAAATGGTCTATCAGTACATTGCCTTGGACTTTTTTGGTAGAATTTAATCATTTATATACAGTATATTTATTACTACTTCTTGGTTTTGTGAATCTTATGTGGCAAATTAAACCATCAGGGGAGTTTTAATAAGTGATAGTATAATATTTTTCCTTTGGGGAACAAACAAATATGCTAAGTGGAACATTCTCTGTCTAAAGCAATGTGTTTGTAGCTACAATTGTCTTGTAGGATGTATTTAGGCATTTGCTTACCGTATATTTGCACCTGGTTATTCTGAATCTCATTTGGCAACATAGACCTTCAGAGGACTAAGAGAATTTCTATTAGTGATATGGTACCGTTTCACCTTGGCTAATGCAACATGTTTGATCTCACAATAATCTATTAATATGTGGCTTCATACTTTTCTATAGGAGTTAGACTAGACTTGCAGTGTATTTATTGGTAGTCCTTAGGATCGTGAATCTTATACTGCCTATTGACCTTCAGGGGAGTTTGTATTAGCGATATGATTCCATTTTACCTTGGGAAGGCTTTTAGGCAAACTGGGGCATCTGATGATGTTTGTTCAAAGGTTTGTTCTCTCTACATGTTTCTAAAACATTCTTTGAACTAACGTATAGTTAGTTACATCTGGTGTAAGAATTCTTGTTTTTTAAAATTGCTTTGTGATTTTTGGTGCAATCCAGATCACCAAGCTCACCAATGCCAATTATCACAGTTCACAGTATCAGATATCATAGCAGTCCAATCCAAAAACCACATTATTTTGTAAAAACCAAAAGTACAATACCATTTGATAGAGCTATCTGGGTAGACAGCTCTCAATTTCTGACCAACATTGACAATTGGTAGGCATTATAGGCTTGAGAGTGGTAGGTAAACCGATTGTAGACTTCTCAGCATGTGGGTTCTGACAGATAGTTAATGAGGAGGATAAGAATAAGTTGTACTCCAGATGTAACTTATATAATCTTTTGCAGTTTTTAGGTAATGATGTGTGCATTTGCTTTCTTAAATATTTCATTGTAATATACATGTAGCTAGGGATCAGCAAAGAGAAGGCAGCAAGCATTACAAGGGCGGTGCAAAGATATGGCAATTTCATAGGATTTGGTGAGTTCCAAGATTTCCTCTGCCAAAAAAAGAAAAAAAAAAGAAAAAGAAAAAAAAAAGAGGGAGTGCTAAGAGTTGGCTGCTTTTCAAGCTTATATTTTGAATTTTATATCTCAATGAATTGTTTGCTAGCTTTCCATGTTTACAGATGCATTGGCACAATTTCTTGTTTTGTTTTAGTATGACTGACCAACATGTCTTTGGCATTTTGTTGGATGTGGCTAATCAGCTATCTTGGATTTGCTGTCATGTGATTGGATGGTCACCATAATAGTAAATTTGGTTCACCACTAGAAGGACTCTGTTTGGGCAAAATCATTTATATCTTTTGTTAGCAGAGGACTTTAGATCCTGAGGTTGAAATTTAATGAACACTTCTCAGGCACATGAAAGAAGATAGTAAAATCCTTCATGATACTCAGTGTCAATAAAACAAAGTAAAGAATGACAGAGATATCAGTTTTTAATGTGGTGTTAGGGGACAGCAGAAGGTGCTAGCAAACACTGTTGTTTCAAGGGTAATATTAGATATAATCATATTGCCATTCAAGGCTTCTATCAGGTGGGCAACCTCTTTTCTTTTTCTTTTCTTTTTTTTTTCTTTTTTTTTTAATAGAAATTCAACAGAAAGTTCTGAGGCACTCATTATCTTGATTTTAGTAGTATACATATTTCTTTTGTATAGAATGCCATATATATATATATGAGGCCTATAGGTATGCCCTCTTAACAACTGCAGTGGTCAAGTGCAAGATTTATATTAGTTTCTGTTAATGGATAAGTATGATGAGAATAAACCTTACATTGCCTTGAATAATAGAGAGAGGAACATCATCTAGTCTAGCTCTGATTAATTAATTTATCTGAGGGAAGTTGCCTATCAGAAACAAAAAAGATGAAAAGGAAAAAACCCAAGGGAAGACAAAGCATAGTTATATTTACATGCCCCATGTGTAAAGCAACTCCATGCACAAATATCACATTGTCCAGCACCCTTCCTGACCAGTCAACTTGGACTCCAGACTGCTTGTGCCTGATATTCTGACTCACCTAGCCATAAAGCCAAATGCATTAGCCATTACATTAATAAGGTCATTTCAGTGTCTTTCTGAATCTTCTAACCATCTAAATGAATGTAATGACAGTATATAGTCTGAAGATTGCCCTAATTGTTGCCTTGAATATCTTCTGTTTCTACCTCTCAAATGGTTGGCTCTTGCTGCTTTTCTTGGAAGCAACACATACATGCATCATGTGCCATGGAGGGTTTGGACATAATGATATGTTTCCCTTTAACTATATGGAGTTCTAAATTCCTATAGAAGGGGGTTATTTTCTGTGGATCATGGTACTTGGAAAAGTTTTAGGAGACCTGCTTCCTTTGAAGCTCATCCCAGAAATTTCAATGAAACTTTAGGAGAAACCTTAAGAAACCTTTGTGAATCTATACCAGAAACTTATAGAAAATTTGTAGGAAATCTTTGAGAAACTTATGAGGAAACATGTCCCATATGTTGCTCAGAAAACTTCTAGGAGGATGCTTAATAGATTTTAACTGTTGCCTCCTTTTCTGGTGTATGATATTCTTCTTTTATTCTTGAAGGATGGCTTGTCTTTATTTCTAATTATTATTCAATGAAACAACCGTTTCCTCTCAAAAAATGGGAGAAAAAAAGAAAACAAAATATCTCTAGTATGAGGAAAATTCTTTTAAGAAAACCGATTTTTTTTTTTTAAATTAAATTTTCTACCATATAGGACCATATGAGCAATTTGTTTGGCCCTTTTCTTTACATCATTTTCACTGAAATTTTGTAGTGTTCAATTAGTATCTTTATAAATAACAAGGAGATAGAAAAAAAAAGGAAAGAAAGAAAGCAAGCAAGAAAGAAAATACTACCTATTATTGAGAAGAGGAAGAATCCCAGATGCAATACCAGTGTTTTTGAAGTTCTTCCCTCTCTCCCTTTCCTTTTCAAAATCTTTTCCCCCTCCACTCTTTATTTTTCTCACCATCCTCTACCTTTTTTTTCAGTATTTGCAGAATAGTTGTTAGATCTTATAAGAACACTGCTGTCTGATTGATTATTATGCCAAAAACAAGCTACCATATTGTTTTCCAAACTGGTTCAAGTGGCGTTAAACATGTTTGAGAAACTGTGGTCCAATCCTTATCATGCAGCAATCCTGTAACTCCCACTCAACTGCAAAATTTAAATTCAAACCAGTCAGATTGGTGAACATGTTGCACTCTGTAAGATTGATTAAATTTGTAGTTCAGGCATTCATTCTGGATTGAAACTTATGGAAGACTTGCATTTCATGTTGCCTAAATGCACACATGCATATAGACAAATAGGATAAAAAAAGTCTGCCTAATTAAAAGCAGGCATAGCCCAAGTACACAGATTGTACATGAGGCATGTAAAGGCAGCCAAAAAATCCAAAGGCAACATACACCTGGCTATTGTAAACCAAAATATCTACAAAGTCAAGATAGGATGGATTAGCATTTCTCTCCACACAAGAAGAGGACAAAAAGAAAGCCTTTTCAAACCACCACCCTAAAGTCTTCTCTCCTTCAAAGATTCTTTTATTGCATTATTTCCAAAGTGGCCAAAAAAGACATAAAAGAGTCATCCTCCAAACCACCTCGTGGTTGCTTTTCATGTAGTTGTGTGCTTGCATGTGTGTGTTTGTGTGCATGTGTGTGTAACAATCCACTCCCTCCTATATAGATATCGTCTACTCTGGATCTAATGGATCTTCTTAGCTTTATAACATGTCTACATGTTTAAGAGGAGCTCATACATATATAGTATCATGAACTTTTTCCTCTATCTAATGTAGGATATTACAATTACCTTCATGCAAATACAACGTCCTTGACCTGTGATATAATTTGTAATGACCCACTTCCAATCATGAAAATATTGTATAGGTTTTCACGACTTTAAAACGTATTTACATGGTTAAGAGAAGCCCGACACGGCCTGATATTGACCGGGCCATTACGGGCCAACGTGCCGAGCCAGCACGACCCACTTAAAAATCGTGTCGGGCTGGGCCGGCCCATGCAAGCCAAATAGGTGGCCCCGCACGACCCATAAGTCTGTGGGCTAATCGTGTTGTGCCGGGCTGGGCCGTGACCCACGGGCTACTCACTTTGTTAAAAATTTTAATTTAATTTTTTAAGTCATTTTTTCTTAAGTTTTTTTCATTATTAAATAAAATTTCTTTTTGTTACTTTAAACACCTCTAATAATTATATTCTTTATTTTTTATACACCTCTGATAATTATACTTTTTATTTTTTACATTTATATTTATCGAGTTTGTAATTATAAAATTTATAGAAATGTAATTTAAAAAAAATAGTAAAAAAAATTATATTTGAATTTGTTTATTTATTTTTATCAAAATAACAATAAATTTAAAATAATGGAATATAAAAGGAAATGAAATAGAAAAAATAATTCTTTTATTCAATATTTCAACAAATTACATGAAAAAAAAAAAAAAAAGGTGAGAATTGCATCACTAAAGTTTGAGTACATCCCAACTAGGTTGGCACCCACCTAACTATCAATCATATGCATTACTCAACCTTTAAAAATTAGCTACATTTAATATATTTAAAAGAAACGAACAACATATAATTCTTCAATTATTATATTCACTTGTGTCTTCTTATTCAATCTTCATTCTTCTTTTTTCATCTTCAATCATCATCAATCTCTTGAACATCATTGTCTGCATTGAGATGCAATTTCTTGAAGGTTTCTTTAAGTTCATCCTCTAAAGTTTGAAGTCCCATGTGTCCATCTTCCCAATCCTTCAAACATGTCAAAGCTTCTAGCATCTTTGTTGTAAGGGTTGTCCTCTTGTCTCCTATTATATTTGTGGCTATAGAAAAAGAAGATTCTGATGCTACAGTAGACACCAATGGGGTTAGTAAATCACGTGCCATTTTAGATAGTATAGGAAAAGTGGATTCATGAGATTTTCACCACTTCATAATATCAAAATTTTGTACTTCATTAGGGGATAGGTATGAACAATAATCGGTATCTAAATATTTTGAAAGATCACACCTACTCGAAGGACCAATTTGTCGCTTTCCCTTAGCTAATTGTATAAAGAATGGATCATTTCCAAATGTAGATGGAATTATAGTACTTGAAGAGACATTACCATATTTATTCTCATAATATTTATATAAGTTGTTTAATTATTCATATATCTTACCCTCTGGTTTGGATGGTTGGTTCATACAAATAGCTATGAAATTTAAAATATTTTCTACACCTTCAACCTTAACCCTTGGATCCATACAAGCAGCTAAACAATAAAGTGATAGAATAGTCTACCAATATTTCAATTTTTTTTTTTTTCCATTTGTACACATATTTCACTAAAAAGGGGATGTTCCCTATATTGTCGAAACATATCACTCATATTGCAAATACATCTAAGTGTTATACAAGATATAGGAGTATATACAGCAGAACACATGTTAATAGTATCATAAAAAACTTTCAAGAATTTTAAAAAAGCAAAACCTTTCTCCCAATCATCAGAAGTTATTATAATTTCACCTGTCTTACTATTGACATAATCTGATAGTATGTTATGATACCCTACACAAGATTTTAACATTAGGTAGGTAGAATTCCAACGATGACCAATATCACGACGAAATTTTCTCTTCTTCAAACCTACTGATTGACATAAAGTATAAAATTCTTGTAATTTGTTTAATGAATCAAGAAATAGTATAGTAGACCGGATAGCCTGTAATAAGGGTGATATTAATTTTAAACCATCTTGTACTATTAAATTAATTATATGACAAATACATCTCACATGAAATATTTCACTTAGTGGACCTTCTCTAATTGTTCTTACAAATAAATTTATGACACTTTTATTATTTGAAGCATTATCAAAGGTAATACTAAATTTTTTTTTTGTATCCCATATTCTTTAAAAATTCTTGTCAAAGAATCATATATGGAAGGCCCATCATGAGGATGTAATATTTACGAAAACTTAATATTTTCTTTCGTAATTTCATATTTGAATATGAAGGTTCATTACTTTCATTAGTCCACATATCTGAGGTCACAGATACAATACCACTATGATTTTTAAATTCTTCAATTATTAATTGTTTTTCATTTAGGTAACATTTAATTACATCATTCCTAGGAATTTTATGATAGGCTGGTTGAGCATACTTGTGCATGAAATGTACAAATCTAGGATCTTCTCCAAACATCAATGGAAGCCCCATACTAGCTACCCTTCTAGCTAACCCTTCTCTTAGGAATTGTTGATTGTATATAAAGGGGGTCATTGAAGATGTACTAGATCCTATTTCGTTTTGACTCGTTTGGGATTGTCTAAGATCTAATGCACCATGTTTTTTGTTGCATTGTTCGGCATGTCTTTTAAGGTGACCTGTGTCACCACTAGCTTTGCAACTATATGTTTTTTTGCAATACTTACATTCTGCTAGATTTTCTACCTCTCATCTTGTATTTTATCTATTTATTATAGTGAAGTGATTCCATACCATTGAAGTGATTCCATACCATAGATGTGCGTTTACTAGCCCTAGGTTTTTTGCCTATGGGATTGGGTTGGGGAAGGTTAGAGGAAGGGACACTAGAGGAGTTGGGAGTCTCGTCATCTTCAAAAGGATTAAATTCATTATATGCATCAATACCAAAGTCAAGGTTTTCTACGTCTAGGTGATGAGGATCCATTTTTAATTTTAGAGGAAAAAAAATAAGGTAAAAGAAAGAGAACAATTAAATTAAATATATAAAATTAAAATAAATAAATGAAATAACTAAATATAAATACCTCAACCTTGTGAATGATGACCACTTATAGAGTTGGTAGACATCTTTAACACTTGTAGAGTTAGCAGATATCTTTACCACTTGAGAGAATTTCAATTTAGAGAATTGTGAAAAGAGAAATTAGAGAGAATTGTAAACAAAATAAAGAGAGAGAATAGAGAATTGTGTGAGAAAGAATTAAAATGAAGGGTATTTATAGAGAAGTATTGGTGAGTCATTTACTTATTTACCCCTAAAACTAGTCGTTATATAGTTGTTGAGAGGGGTATTATAAATATTTGACATAAAAATATTAATAGTGAGTGATTTACTTATTTATCCTTTAAACTAGCTGTTATATAGTTGTTGAGAGGGGTAATATAGATACTTGACATGAAAAAAGTAAAAATAGTTATTGATTTACTTTTTTATCCCTCAAACTAGCTGTTATATAGTTGTTGAGAGGGGTATTATAGACATTTGATATGTAATAAAAAGTAAAAAGTGAAATTTAAAAGGGCCAAGTGGGCTGTCACGGTGGGCCAGCACGTCGGGTTGGCACGGTGGGCTGTTTCTTTTGGCCCAGCACGGCCCGCTCCTTTAGGTCGTGCCGGCCCAACCTGCTACAGTGTTGGGCCGTGTCGGGCCACGTGCCAAAATGGGTGGCACGGCCCAATGGACGCCTCTACATGCATGTGTGTGTTAGGCATGTTGTTTGTTTGTCATGTATGAAGTGTGCATGAGTTTTCTACTCTTCTATAATTTTATTTGCATTTCTTTGTGTGCGTGTGTTAGGCATGCTGTTTGTTTATCATGTATGAAGTTCACATGAATTTTCTACACTTGCTTCTTTAATTTTACTTGCATTTCTTTGTGTGTGTGATATGAATTTATATCACTGCATGATTAGTTTCCTTTAATGAATGTGGGGGGCATGCTATCTGTTTATCATGTATGGAGTGTGCATGAGTTTATCACACTTGCTTCTATAATTTTACTTGCTTTTCTTTTTCTGATGATCCTGTGCAATGTGATTTGCAGTAGAGCGAGTTTCCGTAGGAGTAAGAAATCCAACTGCTTTCCTAGCAGGGGCCATGGTTAGTTATTATCATTTTTCAATGCTCTAAGTTACTTTCAGTCTATCCAATTTATTATGGATATTGGTTTTAAACTCAAGAAACCCCCTTATGCCACTTTAATAACTTTTGCTGATGCAATATTGTTATTACATTCTTTTGTTACCATGTGATCTTGTCTAATCTTTGTAAGCATACTTGGACTAGTTTATCATTGTTGGTTTTTATTTTCTTAGACTGATGTAGGCCCACCGCTTATTTGACGGTTGAGCAGATATAAACTTAAAAGAAAGAAACTCAGCTCCACTAGTTTTGGCGCTGGCTTGCTCTATGCATAAGTGTGTGACAAGCTGTCACATGTTTGCTATTTCCTTATAGCTCTGAAAAGCCTAAAAATAAGATGCTTGAAAATGTAGTGAATTTCTGGATTTAAATAATCTTCAACAATGATATGCTCTTTACTGGGAAGAAAAAAATTTCTTTCATGATCATCTTCTGGTGGGTTGATTCCTTGAAAGCTGAGATTTTGACTCAGCTATGTACCTTGGGCTAAAAGGCATCCTTCTGTAGGGGTTTTTCTCCATTGATATCAGTTGGGCTGAATAATCGTATCAAGTCCCTTGGTGGTATCTGGAATTGAAGTCTTAGACATATTCCTTTGTGGGTTTTTTCCTATGTTTTCATGGATTCATAGATCAGCTAACAATAGCATTTTGAGCTGAGAGCGGAGCCACAACCTTAGAACGATTTCAAGGCCTCAACACTGCCACTTTCTTTTGTTTAAACTTTATTTCCTCTTTTTCTTTCTTTCTTTCTTTTTTCTCTTTTGAGAGTTTCTTGTCCTTGAGGTTTGCATTCTCCTTAATGCAAATACCACTTCTTGTCTAAAAAACAAACATAGAAACAAGGTAGATTATCATAAAAAGCTATCAATTGAGAAGTGAAGATTGGAGAATAGTTGTAAAACTCATTAGAAGAAGAGACATGTGACAAAGAAGTTTGGACTTTGGAAAGATATGGATGTTTCAATTGAAAGGATACTGGGGACATAAATCTGATCTATGAACAGCAGAGGAATCAAGAACATTTACTTTGGGGTGGGCAGGATGGGAAAGTTTTCAGAAGAAAAATAAATTTCTTATAATGAAAACTGTCTTCATGAGATAAATGACAATAATATTTTCAATAATACACCTTCAAATAGCTGAATTGGAAACAATGTATCACAGAAGCAGTGGGTGCAAATTGTACTTACATTCACTTGTACAACCAGAGGAAAAACTAGGAACACTTGTTGTGGACCCTCCCCCGATCCACCGACCGGCAGGACTCGCGATTAAAAATATGTGGAGAAAAAGTGGTTTTCGAGTTTTGGAAAATCCGTCCCCGATGAGGAACGGTTTTGTTTGGAGTTGTCACTTAGTTTTTATTTTTATTTTTGAAATATGGAAAATTAAGTAAGAACAAAAACCCCTCAATGACTCCAGTTAAGAAAAAGCGGTTCACGAAACTCGATTTCTGGGTCCGGTGATTAGGTTATCTATTAGGAAGGTACCTCATGTGAGGTGACACCCCTTTAAGCCTGGGGTTCGGTCTCTACCAATGAATTGGGTACATTGGAGCATATGGGTCAAAGATCAGTCAATCCCCCCCAAGCTACATGGATGACAAACTCTTACAATCCTAACTGGAATTCAGCATGCATAGGAAATCAACAATCAGAACAATGATGCGTACTCGAGGTCCCTAACCATGAGCTGTGGAAAAGGGTGAGTCAATAAGCACAAGCACACAACATATGCAACCACCAAATCTACTAAAATTTAGTCGTATTTCTACTCGAATTAAGAGAATTTTCAGCCATGACCAAACCCTGTATATGTAACCTCTAATCTCCACCAAACAGCCACCAAAATGGAGCCATGAAACTTCATTACATGGCTGAAATTTAGCTATTCCAATTCCGTTGACTTTCAGCTGGGAATTAACATCTTTTCCATTTGAATTTCATCCACTAACAGCCACAAATTTCATAATTCTCCATAAAAAAAATTCTACCAAAGATCAATTATAGGCCACTGAATTCATGAAAGTCACATGCATTTTTTCATTAAAAAATAAAGATTCATCAATTCAAATATTTAACAGCCACCCCTTTCACTCATTCTTACCATTAAAATAATACACTATGTTGCTGCCGCCTTTTCCATTAAACTTGCCAATGCGGCATGAACTTCTACCCCAAATCTCTATGTCCAACCTTGAATTTTAGCCAATTACATCATTTAAAACTTTAGCAAATCTATACTTGAAATTTTAGCCATGATTTTCATTAAAAATTTCAGCAAATAATCACTCGAATTTCAGTCAAGGTTTTCATTAAAATTTCAGCATTTCTCTACTTAAACTTCCATAAAATTCAGCCGCTTTATTTAGCAAACACAACCACTAAAATTCATCTGTGAATATCCATTAATGTGACCACTTTTCTCCATTTTTTTCTCTAAAAAAATTAGCCATAGAAATTCACGCACACAAGGCCACTATTTCCATAATTTTCCACAAAAATTCAGTCATGATAATTCACCCATTTATGGCCACTAAAATCAGATTTTCAGCTGCTGAAAGTGCCCACTACCGGTTCGCCATGTTTCCGATTCAAGCACAAAAAAAGATAGCAAGCTACAAAGAAAACAATCAAGAACAGAGAGCTAACGATCCCCTCGCAGATCTTATAATTTGTGATCATCCACTGCCCAAAACCACCAAGACTAAAAAAAAACAAAAACGAGGATCAACAAGGGGTTTCGAGCTTTTGAGTCTACTTCAAGTGAAGATGAATCAAACAAGGGGTCACCCAAGTATGATCCAATCTTAACAGCAAAGAAAAAATACACAAAATTAAACACCCTTCAAAAGAACCAACACAACCCAACCTAACAGTAGACAGAAAACCAAACAGAGATGAAAAGGTAGTAGAAACAGAGAAAAGAGTGAATTGTAGAGAGAGTAGTCATATTTAGATAAAATATATATGAGAGAAGAGTATTACAACACCACATCCACACTCCAAACAATTGAACAATGCCTAGAAAATTAAAGATAACCAGAGAGAATGAAAGAAAAACAAAGTAATGAGTGGAAATGATCAAAGAAGCTACAACAAACACACTTGGAAAGGCTCCTTCCAACAAGAACAGCTGGGCTCCAAGCTGCTTTGTTTTTTTTTTTAAACCTCCAGCAAACCACAGCAAAATCAACTTCCCTTTCTCAAAACGTCTCCCCTCTTCTTCTTTCTCTTCTCTTGCTCTCTTTTCTCTCTGGATGCAGAGCCCTCAGAGATGCCAAGAATCCCCCCACCCCCACACTTTCAGTTGTCACTCCAATAGAATCTCCCACCCAAAATTTCCAAAACCTCCCTTCACACTCTCTCTGAAATGCCTTTTATGCCAGCTTTCCCCTCTCAGCATCTGCACCACCTCATTTTTCTTCCCCTTCAGCCTTGGAATCCCCCACCATCAACCCCAGAACTCCAGCTTATTCAACTCCTCCTTCAATCACAAGGTGGGTAGCTGCCCCTCATAAGTCCACCATTGCTTACCCGTCAAGAATCCACATGGATTCAAGGTGGGTTGCAATCAACCTGTAAACCAGTTGAGAAAAATTCTCAAATTTTGACAGAATATTCCTTGAAGAGTAAGGAATCCAACAAAAAAAAACGATGCGCAATTCTGAGCTCGAATGAGGGAGAAATGATTAAAACAAGCCAAAGTGCTCCAGATTTTGATGAGCTTCAGTGAGTTGCCCAACGAATCGGCTAAGTCGGTTGAGAAAAATTTTCAAATTTTGACAGAATATTCCTTGAAGAGTAAGGAATCCAACAAAAAAAAAAGTGCAATTCTAAGCTCAGATGAGGGAGAAATGACTAAAACTAGTCAGAGTGCTCCAATTTGGATGGGCTTCAGCAAGTTGCCCTGAGGAACCAATTGAGCCAGTTGCAAACCGGTCGAGCTGGTTGAGGAAAATTCTCAAATTTTGACGGAATATTCTTATAAGAGTAAGGAATCCAACAAAAAAACAGTGCGCAATTCTGAGCTCGGATGAGGGAGAAATGACTAAAACAAGCTAGAGTGCTCCAATTTGGATGGGCTTCAACGAGTTGCCCCGAAGAACCGGTCGAGTCGGTTGAAAAAAATTCTCAAATTTTGATAAAATATTCTTTGAAGAGTAAGGAATACAACAAAAAAAAAAAAACCGGTGCGCAATTCTAAGCTCGGATGAGGGAGAAATGACTAAAACAAGCCAGAGTGCTCCAATTTGGATGGGCTTCAACGAGCTCCAACTGAACTGAAGTTTTTGTGGAGACCTTAACCTCAATCTTGTAGCATGATATGAACCAAGGAATTGCCCATGACGGCATTTCATAATGGACCAAACACTCGCACTAAATTGAACCATAGGTGAACTCATGTGAGGTCCGAAAACCGATTAAGCCCAACAAGGGCTCCATGGCCGTGACATACAAAAATTGGGTGCGGGCAACACCCCTAAGATACATGCAAGTGGCAAGGGACAAAATTGAGGGTCTACACTTGTGTTCTTCCCAAATTTTGAATGAATATGTGTGTAAGTATATTCATTTTTCAATTTGGTCATATAATGACTTAAAAAAAGCAACAATGCCTGCATCACAACTAGTAATTTCTCTTTAGAAACAAAAATAGGATATCAAACCATTTCTTTCAAAATTTTAATTCAAAATTGTTATTGTTTGCCTATTTTAAATAAGCATTAATATGAGCCTTCTTGACTGATACATGCATTAACAGGAATTTGAGAAATCTCATTCATGGAAATATGGCTAGACATGATACAAATTGTTACTGGCATGCATCTTAGATATTTCTCGGAAATAAGGGCTAATGCAAAAATATATTTGTAGGTGGGCGATTAGTTTTGAATTAGAGGGGCCAACATATAGAAAATGTAGGTAGTAGGAAGAGGCTTTAGGAAAATTGGGTGCCTTCGTGTTGGAAAAGTAGCAAGGTCTAGGGATTTTTATAGAGGAATGAGGCAAGAGACATAATCTTAATTTTCCTATGGCTATTAACTTGCACTGAAAAACATGCTTTAAAAGAGAATGGGCATAGAAACTTTTTCTGATGGATCAAATAACAGTGAAGTAGATTTTCTTGTCGTGAAGGAAGGGTGGAATAGGCAAAATGTAAGCTCTCTATAGTTATTCAGGGTGAGGTAGCATAGAACTAACAGGTTCTTCGAACCACTCTTTTCTCTTAAGTTGTTTATAACTGATCATGCCTGTAGCTAATCTCTCCCTTATAAAGAACCTAACATCAGTGCTATTGAAATAGAAGATGATAAAAGGAAGTCAGTGTCAGAAAAAGGGAACCAGTAGCAAGTGTTCTAGGAGAATTTTAAGGGAACAATTCATCATGTAAGATACTTGATGGTGGGATGATGATATCCTGATTTTGGCTAGTGTAATACAAGCCTGTTACATTGCTTGGCAAAGATGAAGGGATATGAGAAGTTTTGAAAAGTATTATCTGCTGGAGAGGAAATAAGAACTTATGCTTCCTCCCAACTTAGGATTGGAGAAAGGGTTACTCTAATTGGATTAAATTAAGCCAAAAAGGCTTAGCTTGGTTGTTGGACTCAATGGATCGTTGCTGTAAGTGGAAAGAGAAGGTTCATTCTTCAGGAGTGAAAAGACAATGGAAGGTGGCTCAAGGCTGAAATGAGGCAAAACCAGGCAGGGAGGTACTTACTCTGTTCTGTCCTTTCAGAGGGTGCAATGAGGTTTTTCGTGATTTTCCCTGAGTTTTGACTTCCTAGGTTGGGCTGCAATCACCATTAGAATCAGGGGCTTGTGAGTCTTTGGCTCAGTTTCTTCCAGCACCATTCCTAGTCATAGTTGTAAGTTTCCCTCTCCAAAGGCGGGGGAGTTATCAACATTGGTTTCTAAAAGAGAAAGTTCTGCAGAAATGGTGAAGAGGCAACCAGGTAGGTTTCAGGACTCAGTTCAGGTGGAGATGATGGACGAAGACTTTATTCAGAAGGTTAAAGAGCTGAAATGTTGCCTTGTGGGTGGCATTGGGGAGCAGTAGGTGATCCTCTGCCAGATTGCTTAAAAATGGAAGCATGGGCAAGCCAGGAATGGAGGAAGACAGGTAATGCAGGGGTGATACGTTTGAGCAGTTCTTTTTCCCTTTTTGAGTGCTCTTCCCCAGAGGCTAGTAATTAGTTTTTGCAGCAAGGCAGTAAGCTCTTTCAAGGGAAAATTTTCTTCTTTGATAAATGGGTGCCATCAGCCATATGTATATGGGGGACTTCCACCTTGCAGAATCTTGGATGGCTGAGCTGCCTACACACTAGTAGGGGAAGAAGCTTTTCAAAAAAGTAGGTGATGTGTGTTGAGGATTTATCATGATGGATGAGGACAGATGTATTGATATCAGTTTTGGTGAGCAAGAATTTCAATGAAAACTTCAGGAAGGGAGTTGCCAGGAAAAGTGAATTATATTAGGAGAGTTGCCAGTGTGGTTTGACTCTCTTAGAGCTGCAATGACAGGGAAAGGTAGAGCAGTTGTAGAGAGAGTAGTGTGCTATATGGAGGTTGATAAGGGTGGATTGTGCTCACCTGCAGCTAAGGATGTGCTAGTGTTGAAGAAAGAGAGTCAAGCTATGTGTTGAGAAGGTAAGGGACAGAAAAGGCATGAATTCTACAGGGAAAGAGCAAACTTTGCTGCAGTATGGGGCCCACCTCAATTCCAATTCCCACTCTCAAGGGCCTTTGAGTGGCCCAAGCCCTTTGTGTAGGATTGTTGGGTTTCACGCTTGGTAAAGTGTCTGTTAGGGCCCCTCCCTAACCCCATTCCTTAAAGGTGAGCTGATCTCATGGTTGTGTGGGCTGAAAGGCTCCTTTCTACGTTTCCAGCTTGCTCACTCCATTTGAGCTAGTGAACCCAAGGGGTTTGTAGCAGAATGCTTGAGATTATTCTTAGCAAAGCCTGTAATGATCAAGTCTCAGTTGAAGAACGCTCTGGTTTCTAGCCATAGCAGATGTGAAAGGGAGAGAGGCTTCAATGCTGTCTTTGACCATAAGAAGCTTCAATGACTTTAATTGCAATCTGATCAATATGTGCTGGATGGAGGTGCTTTCACTTGGAATGGAGGCCAAGACAGTTGAGTGTTGTCTTGCCTTGATTATTTTTTGATTTCTACAGATAGGAAAGAACATTTCTACGAAGTGGCTCAGAAAATTTTACCCAGGCCAGCTTCTGATAACTATCCTATCTTGCTTGATAGCAGAGGTTTAAGAGTAGGAAAATGCTCTTTTGGATTTGAAAAAAATGTGGCGTTAAGGAGGTGGGTTCAAGAATTGAGTTGCTGGATGTTGGAGGAGTTATGTGCCTAAGGTTTGGTTAGTCACAAGCTTGCTTGGAAGCTCAAAGCTCTTACAAGGGACCTGAATAAATGGAATACAGATGTGTTTGGCAATATTGCTACTCAAAATCTTGTGCCTTGGATATGATAAGAAGATGGAATGTGAAAGGGAGAGGATGGCCTACCATTTCATGAGTCAGAAGTAAAAAAATTGGCTCTTTCAAGAAACAACAGGTTGGCAATGTTTGAAGAAACATCCTGGAAACAGGTTGGTTCCATCTGCTAGTCAATAGTCCCCCACTGGTTTTTCTAGAGCATGAGAGGCTTAGGACAAGGAGACCCTATTTCTCTCTCCCTATCATTCATGGTGATGATGGAAGTCTTAAGTTGTTTCTAACGAAACAGAGGGTGGTGGAAGGAGGTTACATTAAGGGGTTTAAGGGATGGTGGGGTTGAGTAGGCACATTTTGTTTGCCAGTGAAACATTGTTTTTCTTGTGAGGTGTATAAAGACAGTTTATATTATGTTAGGCGATTCTTTTGTGTTCTGAAGTTGTTTAGGGATTGAGAATTATCTTAGATAAAAGCAAGCTGCTCTTAGTTGAGAGCGTGGAGGATTATGAGGGTTTTGCTAAGGAGTTGGGATGTAAGAGGGGTAGCTTTCTGACTAATTACTTTTGCCTATGGTTGATTTCTTAGTTCAAGTCCTTATTAGGGGCAAGATTTGCCAATGACCTTACAGTCAAGTTTTGGAATGACCATTGATGTGGTGGAGACCCTTCAAAGGGTTGCTTTCTAGGGCTTTTCAATTTGGCAAACCATATGTGGAAGCTTGGGTTGCAGATTTTTAGGATGGACAGTGTTGGAACCGTAGAACCAGGAGGAACTTTTTAGATGGAGAGTTGACAGCAGCGGATTCCTTGTTGCAACTTCTAAACTTTTCTTTTTCCCTTTTTCCTCTTGTGACTTGTAGAGTTGTAGCATATGCTGGTTTGGCAGATTTCTAGGAGGGAATCATTCTCCATTAGATCCTATTATTTGTCTTAAATTTTCAAATGAAACTTCTACTTTCCCTCTAAGATGATTTGGAAACTATAAAATACCTGCCAAGTTTGTTTGTTTTATTTTTGTTTTTTGTTAGAGAGAGGATAAAGTTTGGTTGATGATTGCTGGCTTTGCAATGATGACCTTCTTGAGTCTGCTGCCCACTCTTATCCATTGTTAATGGAATTTTGGATTTCAATTGATGGTATTCTCCTTAATCAATGTTTCTTGGTTGCTTCACCCTTTGGTGATAAATGTTCTTCTTAGTTAGCATGCTACTTTTAGAAGCCAAGTGCAAGTGCAAGGATTATGGAGGCTAATTTTGTTATGTACTTCTTAGCTCACTTGGAAAAAGTGTAATTGAAGAACATCTAAAGACTTGGAGTGGTGGTGATTAGAGTTGTTATATGTGTTTCTTAAGACAACATTTTTTTTTTCCTTTTTTTTGTGGTATGGTGGGGGAATGGATTATCCTTTTTCTTCTCCTTATGGGATTTTATGGATATGAGGGGAATTGGTTAGTTTATCAAAGATATTGATCTGGTTTTTTATGCATTGGTTGTATACACCATATGTACATGGATTGTGCCTCTTTTCTCTCAGGCACTTCTTTATTTCATTCTGCTTTTTTTGCTTATCAAGCAAGAATAATAATAATATTTCTAAGATAATATATATATATAAAAATATATATATATATATATAGAGAGAGAGAGAGAGAGAGTATTGTTTAGGATCAAGTTTGTTATTATTTAAGTTTTATTAATATTCTGTTTTTTAAATTCAAAATATAGTTGTCATAGGTGATTAGGAAGCTTTATCTATCTGAATTTCGGTTCCTATTTTCTAGGGATTTGCTTTAGCCTAGATTCTATCTGCTTGTTAGTTTTCTTTCTATAAATGTACTGGGTGTTCATTCCAATAATTATAAGAGCTTATTTTCTAGCCTATGTTTACATGGTATTAGAGCCTCTTTTGGCAGGAGGTCATGTGTTTGGTGGTAGTTCATGTGATCAAGCCTCACCTCATATTTATTTCCCCAATTTATTGAGTATGCCCAAAAGAGGATAATTGTGGTTGTTTGTCTATGAGCCTATGTATCTCTCCATGTGTCGGTATGGTGCTGTATGTGAGGGAGGGTGTTAGAGAGTAAGATATACATTGTGAACCCAAATCCTACAAGTTTAAGCTTTTAGGAAAATTGGTTGTTCAACAATATATATAAAATATGTGTGTTTGCTTCAATGTAAGTGGAAACATGGTTAGTCTGCATGCTTAAATATAAAATTGGAAAATAATGAAAACAATATTGTGCAGAAAAACAAACTAAAAAAATTTGAAAAATAAGGAAACCAAAATTTTGAAAGATATTAAATCTAAACAATTAACTTCTGATGAGAGTAAGCATTGTATTGATTGGTGTCGTATTTCTTTATTTTATTTATTTATTTATTTATTTATTCAGTTAGGCCAAATTGTGACTGCAATCTAATAGCAATCATGATAATATTTTCATCATAGATATATTTGTCAGTTATTTGATTCACTCAATATCTATTGAAAACACAGCCCATTTGTATTGACTGTTTATCACACTGATTGTCTTGGTGAGCATGTGCTTTTGTCTGAATGCAGGGCATATCTCCAGAGTGTTTCTTTGCTGGTGTCTGCTTCGGTGGCCTGGTCACTCTTCCACTTCAGGTCATTTTTTGTTCTTTTTGAAAACTTGCAGCATATCATACAGATAGACATGCATAGTATAAATTTATGTACATAAATAGATACCTAAAATGACTTTTATGCATTAACACCTATGTGCATATATCTACATAGGGAGCAAACTTGTATGCAGCTAGCTTTTTTGCTTTTCCATTTGTTTTTTATTCTTTTTGTTGTGGATGGTATATTGTATATGGTCAGTTGAATTCCATCAAACTCATATTGAATCAACTTTCTGCACATACTGTAATTATTTAAGATTGAGGTTTTGCTAGCCATCTGGTAGCTTGATGGTGTGTTTAAGAGAAAAAACGACATTTGGTGAATTGCTTGACTATCTCCAGAAATGAAAAGAAAGGGGGCCAAGGCATTAGAGTCTTATCTTCTCTAGATAAGGCCATGCTATGCAAATGGTGTTGGAGATTTGTGTTCAAAAGGGATCATTTGTGCAGGTGGGTTATTTGAGTACGGTAATGGGAAGAGGTGGAGGGGTGATCTTCTGATTTTGGAAGGGAAGGTTTAGGGTGGGGTTTTAGCAAGCAATTAGGAGAGGATGGGATGATTTTAAAGCAAGAACTAGCTTTGAGTTGGAAAATGGCAGGAGAGTCAGGTTTTGGAAGGATGCTTGGGGTTGTGTGTGGGGTGGGGTACTGGCATCCAAGCATCCTAAGGCAATTTCATGATTAAAAGGTGGAGATTATATAGGAGTTACCATTTCCTGACTTCATGATGGATTAGCGTTGAGGATAGATTGGTTTGAAGGTGTTAGTGCATTAGTCTGATTAGATTAAGTTAACAATTTTGTTTCATTTATCTTAGTTTAGGACTTCATTTTTTTTTTCTATTACTTACACTCAGTTGAAGACTCAAGGTTGTTGTATGATCAACCAGAGATAGCACAAGTAATTATAAAAAGTTACAAAAAGGGTAATGATCTTTATCAGTGGCATAAAGTGAAGTCTAGGGAATTAAAAAATTGGGTATTTAATTTTAATTTGGAAAGGGGATTTTATGATCAAGCGCTCAAGCGCTACCAAGAGGCGCTCAAGCACACTTAACAGGCGCCTGAGCTTTCAAAGCCTGAACTGCCAGAATTCTTAGTTTACAAAGTTTCCAATTTTTATATCTTTTGGAAAACTTGTTTTGGAAAATTGGGATTTTGGAGTTCCACTAGGGTTTCAACCATATATATATGTCTTATGTTTTACAATTTCTCCTTAATGTGCAAAAAGCCTAAATGTGATTACAGTTAGCATTAATCTGAAACTCTCAAAACTATTTGGTTTAATTCTTGGATTCATGAGAGAGAATCGCACCCCTCAAGGTGTTGAGGAGTCTACTAAGGGATATGGTGGTGTTGCAATACGGATGTGAGATTAAGTGTAGGTACTGGTTTGTAAATATCAGCGAATAACAATTGTTAAAAAAATCTCTGTACTTAATTTTTCATAGTTAGTAGATTATAGCTCTGTGGTCTTTGACCTCTTGGTTTTTACATCCGCAAAGTCCTTGAGAGGCTTTGTGAGTGGTTTTCAAAGGTATATTTCTTGTGTACTTGTGCGATTAGAATTATTGAATCAATTAACACTTGGTAATTTAATTAAAGAATTGGTAAAAACCAAAAATTTGTAATCTTTGAGCTAATTGATAAAGGACTGCCTATTCACCCCCACCCTCCCCCTCCCACATCCCTGAGGTAGTTCCATGATGGAAGATCTTAAACTTTCAAGAAGGTTTTAGGGATGGAAAGTTCAAGGTCAAATCTATCTATTCTTCCTTAGAGCCGGAGGGAGGTGTTGTTTTTCCTGGTAGGCCTGTAAAAGCGATTTTCTTGCTGAGGAGGCTCTTACTTTGGATCAGACCAAAAGGAGAGGGTAGCCCTTGGTAAATCATTCTGTGTAAGAGGAAACAAGAATCAGCTGATCATGTTCTCATTTATTGTGAAAAAGTAAGGAGCCTTTGGTATCTCCTATTTTCTCTTTTGGTGCTTTCTTCTTCAGTGAGAGAGACCCTATTAGGTTCGAATAGGAGTTTTGTGGGCAAAAGAGTGTAGGAAGGTGTGGAAAACTGAGTCACTTCATCTTTTTTGGATATTTGGTTTAATGAGATTCTGTAACTGACTAATTTAGTCTGTACTCTGATATAGATATTTTTGTCAATGTTTTACTTCATCATGCGGTCTTTTTGCTCATCCCTGTTAAAATCTTGATTGAAAAACATTATAACTAACATGCTATTTCAAAAACTAACACCACCGTTTTCTCTTTGCTTTGCTTTCCAATCTCAGTTGGGGATCGGGTTTCTACTGAGGGAGCGCCCTGTCTTTGCCTTGGCTACTGTTGCAACAACAGTGGTAGGCAAATATTCCTTTTGCTTGAAATTCTGAATTTACAAATAAAGGAACCTAATTTATGCAATCTTACAGGGAGTTTGGACTGTTTTTCCATATGCTGTGGCTGCTTCAACAGCTTTGTTCCTTTTCTTGAGACGCCGCTACTTCACATAGGCCCGCTTCAAAATCTTTTACCAGTTAAGTGGTCTAAAAATTAGAGAATAGAAGCTATCAAATTTGTATACAAAGATGAACTATAAATCTATTGTTTGGATGGATGGTAATTGCAGCCACTTGTTGAATAACCATCCCAATCTTCCCTTTTCTTTGGGGTTCTTCCACAGAGGGAGTGGTCTTAGAATTGATCACCTCTAATTATGTATATTTGATATTTGCCCCTTCATGAGGAAAACTCAAAACTGGGTTGAATTATAGCCAGGTATTTCTTTATCATTCTTGTACTTATAATGCATACTCTCTTCTCAGAAGTATTTGTTTAGAAAATGAAATTACCCTTGCTATTCGGATTGAATGTTTCGTATTTCATCTCTTTTTGGGATTGTCTATAGCCTTGTTTTAGAGCTAAAAAAGCCATGTTTGAAGGTCAAATCTAACTTTTTAAGGGTGTTTAAAGAAGAGTCAAAATCATCAACTTCATGCTCTTGAATATGAATTGCCTGCATTCTGAAAATTTTCTCAAATGAGATGCAAAAAAAAAAAAAAAAAAATTATTTAATTGAATTTTTTTTTAAATATCGTAATTATCATTATCTTTAGCAAAAACATGTTTAACATAAAGTTTAATAATAATTAAATCTGTTCGACTTCTACTACTAAATGTAGAAATTAAATGCAATCCCAAATAGGGTTTAAATCCATTGTCTTACCCAATGCGCTTTTATGCTAAAGAGAAAGAAACTGCTTTCCAAAAACAGTTTTTGAAAACTCATTTAACAAATATGTTTTCCATGTCATTCTGCTTCTGAACAACAGAAAATCATTCTAATTTCCTTGTCCAACAGACCCCATTTGCAGACCACCTTATTATGAATGTTTTTGGATGATCAATCATCTCACTTCCTATTTTAATACATCTTCAACTATTAGAAACCAAGCAACAATGGGAAAGAGGAAAATCGAAAGTCACTGGCATTCCTTGTAGCCATTCCTTGATTGGATCCAAATTCACGACATCATTTTCTAACCATACAACAAAAAATAAAAAAATAAAAAATTGTGTATTACTCAAATATGTGGTAGAATCCGAATTCAGAAAATCAGCCACAGAAGAGTATGCTAGCCTAGTTACAGTGACATGGAAATGTCCAAAAAGAAAGGCTCATTCATCAGAAAAGGATTCTATGTTGGTTTGCATACAAGAAATATTGTAAAAAAGCAAAATGCTAAGCAAAAGATTGAGCATCAATCATTGATGCTGATATTCACTAAGCTTTATACCAGATGAAAATAAAATTTTAGGCAGTTCTTCTACACAAGCCCAATGCCCATTTATTAACTACTACTGCTTGTCCTCCTTGGGAATCTCTTTCTGAGGAACCTGTGATTCCAGTTCCTTGGGCTTTGCCTTCTCTGCTGCCCTGAAAGAACCAAAAGAAAAGTATTAACTTCACAAAGACAGCTTCCATTAACCACAACTTCAACATATAACCCACAGAATAAAGATTGTTTGTCTCAGCATAATTCAATTAGTGATAAATGGGTTAGACTATGTCTTCTTTCCTTATTTAAGAGATTTTCTTTCTGAGTAAAAACTTATCAATCGCAACCATCTACTTCAAGTTTTTTTCCCCATCCTGAATACTGATTGACACACAGTAGTATCATCTACAGAGTATCATAACTGATCTTGGCAGGACAAGTATTATCAATGTTCACATTTGATACAATCCTCTACAACATCAAGGACTGTTTTTCAAGGGGAGTAACTGAAGGCTCTTTTACCTGTTCTTCATCCAGCTGCCTGAACCCTTATTGAGCAATAATATTTTAATGAAAGAAAAGGTCATCTCTAAAAATTGAATCATACTTCTTATAGATAAATGAAGATAAACTAAAGAAAGATTGGAATGAATGGAGGGGCAGGAAATTTTTCAAAAGAACATAACATTATATATATATCTATATATATATATATAAGAACAAATAAGCAGAGAGGAAAAGACACCAAGGACCCAGAAATATGCATTCAGCTTTTCCCAAAGAAAAGTGGTGAGACAAGGCATTCTTCACCAGAGCCACCAAATCACACCCAGGGTGCTTCTTTACCATTCTTCTCTTCAAAAACTCTGTGACCTTTGAATACAATTCCATCTCAAACTAATCAATGTGTAACATAAACCACCATACATCAGAGAAAATGCTACCATGATGAAGTTCAATGTTGACTGTATTCCAGTCTCTAAGTTTGCAATTTGCTACCCAATGCATATTAAGCTCAAGTATCACAAAAGAACAAGGTAATGGTCAATCATACATTGAACAAGACCTTCAAACAAATTTAGTGCCCAAATGGATTATTTAGTGTTCTTCCTGTTAATGTATTAGTTAAGGTTGATAACTCTGCTTCAAAAATGCACTGATCTAGAGCTACCCATTCTAATGCGATTTATCCACCACAAAAGTCGAAACAAGTTGAAGCCTTCCAAGATAGATACACAGGTAAGTAAATTTCAGATTTTAGATTTAGGTCAAAATAATGATAGTTAAATTTGTTTGAGTCGAGTTAGGGTTAAAAGTAGGCTAAAAACACTTGAACACCAAGAAAGTGCTCAAGCCAACTTACAATGCAAAAATAAGAAAATCAAGGTAGGATGCTCGAACGTCCAACTAGGAACAGTCAAGCGATCTCCTTGAGAATGCTCAAGTGCCTTTTGGACCTTTTATTTTGAAAAATTATTTTTAAAAGCCCAAAAAATCCTATTTTTCACATAAAGGGATTTTCTAATTAAGCTTTACTTTAAAAACTTAGCGTTTGCCTAGATATACCAGAAGCCAATATTTTAAAAGGGCCATAAGAGCTCAATAGAGAATACAATGCCTTTATTCTATGATGCATAACTCTCAAAAATGTTTCAAGAAAGACACTTGAAAGCCCTTTCCAATAGAGATACAAGGCAAAGTCTTGGTGCATCAATCCACTAGTCCTAGCAGAAAGTTGAAGTGATCCACTAAAATGCACAGAGTACTACATCACAAACGTGAAGAAATGAACGAATAGACTGGTACAAGTCTCTTAGGAGGTTGTAGCATCTGAATCAATTTACCTGTGCACTCTTCTTTTAGATTTGGTGCATTTCATCTATGGTCCCCCATGGTTTTACATCTGTAGAGGCTTTGGTTGATGCTCTATTGATGGCTTCCACATATATCTGGTGTTTCAATGTGTGATTATCAATTTCCTTATTCTTATCTTCCTGGATATCATTGAATTGATTCAATTAATTAAATAGTTAAGGTTTAAGAAAATTGAGTTTAAGACCATAAAAATCGGACTGCTTATTCACCCTTCTAGGTAATTCCATAAATCAAGAATGCTCTTTCACTTCCTTCCCCAATCAAGTAGGTATAAAAACATGGTATTTCTAAAGGAAGCTCATTGTTGGGGCTTGCCTAGTCCAGTAGAATTAATTACTGGAGTTACAATTTAATTTAAGCAAGGAAAAAATCTACAAGCCAGAGGCAAATATTGCTCTAACCACCATAATTGAACAATCTTCTCCAACTTTCCTCATCCTCTTTATAATTTTAATAATTTTAAAAGAGCCATATCTGAACATGTCAGCTTGCAAAAATAAAATTAGAACCAAATCATAGTGGACATGGAAGAAGGCTATGACACCCTTAGAAAACATCAATGCATCCGAATATTAATAGTCATTTTGTCTTGGCCAAATAACTGCAAAGAGAACAACAAAAACAAAATTTGGGGAAAAAGGAGATAATGGCTTGAAAGGTCTGAAGAGAACCATTCCAACCCCAAATTATAAGCTTCCACTGCTTCACTAACCCCACTAGAAATGGAGCTCAATTCAGCTTCCATTAAACTTGTCTTGTCCGAAAATTTTCAAATTAAAACACTGAACAAACCTAAAAGAACCCACAAGATTTAGCTCAGTTCCTGAGCAACGGGAACACACCCATTTCAAAATTATCATCAATGAATCGATCACCATCATAACATTTTCACTCAATATTTTGATAAAAATACGACAATTGCAATAACAAGAAGCAGAATAAAATATGATTAACGCAAACAACGATTTCGAACAAAAACAGTGCTAAATCAAAAAGTAGTTAGTGTAAATGGAAAGAAGAAATATAGAGAAAGATTACTTGGAAGCAGAGGCAGATTCTTCTTCGAGCCAATTACGAATATGGCGAACGTTGCGCCTGAAAATGGAAGCCGATTGTTTAACATCGCTCCTCAGTAGAAGAATGACGGCGCTGACGCCGGCCACCGTGATGATGAAGTTGGTCAAGGCCATTTTCGTTGCAGAAGCAAGTGGATTGGAGTGATGGAGAAGAAATGGTCGTTTTTTTAGGGTTTTACAAAAGTCTAGGTTTTATCATAAATACAGAGAATGGTTTTGCTTTATTTATTTAATTATTCAATTATTTCATTTCTTTTAATTTACATTTTCTACACATAAGTAACGTTTTAATATCAAAGCAATATTTGAGAAAATTAAGGGTACGTTTCCCATATTTTCTAAAACTTATTTTAAATTTTTTTTTTATCCTAAAAATAGTTTTAAAAATAAATTTAAAAAAACATGATCAAACTAATTTATATTTTCCTTTTATTTAAAAAAATGGATGAAAACAACTCCTACTAAAAATTGTTTCTAGAAAATAACCATCAAATAATATTAAAAAAATTTTAAAACAATTTTCTATTTTTAAATCATGTAGTCAAACATGCTCTTTTATATAAAAATAGGATGTTTTGCATAGAAAAATATAGATTTGTTTTATATTTTAAAAATTAAATAATATAAATATATTCATATCTTAATTTTTAAAATTATTACTTTTCATAGTAAGTCTCCAAGAATATCTTATATAAAAGTTATAATTATTTTTTTATTTAATTTTTTTATTGTACTAATATGATTATATAATAATAATAATAATAATAATAATAGGATTTATAAAATAAATAATTTTGCAAGATAAAAAAAATTATTTATCTATTTATTATTTTTTTCTTAACATGGAGACAATAATTGTTCAACATTAAAGAGATTTGATCATTTAAATCCTTAAATCTTGATGGAATGCTTTTTATTAGACACAAAATTTTACCATTTTATTGGACAACCAGACATTTTCCTATATTTATGCAATAAATTGGCTAACATTAACCAAGTTTGATCATTAGAATCATTTAATTTTCATCAAGTGCTTTTCATTGGGGACAAAATTTTACCATTTTATCTTTCAATCCTACAAAAATCGAATTTGTAAGCATTCTACTTCCGTAATCTCTTTATATATATATATATATATATATGCCCTCACATTTCATTATTTTTTTTTTACACTTGGGCTAAAAAGCCTATTTGGAGTGGTTTTAATGTTGGGATTTTGTTTGTCTTGAATCTTCGGTAATAAGTCGAAGACGTGATTCGGAATGTGGTCCACATCATTCCCTCAATTTAGGAATGAGGATTAACACTTGGAACCACGTTCGCATCACTATCCCATGTTCTGTGCATGCTCCAAGCAGACTCGGTAATGGAGAGAGTCTTAAAAAAGGGCAACTAATGGGTAGGGTTCCCTAAACCTTCAATCTCTTTTAGTTTTTAAAAACACCATCTAAGTGGAGGTTGAAAAAGGTTTAGAAGCACCTGAAACCTGAAAATTGAAAAACACATTTTTAACCGGTAAGAATGGTAATAGTGGGAGGCATGTTTTCAATTTGTTTATAATTCCGCTTATGATCTAATTGTTATTTAATGATTGTTATAACATGTTTAGATTATTTTTTTCCATCAATTGGTATCAAAGCCTTGTATGTCTTTGCCTTGTTCGTTTTACAATCTACATTTTTTAATCAAAAAAAATATAGTGAGTTTTGGTATTTTGGAGTTTATGGTTTTTAGAAAATTTTGATGAAAAAATATTGTTAGAAATCATTATGAGATGAGATTTCTAACATTTCAGTGTTTTAAATCATCAATCTGGTGTTTGGAATAACTGGAAACCGTCGTGTTTCATTTCGGGTCACAAATAGGTCAAACAGACCCGATTGAAGGTAGGAGACGATTATAGGGGCTTATTGTTTTGACTGTAAATAAGAAATAAATAAGTAAACTAGAAACAAGAAAAGGGGAAGTAGCCTAGTTGGTCTCAGCCTAGTCTTTCTTCATCCATTGCCTAGGTTCGACTCCTCCCAACCATGGTTTTAAAAACCGGTCACAGTTCCGTTCCGGTCCAGTCCGGTCAATTAGACCGAAAATAGGTTGAACCGGGATTGGACCAGTTGAATCGGCGATTCGACTGGTGAACCGGACGGTTCGATTAATTTTTTTTATTTTTTTTGGCATCAAAACAACGTCGTTTTGATGTTTCTGGTATCAAAACGACGTCATTTTGGAGGATATATAACCTTCTTCCAAACCCTTCGTCTCCAAACCGCAACAATTGTCACCCGCCTCCAGGCCTACCCCCAACATGCCATGACTGGCTCCCACTTTGGTGGCTAAAAATCTCTCTCTCCCCCGCTCCCCTTCCACTACTGTAAACCCCCACTCTAGTAGCTATAAATATCTCCCCCTCCTCTTCCCGGCCTGTGCAGTGTTAGTAGCTGCAACAACCCACCCCACACACCCCACCCCCCCGGGCGCTGTAAGCCCCCACTCCGGCGGCCATAACCCCCCTCTCCCTGGCCTGTGCAATGGGAGTAGCTGCTCCAATAGTCCAACGTTTGATTTTTATTTTTTAAATTTATTTTTTATGTTTTATTTCTTTTATGTTTATTATTTAATGTATTATTTTTATTTGTTGATCATAATTTTGATAGATATTATAAAAATTTAGATAGAATTTATTATTTTTAAATTTTAATAATATATAAAATAATAAAATAATAAAATATAAATTTATGATGTCACCGGTTCGACCAGTGAATCGTGAATCAGTAATTTTTCTAGTTCAATGATCGGTGCGATTCTGAAAACATTGCTCCCAACAACAACCTATAATTTTTTTTTTTTAAATTCATAAAATTTATTGTTTTAAGATATGTTAATTTATGGGTTTCTTTATGGATATTTTATGTGCTATATTATTTATTTTTGTTAGTTGAAGTATATTTTTTTATGGTTTATTATGCATACAAAATTAAATTAAATAATTTTGCACATTAAATTTATTCTTAAAGGCTCTTTATGGATTTAATTTAAATATTTATATGCTTAAAATTTTGTGTATATGATATATTGTTTTATTATACATGCAATATTGAGTTGAATAGTATTAGTACATTGATATTGTGTTTTGTGTACATATTGCTCATGGTTTCATGCAATTTATATAAGTTTTTATTGTGAATTAATTAAATGTCAATTAATCCATATAATTTTAATTAATTAAGGAGTAGCCACAACATCTTTATTTATGCAAAATTATATATTAAGTGTTTTAGGATCACATATAGGAAAATGACATTATGGGTAATTAATTATATTTGATATAATAAAATTTTATCCCACATGAATTTTTTATTATATTTATATAATTAATTAGGATGGAATATCAAATTATATTTCTTAATTACCCACAAGAATTAGGAAATGTAACATAATTTGATAGTTCTATCATAAGGTTCTACATGGATCTAATTGAATTAGAACTTTTACCCACAGACAAGCTTTATGTCACTAGATTCATAATTTTGAACATGAGTTACATTGGTAAAACATGATATATGGTTATTAGTCTCAATCGTGAATTATAAGCATGTATGTTTAATTTTTGTGTAGTCATACAACTTGCGAATTTCTCTAATATAAAATGTGACATTCCCGAATTGAAAGGGGATAACTATAGGAAAATCTTGAAAAGAAAAAAAAATGTATATGAAAAAACGATCAAATCTAAACCAGATGGAGATATCACGAAAATAACATAAAACAATGGTTATTTGGTTGTTGAGAAAACCCGTGAGAAGAACTCATAATCGGTTTTGAACTAGGGTTTTGAACTTACCTATGAGGAAGCTTTTAGAGAGAAGGTTTAGAGAGAAAGACAATGAGAGCTGAGTACAGCGTTCTTGAATGGGTTTTATGGATTGATAGCTGAGAGAAAGACAGTTTTGAACTTACCACTCAAAATTCCTTTTAAGAATGAAAAATTCTATAACTTAGATAAAGTGATAATGAAAATATTACTTTTAAAAATTTGAAGAACAAAAAATTGGACAACATATAAAAAATATGTATGTTATTAGTAAAAAAATAAATAAAATATTGAAAACATATATGTTCAAATCTTTTGAAAAACAAAAAACTGGAGCAAATGGGAAAATAGCATATACTAGTGTAAAACGCTATCTTACACACTTAGTAGAATTTTTTTTGCGGGTCTCAAACTTTTAACAAGTAGCTCAAAATTCCTTTTAAGAATGAAAAATTCTATAACTTATATAAAGTGATAATAAAAATATATTAAAAGAATTTTATATAAAATACATAAAAATGATGCAACGTAATTATATTTGGAGGTAATTAAGTGTTGACTTTTGAATATGATATGACAAAGTATAAAACACGTCTTGAGGCATTGGATTCTTTTTAAAAAATCAATAGTTTTTCGCATTCTCTTAAACATGGACTTTGTTTACCATATCGTAGTTTTGGACCATAAATTTCATTTGCGAGCAAAACAAAAAACCTAAGGATGTTGCTAGAGATAAATTTCATAATTATACCCTTTAGACTTGTCAATGACCAATAACTTAATTCAATGTGGTCTTACAAAATCACTATTTTATTATTTAACACATTATTAAAATCCTTATCAAAGAATTTGTATTTTTTATATCCAAACATTAAATAATTCTACTTCAAAACTTTTTTAATGAAAGCACTATTAATAAAAATGTTGCTAAAAAACGCAGTATATTTTAAAAGTATATTAAGAATGGTTTTAACGCTTACAAGTGATTTATTACAAAAATTAGCTACTTGGTAATTTTTCTAAATATTATGTTTACAAATCTAAAGACTCGATTAAAGCAATTGACAATTGACAATTATTTCTCAAAGGACTCTTCATCTATATTCTTTGGATCAGAGAATTAGTTCCATAAAATAAAAAGAACAAAGGAATCTACATCAGAAAAGGTGTTCATCGAAACCATGAGGAACACCATGTGCAGCCAAATCATGGCCATGCAGAACACCACCAGAAGAATTATACTCCTGCGGTGGCGCTGCATATTCAACCATGGCAGTCGAAGAAGGACCGCTCTCCATCATTATCATCATAGTCATCTCCTCCACTCGATCCGCCACCTTCTTCCTCAGCTCCTCAAGGGAACCCCTGAACTGCTCCAGTTCATTCAACCCCATGTTCTCAATGGGCGAGTCCCACCAAAACCCACCCTCCCCATCTCCCCCCACCGTCTCTTCTTGCTCCCTCTTCACCTCCAGCCTTCCAAGAGCCTCCAAGTATTGCCTCTGAACGTGCCCATGCACCTGTCCCGCCGGAACAAGCGCACGAGAGTTGGTCTCGCGATGGAGGAAGCGATCGATGACAGCGTCCGCGGAGGGGTGGCCGAAGACGAAGGCCCTCCTGCCCGGAGAGAAGACGATGACGGCGGCCTCAGCACCGCACAAAACGCATAGCTCGCCAGCCTTCTTGAAGAGTCCTGTTCGACGCTTGGAGAAGGTGACCTCCAAGGAGCTTTTCTTCACAATTTTTTTTATTTCGATCTTCTGTCTTCCCATGCTATGTTTTTTCACCATATTTATGTTTGTCATAATTGAAGTCGACTTCGATAATGAATGTTTCTGGTGGCTTGATTGCTGTTTTATATCTATAAAAAGCAATACTCACTCTTAATTAAAACATCTTAGAAAAGATTTTCTAAATCTTAATTTAGAAATAAAATATTTACATATATCCTAAAAATAAAAAGCTACTATATAAAACATAAAATTCAAAATTCAAAAAGATTTCCTAAATCTAAATTTTAAAATTAAATATGTAAAAATAAAAAGCTACTATTTTTTATTTTTACAAATTTAATTTTTAAATTTAGATTTAGAAAATCCTTTCTAATTTTGAATTTTATATTTTATATAGTAGCATTTTATTTTTACATTATATGAAAATATTTTATTTTTAAATTTTGATTCCGAAAATCCTTTTGAATTTTTTTAACATCTTTTTATTAGTAGTAAATATTCCTTTAAAAATAAAAAATAGTTATTACTCGTTTATTTTATATGGTAACTTTTAAAAATAACATATACATTTTTTCCAAATAAAAATAATTTATGTTATTTTCATAAAATAATAAAAATTAATTTTTAAAATTTTGAAATTATTTTTTCGAAATTGGTTTTTTTTTCAAACTATTGCTTAAAATAATTTATTAGTGCTACTTTGGATAAATATTTTGTTTTTATTTCTTTAAAAAAATTTTTTTTTGACTTCTATATTTTATATAAAAATTATCAACTTAATTATTTAAAAAATACTTTAATAGTGCACATATTTTGTTTTTAAATTTTAAGAATTTTTTTTTTGACTTCTATATTTTATATAAAAATTATGAACTTAATTTTAAAAACTTTTATGTAAAAAATATCAACTTAATTATTTTAAAATTTTAAAAATTTGAGTTTAAATTTTT
>JAJJMJ010000596.1:2434-25901 GCA_022059055.1 Vitis cinerea
TGGAATTAAAAATATAAACTTTACCTCACAAGTCCAATTAAACTAATAGATTAAAGATCAATAACTCATTCAAATTAAAAATAAACTAGAATTTAAACTAATTGTAATTAAAACTATAAACTTTATTTAAACTTTCATGTAGATTAAAATAAACTAGCATAGAACTAATGAATTGCAATCATAAAAGAGAGACATTTAATCTAAGAAAAATAAAAGATTGTTCGAAATCAAGATTTAAAAGAATTTATCATAGAAAATTAATTAAATCAATCAACTAAAACACAAACTAAAAAAAAGAAAAGAAATACCGTATCGAAAACTGAAAACTAACCTGTATTGTATCGGAAAAATACTCTCTTGATGTGTCCTTTCTAGAAAAGATCACCTTTGTATGTGAATTTCCACTCTAAAAGAAAAGCCTCCTCCCTCAAAAGCCAAAAGTCCTCCGTATGGATCTCTGCTAAACCCTAAAAAAAAAATCCTCCGTCATTTCTTATATGGCAGCCTCACTCTAATATTTTATTTTCTTTCCGAAGATGCACATGATATAGGAAAGTGCATACATGTGGTTCACATTGGAGATTTCCCAAAGATGCAGGCGCATGTTGTTTTGGCAAGTGATTAGATCAGTTGGCTTTTCTTTCTAAAAAAACAAAAGGAATCTCCCTTACAGCCCACTAAATGCGTGTTGTGTGGCCACTTCCTTCCTATTTTTGGTTTTCCTTGATAAATTGTGGCCTTCTTTCTTTCTCTTGCTATTTTCCTTTCTACTCATCCATCTACGCCGCAACGTCACATCTCGAACTGTCTTATTTTGTAGTTGCATAGCAATCTTTGCATATCGAATTACAGATTGTGCTTCTTCGTTGTCATATTGCACTCGCCACCTCCAGAATTGAATCATCCGACACCGAAATGGCGTCTCTATTACTGAGGTTGCCAAGCCGTGGATTGAAGACGAAAGGGTGGCCCGATTCTTCATGGGTCCCCTTTCAAAAGGCAAAGGCTGCTACTGCTCCCCTTTTGCTCCCCATGATTGTCGCTCCGATGAGTGTTACCCATAGAGAAACCTAGTGGTTCATTAATTCCGTTTGGATGTCTTTGAAGGAGGAGATGGAGGAGATGGGTTCGAGAGTTTTGGAGTTGAAGAGGGTGAGGGAGGTGGAGTAGGCGGCGACGAAGTGGTGAGGGGTCGCTAGAGAGAATGATAAAGAGGTTATGGAAGAGATGAGATTGGGAATGGGGGGAGCTTTTCATTAAGATAAGAGCACAGGAGAGCATACATGGGACAAAAGTGGGTTCTAGCACTGCCTTATCAAATATTAGCGAGATGACTCCCTTCAAGATATCAGCTATTGTGATCCCAGAGTCGATCAATTGGCCCTTGAGAAGATCAAACTTCTCTGGAGTGAGCTTGTTTAGTATCCCTTTCACTGTCTTCAAGACACGTTCTTTCTCAGAAAGATTCCCACATCGAGCGGACCATGGCACCTTAGCCTTCACTAGAGCAAGAGCAGGTCCCCCTTGGACAGAAGATATTTGAGCCTTTGCAAACTAGGAGTTTAGTTGGGCTTGACGATTAAATTGGTTTGCTTCCTGCTGTCTAGAGTCAAACCATGACCTCTCCTCTCCAGAGGTAGGAAGCTGTGTAGACCGGCCACGCCAGTCACGATTATCTGGCTCAGAATAACGTCTTTGAGATTGATTTGGCAAATTGCTTTCTCCCCGACCCCAATTTTGATCTTCACCAAATAATTCAGCTTCTATCTCTTGTTTGATTTTCAATACATCCTCAGGGACATCAACAACCTCCCTAAGTTGCAACAGTTTGTCTCGGGTGAACCGCACACACTCACAACCCTCAAACCGACTATCCCCAGCCTTTATAGAGAAAGAGGAAGGAGCACCGCCATGAGGATGCAGAACAGGAAGATCAGAAGATGAACCAAAAGGTGAATAAGAAGACGAATCGAACCGAGGACCAAGGAATCTGCTTCCTCGATTGGCACTTTCTAAATCAGTCTCGATCTTTTGATAATCCTCGCCCTCCATTCTCATGAAAGGGTCGGTAAGATCATTGGAGGCTGAAAAGATGGAGATGTTACAGGTTTGGAGTGCCTGCTTAAGATTGGGTTCGCTGGTATTTCGGACCTGTGGGTCAGCTACTTCATGCCCATGCGTTGCTTCGCTCATCATGCAGAATAATATCTCATTGGTGCTTCTATTGGGGTCGGGATTCACGCAGCTAATGGACATGTCTGGGTGTGGGGTTTGCCCACAAGCTTTCTTCACCTAGGATTTGTCGTCTGCATGGAAGCCATCTTGATTTGCAAGCATCCAATTTCATGCTTTGGCATCTCTCTATCAACTTTTCTCTCACAGGAGCCACTTATTTGGGAATATGCAATTCGTCTCCTCATGCAAGACATAATAGAATAATATTAAAATTAAAAGAAAAGAGAATAAACTAACGAAAATTATGAAATTCGTAATAAAATAAAATATGATTTAAAAGAAAAAAAGAAAGAGAAAAGAAAGAGAAACCAGGTTATATAATTCCACCATTCAATCAAGGGTTATTTGCACATTTTGGAATCTAAACAATTCAAGCAATTTCCTATTAGATAAGTGAATAAATAAAATAAAAATAAAAAATAGAAAATAGTAATAATAATAATAATGACAATGATAATAATAAACAAATAAAGAGTAAAAAATGAAAATGAATAAACAAAATAAATATAATTATTGAATGCATGCAATAATAATAAGAGTTATATATATAAAAAAGTTAAGCCTGATGAAGTGTTTAAACGGGCCTAAGTGGGTGCCTAATGAACTAAGTGTCCTAAAGTGATCGGGATTTGTCTAAGTGACCTAAACATGCCTAAGAACTATCCTAAAAAGGAATGGAAAGCTTAAGTCTAAATCAAAACTGCCAAGGGTCACAATAAAGGGGTTAGGTGATCCCTTAACCAGAGTCTCCAAGGTGGCTCAAGAAAGGTAAGTGGGGTGAGTAGATATGGGCCACCAAGGAACTAACTGTAAAGTATCGAACAAGTATCTAATAAGTCATGTGCTAGGAGGACAAAATTGAAGGTCTACAAATATGCCCCTTTTCAGTAGAGATCACGAGTGTAAGGAATGTGAGTTGAAATACGAATAATGAGTGGAGCGAAGTGAATTGTACCGAAGAACTAAAGAAGGACCAGAGATTTTGTCTTAGCACATAGCGAGAGTAGAGTCAGAACATGGGGTTGCAACGACAAGGATGGAACAACTCTATGTGGGGGAATGACAGTAAAGAGAGAAAGGTATGTGATGAGTAGCACAAAGATGGAAAAAAAATGAAAATGATGACTCAAAGTCATGTATGAGATGAATAACTCTAGGTCATGGACAAGATGAACGACTCTAGGTCAAAAGTAGGACAAATGACTTTAGGTCAGAAATAGGATGAATAACTCTGGGTTGGAAATAGGATGAACGACTCTGGGTCATGAGCTCAGGGCTATAAATGCTAAGAATGACTCTGGGTCAAGATGGAGTGAATGACTCTAGGTCGTGAGCTCTGGGCTCTAAATGGAAAAGAAACAACTCTGGGTCATAAATGAAAATCGACTCTGGGTCTAGAACTCAAGGCTCTAAATGAATAGTCAATCATGATGTTTTTCGGCTCATGGTGTCGGGTCGAGGCCACTCACAAGTGGCTAGAATGATGAAAACGAAACATCTCAAGGATGTGAAGGATGCAAACGACTCTAGGTCATAAGCTCAGGGCTCGGGATGCTATGAATGACTCTGGGTCATGGTGTAATGAGTAACTCAGGGTCATAATGAATAGCTCAAGGCTAGGAGCTTCGGGCTCTATGACAGATCGGCTAGAAGGAGAGTGCAATACGCAAACTCCAGGTCATACCACTCATGGGTGACCAAATGATGAAGGCTCGGCTCAGGGCTGGAAAGACTCTAGGTCTTAAATAAGAAATGATAGTTCAGGGCTACGAGGCTCAGGACCTAAGAAGAAAATCATAGCTAAGGGCTACGAGGCTCAGGGCCTGAGAGGAAAATGATAGCTCAAGGCTATGAGGCTCAGGGCCTAAGAGGAGAAGGATGGCTCAAGGCTATGAGACTCAGGGCCTAGAAGGAATGGATAGCTTAGGGCTAAAAGACTCAGGGTCTAGAAGGAATGGATAGCTCAAGGCTATAAGACTCAGGGTATAGAAGGAAATGATAGCTCAAGGCTATAAGACTCAGGGTCTAGAAGGAGTGGATAGCTCAGGGCTGTAAGACTCAGGGTCTAGAAGGAGTGGATAGCTCAGGCTATGAGGCTCAGGGCCTAGAAGGAACAGATAAAGAAGACTAACTCGAAAGTGGATAGGAAGTAAATGGGCTCAAAGTCGTAAACTCAAAGTGACAAGATTCAGACTATTGAGCTCAAGAAGGGAAATATGCCCCAGTATCCAGAGTGCTCACATTGCTAAAACAACCAGTAAATCAATCATCCGCTGAAATCAATAGGTCAAAAACTGATGCATCATGACAAACCTCTGAAAAGTCTTAGCTGAAAGAACTCTCTGTGTGGGAAAAGCTGCCCTGTCAAAGGATCTCAAAAGGTAAATCTCAAAGTGCACAAAATACTGCTCATCTGGGTAATCCAATCTGCAAAGTGACAATGATGAAAACAAATCTATCTCATAAATATTTGGCTAAAGGACCCGCCTATGCTCCTCTGGTGAAAGCTGATATGATCCATCTCTATCTCGACAAATCCATGTAGGAAGCTCTTGATATAATCAATCGCCAAAAGCTCCAAACTAATCTTAATCTAAAACCAAGCTGGCCACTGTCTCAATCTCAAGGATACTAAAAGGAAATATGCCCCAGTATAAGATCCGATATCAAAATCATGAGGAAAACAACCGACACTAATCATCCATCCTCATACCACTGCCCAAACAAATCTAGCAAAGGAGAGGGGAATATGCCCCAGTATGATATCTGATGTCGAAGTTGTGAGATAAACAACCAACAATGATCATCCATCTATATACCGTTGCCCGAACATAATCTCATCATGGAGAGGGGAATATGCCCCAATATGGATAATTGATGTACAATAGAGAATTAGTCAAATTCAATCAAACATCTCTATGACCATGGATAGGAATAGTCATATCATCCAACAACAACTAGAAACCTCAAAGAAAATGGGAAATATTCCCCAGTGTGGATATCTGACGCACAATCAAAAGGATGAATCCAACATCATCAATCAATTGTCTCCAACTCAACAATAATCCGCTAAGAAATCAGAATGAAGTATCAGCTGATACCCCAGGGAAGACGCTCTAAATCTGATCTCAAATGAATAACTGAAATGATGAGGAATATGATAATCTCGAGAGTAGAAGCACGTCTATGATGAATCCCTAACTAAATCTGATGGGAATTTGGTGACCTTAAAATGGGGGAATATACCCCAATATATAAGATCTATACACTGCACTAAAAACTGCCTCCAACTAAAAAATGATCCACTAGTCTATCTCAAAAATACTCCACAGATGGAACCTAGAATCATGAAAACTGTCAGTGAGCTCAATAATGCTCCACTGGAACTGATATCATCTCAACATACTCTACTAGGGATCTCGGATCAATGAAAATGCCTAGACTCAAAGAAATTGCTCCACTAAGGGCTCATCTCAACCGAATGAAAGGGGAATATGCCCTAGTATGGATATCTGATGTCGACAAAATGATGAATCCGATATCATCAATGAACTGTCTCCAAACTAAAAAATCCATCAAACATCAATTTGTCAAGCAAGAGAGAGACCAAATGCTTCCAAAAGTATCTTCCATAAAAGAGAACATGATAACGACTCTACTTTAACCAGTCTATAAAAGCCTGTCCAAGTGAAGACTATCAAAGATAACGCTTGATCTCATGGCCTCAGGGTGGTCTTAAGACACGGGATGTAACGTTAAAACGCCTTCAATTCACCTGGGCCAACACTTGGTAAGGCAAGTGATCCCCGTCCATGGAGATGCACTAGTTTACCTTTTGCGAGCCTTTGGAAGGTGACTTGAAGGTAGGATTTTCTAGAATTGCCAACACTTGGTAAGCTTTTGGACTCTAAGGAGACATCCATTAGTTATCTCTTGCGAGCTTGAGAAGGGAAGTCCAAGGTTAATGATCACCTTGAATAGCAAATGTTAGGTGAGAGGCACGAGTCATTGCAAGATGCATCAGTGAGAGGGAATTAGTACTGAAATCCATAAAAAGGAAGCATTTGTGCAACACCGGTTAGAAAATTAACTATATGTTAATTCTCTAATGCGAGGAAAAGATTCAAATGATTGGAGCTCTGTTTTTGCATGAGAAGCCTGACCCCAATTATCCTAAAACTCAAAGGAACGTTTTTCTTCATAAGTAATTTCCATTACTTTTTTTTTAGTTAGCTTAAAACAAATCCTTTTTTAGCCAAAGTTTATGTTTTCTTTTGAATTTAACCTTGAAATGAAAAAGCATCAATTCAACTTTGAATTGTTATCAGTTGTAAGTTGAAAACCCTTCCCAGTGAACGATCCTAGAGCCACTATGCTATATTAGCTAAGGCTATCCTAGTGCATGGTGATATAGGTTATAAATTTTGTTGATTACTCCTGTCTGAGGACTAAACTCAAGGTACACCAGCTAGGCACGCGATCAAATGGCGCTGTTGCCGGGGAAGGTGCCAATTTCATAGTGATATTATTTCAGAGTACTTGTGATTTTCATCACAAGTTTGGTGATTTTTCTTTCATTTTACTAACTCTTTTAATTGTTTTTTTTACTTGTTCATACTCTAATATATCTTTTAATTTAGTTTTAGTTAATCTAAGTCTTTTGGTAGTTTTGTTTTCTTTTGTTTTTGTTTTTGTTACAATTGATACTAGTTGTGTATGCCAAATTGGATACGAGATAGTGGAGGAAGGCTTGTGAAACGTGAAGCACCTCATAACAAGGAATTGGAATTGAGCTTGAACATCATGGAAGCTACACTTGAAGATTAGCATGGTCACCATGGTCATCAGGACAATCCTAATGCATTCAGATCAATGAGGGACCGCATGCATCCACCTCGTATGAGTGCACCATCATGTATAGTGTCCCCTATAGAGCAGCTAGTGATCAGACCACATATTGTTCCACTTCTACCAACTTTCCATAGGATGGAAAGTGAGAATCCCTATGCACATATTAAGGAATTTGAAGATGTTTGTAATACATTCCAAGAGGGAGAAGCTTCAATCGACTTGATGAGGCTTAAGCTATTTCCTTTTACTTTAAAGGATAAGGCAAAGATTTGGCTTAATTCTTTAAGGCCAATGAGTATCTGTACTTGGACTGATTTACAAGCTGAATTCCTCAAGAAGTTTTTTCCTACTCATAGAACAAATGGATTGAAAAGGCAAATTTCAAACTTCTCAGCTAAAGAGAATGAGAAATTCTATGAGTGTTGGGAAAGATACATGGAAGCCCTCAATGCTTGTCCTCACCATGGTTTCGATACATGGCTATTGGTGAGTTATTTCTATGATGGGATGTCTTCCTCAATGAAGCAACTCCTCGAGACAATGTGTGAAGGAGATTTCATGAGTAAGAATCCGGAGGAAGCTATGGATTTTTTGAGTTATGTGGCTGAAGTTTCAAGAGGATGGGATGAACCGAACAAAGGAGAAGTGGGGAAGATGAAGTCTCAACCGAATGCTTTCAATGCTAAGGCTGGGATGTACACCTTGAATGAAGATGTTGATATGAAAGCAAAATTTACAGCTATGACAAGAAGATTGGAGGAGCTAGAACTGAAAAAGATACATGAAGTACAAGCTGTTGTTGAAACACCAGTGCAAGTAAAGCCATGTCCTATTTGTCAATCTTATGAGCACTTGGTGGAGGAGTGCCCTACAATTCCAGCTGCTAGGGAAATGTTTGGAGAACAAGCAAATGTCATTGGACAATTCAAGCCCAACAACAATGCTTCATATGGAAATACTTACAACTCAAGTTGGAGGAATCATCCAAATTTTTCTTGGAAGCCAAGAGCACCTCAGTACCAACAGCCAGCTCAATCATCTCAACAAGCTTCAAATCTTGAACAAGCAATAGTGAATTTAAGCAAGGTTGTGGGAGATTTTGTTGGAGACCAAAAATCCATCAATGCTCAACTCAATCAAAGAATTGATAGTATAAAGAATACATTGAATAAAAGGATGGATGGGATGCAAAATGACTTATCTCAGAAGATAGATAATCTCCAATACTCAATCTCAGGGCTCACTAACTTGAACACAGTGCAAGAGAAGGGTAGATTTCCTTCTCAACCTCACCAAAACCCCAAGGGTATCCATGAAGTGGAAACTCATAAGGGTAAAACTTCACAGGTGAGAGATGTTAAAGCCTTGATCACTCTAAGGAGTGGTAAAAAGGTTGAGTTGCCAACACCCAAGCCACATGTTGAAGAGGAAGAAGAAGAAGAGACAAAGAAGAGGGAGGAAATCAAAGGAAAGAAGAAAGATATCAGTGAAGGGAAAGAGGACCATGATTCAATAGTGAACGCAAATCCGGAGAAAGTGCTTATTAAGGAAGAAATACTGAAGAAACACACCTCTCCACATTTTCCTCAAGCTTTGCATGGAAAAAGGGGAATCAGAAATGCATCAGAAATTCTTGAAGTATTGAGACAAGTGAAAGTCAATATCCCATTGCTGGATATGATTAAACAAGTTCCAACATATGCAAAATTTCTAAAGGACTTGTGTACTATCAAAAGAGGGTTGAATGTGAACAAGAAAGCCTTCTTGACTGAGCAAGTAAGTGCTATCATACAATGCAAGTCTCCTTTGAAGTACAAAGATCCGAGATGTCCTACCATTTCAGTCATGATTGGAGGAAAGGTAGTGGAGAAAGCTTTGTTGGACTTGGGAGCAAGTGTGAATTTGCTACCATACTCTGTCTACAAGCAATTGGGACTTGGTGAATTGAAGCCAACATCAATCACTCTATCTCTAGCTGATAGATCAGTGAAAATTCCAAGGGGGATAATTGAAGATGTCTTAGTTCAAGTTGATAACTTCTACTATCCAGTAGATTTTGTTGTTCTTGATACGGATCCCCTTGTAAAGGAAGCTAATTATGTTCCTATCATCCTTGGAAGGCCATTCCTTGCTACCTCAAATGCAATCATCAATTTTAGGAATGGACTCATGCAACTCACTTTTGGCAACATGACACTTGAGCTCAATATCTTTTATATGTCCAAAAAGCTAATCACTCCTGAAGAAGAAGAAGGTTCAGAAGAGGTATGCATTATTGACACTCTAGTAGAGGAGCACTGTAATCAGAATATGCAAGACAAGTTGAATGAAAGTCTTGGGGATCTTGAAGAAGGGTTGTCTGAACCCTCTGATGTGCTTGCTACTTTACAAGGTTGGAGAAGGAGAGAAGAGATTCTACCTTTGTTCAATAAAGAGGAGACACAAGAAGCTGCTAAAGAAGAGACCCCAAAGCTCAATTTGAAGCCTCTGCCTATGGAGTTGAAATACACATACCTGGAAGAGAATAAACAATGCCCTGTCGTTATATCTTCATCTCTTAATACTCCTCAGGAGATTTCTCTACTTGAAGTTCTCAAGAGGTGTAAGAAAGCAATAGGATGGCAAATATCTGACTTGAAAGGCATTAGTCCTTTGGTTTGTACACATCATATATACATGGAGGAAGAAGCTAAACCGATTCGTCAACCTCAAAGAAGATTGAATCCTCATTTGCAAGAGGTGGTGCAAGCTGAGGTGCTGAAGCTACTTCAAGTAGGTATTATTTACCCCATATCTGACAGCCCTTGGGTGAGTCCTACTCAAGTGGTACTAAAGAAGTCAGGGATTACTGTGGATCAAAATGAAAAAAGAGAAGAAATTGCTACACGCCTCACTTCAGGTTGGAGGGTGTGTATTAATTATAGAAAATTGAATGCTGTGACAAGGAAGGATCATTTTCCACTGCCATTTATTGATCAAGTGTTGGAAAGAGTCTCTGGCCATCCTTTCTATTATTTCTTGGACGGGTACTCCGGATATTTTCAAATTGAAATTGATGTTGAAGATCAGGAGAAGACCACTTTCACATGTCCATTTGGAACATATGCCTACAGAAGAATGCCTTTTGGTTTATGCAATTCACCTGCAACATTCCAAAGATGTATGCTAAGTATCTTCAGTGATATGATGGAGCAAGTTATGGAGGTTTTCATAGATGACATCACCATATATGGAGGTACATTTGAAGAATGCTTAGTCAACTTGAAAGTAGTTCTTAACAGATGCATTGAAAAGGACTTGGTGCTCAACTAGGAGAAATGTCATTTTATGGTACATCAAGGAATTCTCCTTGGCCATATCATCTCCGAGAAAGGCATTGAAGTTGATAAAGCAAAGGTGGAACTTATTGTCAAATTGCCATCCCCAACAACTGTAAAAAGAGTAAGGCAATTCCTTGGCCATGCAGGGTTATACAGGAGGTTTATAAAAGACTTCTCTAAGCTTTCAAAGCCTCTTTGTGAACTTTTGGCTAAGGATGCTAAGTTTATATGGGATGAAAGATGTCAAAGGAGTTTTGATCAATTGAAGCAATTTTTGACAATTGCTCCAATAGTGAGGGCTCCCAACTGGCAACTACCCTTTGAAGTGATGTGTGATGCCAGTGACTTTGCTATAGGAGCTATGCTTGGCCAAAGAGAAGATGGAAAGCCCTATGTGATCTACTATGCAAGAAAGACATTGAACGAAGCTCAAAGGAACTACACAACTACAGAGAAAGAATTGTTAGTTGTGGTGTTTGCCTTAGACAAGTTTCGTGCTTATCTAGTAGGGTCTTTCATCATTGTTTTCACTGACCATTCAGCCTTGAAGTATTTATTAACAAAGCAAGATGCAAAAGCAAGGTTGATTAGATGGATTCTTTTATTACAAGAGTTCGATCTCCAAATCAGAGACAAGAAAGGAATGGAGAATGTGGTAGCTGACCACCTTTCAAGGTTGGCTATAGCACACAATTCCCATGTCTTACCTATTAATGATGACTTTCTTGGGGAATCACTTATGTTGCTAGAAAAAACTCCTTGGTATGCTCATATTGCTAACTATTTAGTTACTGGTGAAGTTCCAAGTGAGTGGAAAACACAAGACAGAAAGCACTTCTTTTGCAAAGATTCATGCTTATTATTGGGAAGAGCCTTTCCTTTTCAAGTATTGTGCAGATCAAATAATAAGGAAGTGTGTCCCTGAAGAAGAGCAACAAGGAATCCTTAACCATTGCCATGAAAGTGCATGTGGAGGCCACTTTGCCTATCAGAAAACAGCCATGAAGGTGTTGCAATCAGAGTTTACTTGGCCATCACTTTTCAAAGATGCCCACATCATGTGTAGGAGCTGTGATAGATGCCAAAGGCTCGGGAAGCTTACAAGAAGAAACCAAATTCTTATGAACCCCATTCTAATAGTTGATCTCTTTGATGTTTGGGGCATTGACTTCATGGGACCTTTCCCAATGTCTTTTGGTAACTCTTATATCTTGGTGGGGGTGGACTATGTTTCTAAATGGGTTGAGGCAATCCCCTGTAAACACAATGATCACAGGGTGGTTCTCAAGTTTCTTAAAGAGAACATTTTCTCAAGATTTGGGGTGCCCAAAGCCATAATCAGTGATGGAGGTACTCATTTTTGCAACAGACCTTTTGAAACCCTATTAGCCAAGTATGGAGTGAAGCATAAGGTAGCCACACCTTATCACCCTTAGACTTCCGGGCAAGTTGAGCTAGCAAACAGGGAAATCAAGAACATATTGATGAAAGTGGTGATCACGAGCAGAAGAGATTGGTTTATTAAGCTTCATGATTCACTATGGGCATATAGAACAACTTACAAGACTATTCTTGGCATGTCTCCCTATCGCCTAGTCTATGGCAAAGCATGCCATCTCCCTATGGAAGTTGAATATAAGGCTTGGTGGGTAATCAAGAAGTTAAACATGGACTTGATCAGAGCCGGGGCAAAGAGGTGCTTAGACCTTAATGAGATGGAGAAATTAAGAAATAATGGTTACATCAATTCCAAAGTTGCGAAACACCCCCTTGGCACACGAGTGCCATTTCACAGCCTCTAGCCTCATTTCACAGCTGCGAAATGCTCTGCAAAATCCTCAACGCTTTAAAAATCCAATTTTTGCAGCCACATCCCCATTTCGCAGGTGGTTTCGCAGCTGCGAAACCACTCCTTGGCACACGAGTGCCATTTCGCAGCCCCCCTCCCCCCCTCCTTCATTTCACAATTGTAAAATGGGCTGCGAAAATGCCCATCCGCTGCGAAATCCACTATTTGCTGCGAAATTGGCTCTCTGCTGCGAAGATTAAAACCGTCCCTTGGCATCCATTTTTGAACATTATAAATTCCACATTTCGTTTTAAACCGGTCATTTGAACTTCAAATAGGTGCCAAAGAGGAGCCAAACCAGAGCACCCTTCCGTCTGACCCCCATCTGAGCCCAAGCCGCGCGCACCTCCGACCACCTTCTCTGAGATAGCCATGGCAAAAACCCGATGAGCTAAGTTCTCATCTCTATCAAGCCGCCTGAGAGTCCCAAGAGAGACCCCTGTTCAAGGCTCCATACCAGAGCCTCCACAGCCACTGGTCGTCCTACCTCCAGTTGATGACGCACCCTTGAGTCCTCTTTCAAGGCGCTATGAGATGAGGAGGCCACCCACTACGCCCGGGGCAAGTTCTTCCCGAGCCAAAAAGTCAGGAAGTTGTCCCCCAAAGAAGAAAGCTAGAGTAAATGCACCAATTGTCTTATCAGAGCCTTCTTCAAAGCTTCCATCAGAACCTCAACCAACTCAGCCACCTGCCACAGAGTCTCAGATTCCCTCAGGCATGACTCCTGAGGTGGTTATCAGACGTCCCATGGTCACTCAACCACCCATTGAGGGTAATTTGGATTGCAGGGCAAAGCCATTCCACTCCGAGCTCTGTTTTGACACAGCTACTTTCAAACTTCAACCTAAGCTTAGGGATTCCTTCCATCTGCTACAAAGGTACCATATGGAGTACCTCCTGACTCCCAGGGATTTTTGCTATCCCCGTATAGCATTGGACTTTTATCAGTCCATGACCACACACCAGGTCCAGGATCCTACTGTCATCCACTTCACCATAGACGGACGTCATGGTATTCTAGGAACCAGACACATAACAGAGGCACTTCGTATTCCCTATGAGCCAGCACGTCCAGAGGATTATCGAGTCTGGACTCATTCTTCACAGAGCGACATAGTTCATATTCTGTCCAAAGGGGCATCCTCACGCCAGTATCTGTTGAGGAAGGAGCTCCCTCCTAGCATGTTCTTTATTGATGCACTCCTGCGCCATAACATCTTTCCACTTCAGCATTAGGTGCAGAGGAGAGGAGTTTTGCTGGAGGCATTGTTCAAGATATTTGAGGGATTCTTTTTTGGACACATTTGAAGCACTTCTTGGAGCTCATTTCATGTATACTATATTTTTTTTCGAATCTCGGGAAGTCAGCAATCCAACGCTTTAAACGGTGTGTGAATCGGAGTTGAAATGAAGAAGTTAGAGCCATTGGAAGCCAATCACACCAAGCTGAAGGCCAATTTCGCAGGCTACGAAATCACAAGATGATGGCTGCGAAATCAGCCTTTGGCTGCAAAATGGCATCCTTCAGGTTGCAAAATTTCACAGCCATCTTGCACGCCTTCGAAATCCTCCTGAGTGCTTCCAGATATTTGTGACCGACATTTTTAGATTTTTTGCTTTAGATATTTGATGTCTAAATCCCCATTTTCTCCTTGTAATCCACCAATTATAGGATTCCTTAGTTATTAAGTAAGAACAAAGGTTGAAAAACCTCATATATATTGTTTGTAATTTTCATTACAGAGATATCTCAGGAGCTTGTTCTCAGAGACAACTTTTTGTATAGTTTTGAAGGAAGTAAAATACAGAGCTTTGCTCTGCCTTGCCTACTCAATTTGATTGTATTTTTCTTATTAGCCAAACAAGCTCTGAGAATGTTTCCTCAGAGAATGAGTGGCTAGGCTTTTTGTTTCTTGGAGCTAAGATAGCTGGGTAAGGTCCCGTGTGCAAGAATTGGTAGTTTTGTTGTTTCAACTGATAATGAAGAGAAAGTGTGACCCGTTTATGGTTTCTATGTTTTTAGTTAACTTAAAACGCCTTCAATTCACCTGGGCCAACACTTGGTAAGGCAAGTGATTTCCGTCCATGGAGATGCACTAGTTTACCTCTTGCGAGCCTTTGGGAGGTGACTTGAAGGTAGGATTTTCTTGAATTGCCAACACTTGGTAAGCTTTTGGACTCTAAGGAGACATCCATTAGTTATCTCTTGCGAGCTTGAGAAGGGAAGTCCAAGGTTAATGATCACCTTGAATGGCAAATGCTAGGTGAGAGGCACGAGCCATTGCAAGATGCATCAGTGAGAGGGAATTAGTGCTGAAATCCATAAAAGGGAAGCATCTGTACAACACCGGTTAGAGAATTAACTATATGTTAATTCTCTAATGCGAGGAAAAGATTCAAGTGACCGGAGCTCTATTTTTGTATGAGGAGCCTGACCCCAATGATCCTAAAACTCCAAGGAACTTTTTTCTTCATAAGTAATTTCCATTACTTTCTTTTTAGTTAGCTTAAAACAAATCCTTTTTCAACCAAAGTTTATGTTTTCTTTTGAAGCTAACCTTGAAATGAAAAAGCATCAATTCAACTTTGAATTGTTATTAGTTGTAAGTTGAAAACCCTTCCCAATGAACAATCCTAGAGCCACTATGCTATATTAGCTAAGGCTATCCTAGTGCATGGTGATATAGGTTATAAATTTTGTTGATTACTCTTGTCTGAGGACCAAACTCAAGGTACACCAGCTAGGCACGCGATCAAAACATGTGAATGATGTGAAGAAGGTATCGAATAAAAAACGTGTATCAATAAGTAGGGAGTAGATAAAAGGTGGAATGAATGTCCGGAAAGAGGTAATGGGATACAAAAGAAGGCAATGAGAAAGTGGAATGAATGATGATCAACTCATATTAGTACAATAAAGGAAAGTCATATCACCAATGATGGAATGGTGGATAAGACAAAGATTCGGAGACCCTAGTAAAAGGTCACTCATCTCTCATATCTAATACATATCAACCATGATCCAAGAAGCATAGGATACCATAGAACTCTCACATGAACCTCCAACACTCCAAATGCATAACAAGAGTGGCTCAAGGAGTGATAACTCATATAAAAATCTCACAAGAACCCACAATGACAAATATACCCAGTAAACAGACCTCAAAAGGTGACATAAGCGCCCAATAGAGCAAGATGCCATATACAAACATATCATTGCGCTTTTTATTTTTTTATTTTGTTTTTATTTTGTTTTTTTTGTTTTTTTTTGTTTTTTTGCACATGCTCTGATCATCAATAAATCGAACTCCAATGAGAAAGGTACAAGGAGTGAACAAACTCTCTCTGACCACTGATGAATACATGAACCCCAACCCATGAGACAACCTCTCAAACTAAAATTTCCAAATCAATGCCAAATGAGGGGATGGATGGAGTGATATGACTGCCCTCTTTTGCACCAAGATGTGAAGAATCATCAACCCAAGAAATATAAGAGATAAGATGAAGCAAATAATGATAAACGCAAGAGAGACAATGAAAATGTGATGATAGTAAAATATAACAAACGAGGCGATAAGGGGATGGTAACAAGAATGAGAAGATAGGCCTATAAGTCTAAAGCTCATGAAACTTTCCTAGCAAAGCATGTATATACATCAAAGGGCCCCAACCCGGGTGTAGAAATGGTAATCAAGGCTATAAGAAAGAAATAAGGCTATAACATACCACGTGAGGCTCAATGGGCTAGCAACGGTTTAATATATTAATAAAGGTGATAAGGTGTAAGGCTGACCAAAATGATGGCCACCCATCCTGCGACCATAATCTCAAACATAATACTTCTTCAGCTGATCCACATTGGTAGGCTCTAAAAATTGGTTTCCATCTAAGTCAGTCAACCATGCAGCCCCTTCTGGAGTCAACTCTCGAATAACATAAAGCCTACTCCAACTAGGTCTGAACTTTCCTCTAGGGTCTCCAATCAAACCTCTGAGAATCCTCAAAACTAAATCCCCTTTTTGTAATGGTCTAGGCTTAACCCGTTTCCTGATGGCACGAGCCATCTTCCTCTGATAGGCCTGAATATGATCGGTTGCTCTCAATCTCTTCTCATCTAAAAGGTTAAGCTGGTCGAACCGAGCCTAAGCCCACTCTGTCTCAGAAATCTGCTGCTTAAGGGCTACTCTCAAAGAGCCCATCTCTGCCTCAACCGACAAAACAACCTCCATACCATATACTAGAGAGTAAGGTGTAGCTCCTATAGAGGTGCAGAAAGAGGTACGGTATGCCCACAATGCAAAAGGGAGTTTCTTTGACCAATCACGAGAAGTTTCAACCATCTTCCTGAAAATCCTCTTAATATTCTTATTTGCAGCCTCTACTGCCCCATTGGTCTATGGCTTATATGCTGAAGATCTATGATGGCGGATGCCATACTTCTGTAACAAAGTATCTACCTCAGCTCGGAAGTGCACCCCTCTATCTGAAATCAACTCATGGGGAACCTCATAGCGGCAAATGATGTGTGACCTAATGAAACTGGCAACCCTAGCAGATGTTAACTTCGCATATGATGCGGCTTCCACCTACTTGGTGAAATAATCTATGGCAACTAGGATGAACTCATGACCATTGGAAGATTTTGGTGAAACCTTCCCGATAATATCAATACCCTATACTGAAAATGGCCATGGCGAGGTCAAAACGTGTAACTTTGATGGGTGCATGAATGAGATCACCATGAATCTGACACTCTGGGCATTTCTGAACAAACTGACAACAATCTGTCTCCATAGTCAACCAGAAATAACCCGTCCTCATAATCTTACGGGCCAACATGTGTCCTCCCATATGTGGACCACAAACTCCTGCGTGAACCTCTCTCATCACTCGATCTACAGAGGCTCGATCTAAACATAATAGAAGCATACCATCAGCTGATCGTCTATATAAGGAATCTCCACAAATCACAAATCTAGTGGCCAAATGCCTCAGTGCTCTCCGATCCTTGGCAGTGGCTACCTTAGGGTATGTGCCAGATCTAAGAAACTGATAAATGTCATGATACCAAGGTAAATCATCCTGGGCCTCTGTTTCTCCAATCAAACAACAGTAGGCGGGTGCAGACCTCAACTCAATCAGTAATGGATGTATAACTACATCAATCGGAATGTCCACAGAAGAAGCTAGGGTAGCTAAGGCGTCGACAAACCGGTTTTGTGCTCTAGCTAGATGAACATATCTCAAGTCATCAAATCTCGCAACCAACAACTCCAAATAGGCGTGATACGGCCTAAGCTTCACATCCCTAGTCTTCCAATCCCCCTGAATCTGTTTGAGTACCATATTGGAGTCACCAAATACCTCCATCTGTTTAATGTCAAGCTCCAATGTAGTCTCTAAACCAAGGATACAAGCCTCATACTCAACTATGTTATTCGTGGCAGGATGTTGATCAGAGAATGTCAAACGAATGGACCTTGGAATATGATCACCCTGAGGGGATACCAACAGAACACCTATCCCATACCCTGACTGATTGGCTGCACCATCGAAGTACATGCACCATCCTGATAAGCTGGTCATAGCAACAAACTCCTCATCTAGAAAATCATCATCAACTGGTCTATCCTCAGATATCGGTAGTGAGGCTAGGTGATCGGCGATAATACTTCCCTTAATAGACTTCTGAGAAACATACTGGATATCAAACTCTGTCAAAAGTACGAGCCATCTCATTAGTCTACCAGTCAATGCAGGTCTATCAAATAAGTATCTCAATGGATCTAGGTGGGATATCAAATGCACTGAGTACTCTATCATGTAATGCCTCAATCTCCTGGTAGCCCAAACTAGTGCTAAGCATAGGCACTCAATCATAACATATTTCACTTCATACTTCAGCATCCTCTTACTCAGATAGTAAATAGCCCGCTCCTTCCCTGAGTTGTCAATCTGAGCTAACATGCATCCCAAGGCCATGTCTGAAACTGACAAATATAGAAGAAGTGGACGTCCTGGCGTAGGAGGCACTAAAATAGGAGGAGAAAGTAGATACCCCTTGATTTTCTCAAATGCAAGCTGACAATCATCATTCCAAATTGTTGGCTGGTTCTTCCTTAAAAGACGAAAGATGAGCTCACATATGTCCGTCAATCTGGCTATGAAACGACTGATGTACTGTAATCTGCCCAGAAAACCTCTAATCTCTTTCTCAGTCCTCGGCGTAAACATGTCAAGTATGGCTTTGATTTTATCTGGGTCGACCTCTATGCCCCACTCATTGACCATATGTCCCAATAACTTCCCAAAAGTCACTCCAAAGGTGCACTTCTTGGGATTCAACCTTAATCTAAACTTCTGGATCCTCTCAAAGAATCTCTCTAGAGCCTCTAAGTGATCTGCTCTGCCTTGGGATTTCATAATCATATCATCCACATAAACTTTAACGTCCCTATGCATCATGTCATGAAACAAAGTAGTAGCGGCCCTCTGATAAGTGGCTTCTGCGTTCTTCAACCCAAATGGCATAACTTTGTAACAGTAGGTACCCCACTCAGTAATAAAGGCTGTCTTCTCCATGTCCTCTAGAGCCATCAAAATCTGATTATACCCTGCAAACCCATCCATGAAAGACAACATCGAATGGCCTGGAGTGCTATCAACTAACAAATCAATATGTGGGAGAGGGAAGTCATCTTTAGGGCTGGCTTTATTAAGATCTCTGAAGTCCACACAAACTCTAACTTTGCCATCCTTTTTGGGTACTGGGACGACATTAGCCAACCACTCTAGGTACTTAACCACTGATATGAATCCAACACTGAGTTGTTTCTGAATCTCCTCTTTGACTTGCAGACTCCAATGTGGATGTAATCGTCTCAATTTCTGCTGAACCGGTCTGGCATGTGGTAGGATAGGTAAGTGGTGCTAAACTATAGAGGGATCAAGATCAGGTATGTCCTCATAAGACCATGCAAAAACATTCAAGTATGACCTGAGTAAATGAATAAGTCTATCTCTCTCATCTGTAGATAGGGGTGAACTAATCTTCAGCTCTCTAGGCTGATCCTCTGTGCCAAAATCAACAGTCTCAACATCCCCTGTAGCAAGTGAAACTCTCTCATCCACTAGATTGGAGTCATGATCAGAAGAGTCCCTATCTGGATCGGGCCATGCAACCTCATCATCTATATCAAATATCTGTGAAGTGGGTGAGTGAGGTGTAGATATAGAGGTACTATCACAAGAGGCAGGCGAATACTAAAAAATACTCAAATCCATAAATGAAGCAACAGAAACATCGTCAGAGCGGGAGACAAATCCTGATAAAACATCAAAAGAAAGAGGTGGGTCAACAATGTCGGACACTCCCTCAACTAGGCTAACAGTGCCCTCAAAACAAACTACTATCATCCTCTAGAAGCTCTGGAACAGGAATAATCTGGGTCCCCTCAAGAACCTCAATGGTAGACACCCCGAACATATCAAATGGTGAAGCACGCTGAAGCTGAACAATGTCGGTAATCTGGCTTACGGTCATCCTGTCCATCTCATCTCGGTACTCATCATGATGCACAACTCCATCAATCATCTCAGTAGGATCAACAATCACTCCATCATCAGTGATCTCCTCCGGAAAGCATAGAGACAACATGCTAGCTTGATCTAGAGACGTAGGAGTAGCCATCGAAATAGAAGCGCCATGAGCCTCATCACTCAACTGTAACTGGTGAAATAGATGTTGAAGCTCAATCTCTCTATCTGTATGAACCACACTGTGAATCTCCTCTATACGGGGTCGAATCTCTGATCCTTTGACAAAGTAGTCGGCCAAACTTATCCTATAGGGTCGAATAGGATAATCAAATGGTGTGTGGGATAAACGAGCCCTCACTCTCTCCTTATGCAGTCGCGCCATGTAACGATAATCAGCCTCAGTAGGAATGAACCCAAGTCCAAATGTCATATCATGGTCAATGACAACTATAAACTCGTTGGGTCCTTGCTGGCGTCGTCCTAACCCCATGCCAGGTAGCAAAGTCATACCTCTCATCATATCAAGAACCACCGTGCTACTATGCTGATCAAATGACATAGCCACAAAGTCTCTACGAAAATCCTCAATCTCAAGAGTCTATATCTCATCGAAAGTAAATCCAGTCAAAAATAGGTCATCCTCACCATGGCTAATCTGAAGTACTAGCTTGGAAGAGGCTAACATATCTCTGGTAGACTGTACTATGATAACTTGCCCATCATGAATGAACTTCACCTTCTGATGAAGGGAAGAAAGGATAGCTCCGGCTCTATGTATCCAAGGTTGGCCAAGCAACAGGTTAAAGGATGCAGGAATCCTCAAAACCTGGAACAAAGTAGAGAATATGGCTGGACCAATCTGCAAATCAATCACCAAAGTACCCATAACCTCCCTCTTGGTGCTATCATATGCTCTGACTGTCTGAGTAGATGGACCAAAATCTGAAGGTGCAAACCAAGGGCTATAGCAGTGGCTAAAGGGCAGACGTTCAAGGTTAAGCCATTGTCTAGTAGGACAGATGGGACTCTACGACTTGAACAACCAACTGTGATATATAGAGGGCATATGTGGTTGATTACTACCGAAAAGTGCTATTTTGTAGACCTAATTATAAGGGTTTTAAGCACCTTTGAGTAGTAATCATATTCATTTAACCTAATTAATTCATTAAGCTCCTTAGTAATTAGTTCTAACCATTTTTAGTGGCAAGTTTACATGTTTTTCATCAGCTTATGAACCAATTCAAGCATGCCAATTGATGGAGGAGCTACTTGGGCGAGTTAAGCAAGGATTTTGGACGTTTACAGGCTTGAATTTCAAGTGGAAACGCGAGCACAAGCAATGGGAACACCATTTCGCAAGGGGAGGCAATTCACTTGCCAAATGACCAATTTCGCAAAGTGAATTTCACCTCGCCAAAATTTCACAAGGGGATTTTCCTCATGGTGCGAAATTTGGCCATTTCGCACCATGAAAAAACCACCTTGCGAAATTTCGCAAGGTGGCTTTTCACCTTGCGAAATTTGGACCTTTCATCTTCCCCCTTGCGAAATGCCTTTGAAATCCCCTGTTTTGAGACGCTGTTGATGATATTCCACTGCCGGTTCTCCAAGATATTTTGCTTGACTTTTAGCTTTGTAAATACCTATTTTACCCTTGTAATCAACCAATGAAAAGGTTGCTTTTGTAATAGCTCTTGTAATTTAGTTTTTTATTGTCTTTAAATAGAGGTGAAGAACCTCAGACACGATCATCTTGTAACCTGTAACTTTATAAGTTATAAGAGCACTTTTGTTCATACGCTTCTTTTATCTTTTCTTTCTCATTTTCTTAGTAGCCAAACATCCTTGGATGATGAAATCCCCAAGGATGAGAGGCTAAAACCTTTTAGTTTCTTGAAGTAATGGATGCCATGTGAAGCTCCCGTGTCAGGATGGAGATTTCCAAGCCATAAATGTAAGTAGCTGAGCGTCATAAATGTTTTCATTCAAAGTAAAGCTTTTAATCCCTCTGACTTGCTTTGAATGGCCAATACTTGATAACCTTTTGGTCTCAGTGGATTCTTATTGTTAGATCCACTAACGTTCATTAGTTATCTCCTACGAGCCATTGTATTGCAAGTCGAGGTGATGACCTATACCAATAAAAGAACATTTCTGAGGTCCAGCTACCCTTTTTGTAAGTTTTCAAGGACTAAAACTCAGTTGTTAAACTCATACCGGTTCGGGAAGTAAGCATCACCTTATTTGCTTCCCCAACTCGAGGTGAAAAGTCCCAAAATCTCCATTTTTACACAGTGAGTTAAGCATGGCTATCCAAAGCTTTGAGAAACTTCTTTTTCCATCTTTTAACCTATTTTCATGTTAGTTTAGTTTACAACACCTTCATCTTTTTATGTTTTCATCTTAACCTAATTTTTATTAAGAAAAGTTCACTCCATCCTCTGAACTTCACCAGTTAAAGTAAAAACCCTTCCCAGTGTTCGATCCTAGAGCCACTATGCTATAGTAGTTTTGCTACTTTAGTGTAAGGACCTTAGGTATAAATTTTGTTGATACCCTTACATGCCAAGCTACCAAGAGTCGGGTTATCAGTGGTCTGAATCCTCAGGTGGCAAGTCATCATTTGAAAACACAATGCAAGTGGCCTTGCCAGCCGTCATCATATGAATCAATCTCTCTGGAGTGGTGGTAGTCTCTACCCTGATCTGACTCAAGGCTCGAATCAAAGCATCTCTATGAGTACTGGACGATGCTAATAAACTCCAAATAGAAATATGGGCCTGAGTGCTCTGTAGATGTCTGAAAACTTCATCATCCTCTCTCCTAACCTCCTCATGAGAGGTTGCACCCTCAAATGGTCTGACTGCTGGTGGTGGTGGCTGAGCTATCCTCCCACTACGAGTCACAATATGTATCTCTCTCCCCTCTGAATCATCATCCTCTGGCCATATAGTGAACAGGACAAAAGTATCCTGACATCCAATAATCAAAGGCGTGGGATGAGTCAATTGGAATGGTGCCTCGTCTGGGATCAAACTGAATGGTGTAGGGGCCTGAGGACCCAATGAAACCCCATCAATCTCATAACTATCATGCAAAACGATCGGCTCAGGTAATCCATCATCCCAACTCAACATATGTATACTGTCATCCTCTATAAGGTCTATGTGATGAATATCTCTGAGTGATGGAGGTACTGCATGTGTAGAATGGGTAGGAAGAGGGTTAGTGGTCACACTTGGCTGCCCCAAGTTAACCAAACCCTGGTATATCAAATCCTGAATAGCATGTCTCAAACCGTTATAGTGATCCGTGTCTTGTCCTAGTCCCTGATGATAAGAACAGTGTAGGTCTAATCTGAAGCAAGGCAGTACTGGCTGAGGTACTGGCTTGGGTGCCAATGGAGTCAATGATCCACCTTCCATGAGCTTCTGAAAAGCTCGACTCAAAGGCATACCCAACTGAGCAAACTGACGTGATGGCCTCTACACATATGTGGTGGTCTACGGAGCTCGAGGTCGGGTGTATAGGGCAGGAGGTCTCTCTGTGACATGTGCAGCAAAAACAGGTTGTGAGACTGGATGTAGGTAAGTAGGAGTCATGGGTCTGGAGGGAACAGGTGGCCTATACTGCACATTGGGTGATGGTGTGATTACTACCAAAAAGT
>JAJJMJ010000596.1:43840-79430 GCA_022059055.1 Vitis cinerea
AGAGTTTGATTGGCTAGAAAGAAAAATAACGAGAAAACAAAAATATATTTGAAAAGTAGAGCAAGTGCTCTATAGATATATTACTTATACAAAAGGTTGTCTCTGAGAACAAGCTCCCGAGATCGATTGTTTATGTAAAGAAAATTACAAACTATATATAAGAGGTTATTCACCCTTTTTTCTTACTTAAAGACTAAGGAATCCTATGATAGGTGGGTCACAAGGAGAGTTTGGGGATTTAGACATCAAATATCTAAAGCAAAAAATCTCAAAATATTGGTCGCAAATATCGGGAAGCTTCAGGAGAACACCGCAGCCGTGCGTGCAAGAGGGCTGCGAAATTTCGCAGCAAAAAGGACAACATTTTGCAGCCCAAGGCTGATTTCGCAGCCGTGTGAAATTTGCCTTCAGCTTGGAGTGATCAGCTTCCAATGGCTGTAACTCCTTCATTTCATCTCTAAATCATGTACCGTTTGAAGCATTGGATTGTTGACTTCCTGAGCTTTGAAACGACATATAGCATGCATAAATTGAACTCCAGGAAGTGCTCTAAAATTGGTTGACATGACTGTCATCTAGAATGCTTCATGGCAGATTTCTCTTTGCTTCCCCTCCTTGCATTCCGGATTTGCTTATGGTAAAGGACTTCAAAGCTTCGGTTCTTCATGTTTCTGAGCTTTCCATTGCTTTGCCATGGATTTCAAAGAACTCTCCTCAATCTTGGATTGCTTTGGTGATCAAATTACTAACAAAAACACCAAAACTTACACACTTTGATTAGAAATGATTGCAAGGGTCCTTAATATGTTAATTGGGTTAAAAGGTAATAACTACTACTCAAAAGTGTTTAAAATAGTTAATTACAAGCTATCAAATAACACTTTTTGAGTAGTAATTAATTATCTGGCTCAAAATAACGACTCTGAGATTGATTTGGCAGATTGCTTTCTCCCCGACCCCAATTTTGATCTTCACCAAATAATTCAGCTTCTATCTCTTGTTTGATTTTCAATATATCCTTAGGGACATCAACAACCTTCCTAAGTTGCAATAGTTTGTCTCGGGTGAACCGCACACGCTCACAACCCTCAAACCGACTATCCCTAACCTTTATAGAGAAAGAGGAAGGAGTACTGCCATGAGGACACAGAACAGGAAGATCAGAAGATGAACCAAAAGGCGAAGAATAAGATGAATCGAATCGAGGACCAAGGAATCTGCTTCCTCGATTGGCACTTTCTAAATTAGTCTCGGTCTTTTGATAATCCTCGCCTTCCATTCTCATGAAAGGGTCGGTAAGATCATTGGAGGCTGAAAAGATGGAGATGTTACAGGTTTGGAGTGCCTGCTTAAGATTGGGTTCGCTGGTATTTCGGACCTACGGGTCAGCTACTTCATACCCATGCGTTGCTTCGCTCATCATGCAGAATAGTATCTCACCGGTGTTTTTATTGGGGTTGGGATTCACACAGCTAACGCACATGTCTGGGTGTGGGGTTTGCCCACAAGCTTTCTTCACTTGGGATTTGTCGTCTGCATGGAAGCCATTTTGAGTTGCAAGCATCCAATTTCATGCTTTGGCATCTCTCTATCAACTTTTCTCTCACAGGAGCCACTTATTTGGGAATATGCAATTCGTCTCCTCATGCAAGACAGAATAGAATAATATTAAAATTAAAAGAAAAGAGAATAAACTAACAAAAATTATGACATTCGTAATAAAATAAAATATGATTTAAAAGAAAAAAAGAAAGAGAAAATAAAGAGAAACCAGGTTATATAATTCCACCATTCAATCAAGGGTTATTTGCACATTTTGGAATCTAAACAATTCAAGCAATTTCCTATTAGATAAGTGAATAAATAAAATAAAAATAAAAAATAGAAAATAGTAATAATAATAATAATGACAATGATAATAATAAACAAATAAAGAGTAAAAAATGAAAATGAATAAACAAAATAAATATAATTATCGAATGCATGCAATAATAATAATAATAATAATAATAATAATAAGAGTTATATATATAAAAAAGTTAAGCCTGATGAAGTGTTTAAATGGGCCTAAGTGGGTGCCTAATGAACTAAGTGTCCTAAAGTGATCGGGATATTGTCTAAGTGACCTAAACATGCCTAAGAACTATCCTAAAAAGGAATGGAAAGCTTAAGTCTAAATCAAAACTGCCAAGGGTCACAATAAAGGGGTTAGGCGATCCCTTAACCAGAGTCTCCAAGGTGGCTCAAGAAAGGTAAGTAGCGTGAGTAGATATGGACCACCAAGGAACTAACTGTAAAGTATCGAACAAGTATCTAATAAGTCATGTGCTAGGAGGACAAAATTGAGGGTCTACACTTTCATTTTAGCCTCCCAGGCTAAGCAAGTTTTCTATGTACAAGATTAACTTCATCCAAGATGGTCAATTGTTTTATCAACTCCTTGACAAGGCTTCTTGGAAAGGGATGAGGGTGATGATCTCATGGAAAACTCTGTCGAACACCATCCAATCATTTCTTCTTTGCTAGAAGTTTAATCATTTGATGCTATGGATGACTCTAATGCAATATGTATGCGTGGCAACTGTGAAGGGATTTGGGTTGAGAACAAATCTTATATGTAACTGAATTGTAGCCTTGTTATAATGATGTTTTCAAAATTTTATTTTATTTCAAAATGCATTTTAGTTTTTATTACAACATGTATTTGTCTAAGTAGTTATTGTTTGTTTTTGATGTGGTCACTTGATATGCTACTATAGTTCTCTATAAGGTAAACCTTATGCTTATTGGTTCATTTGTCTGTACTATTAGATGATTGTTATGGTTTCAGTTTTAGTTAACGTCATATTGGCTTCAAAAAAACATTGACAGGTCAATTTTCAATATTATCTTCTAAAGAGATCAATTCATTAGGTAATGCCTTATGCAAGTGAAGTTTTGATACTTAAAATTTTGGTTAGATATTTCATACAAAATTTGTATGGATTTATGGATATTTTATAAACTTACTTTTAAACTTTATAATTTTTTTTTTATTACAGGTTTGGATCTAGAGGAAGGAGAAAAACCACCTGCAAAAAGGTGTAGAGGGATAAATAGAAGGTCTATGATTATCAAGAATCGGAGCAAAGGGGTAAAGTTGGTCATAAAGTACAATCCTAATGGTATTTATGTTGGACAAGCTTCTGCACATCTAACAAGTTTTTTAGGTGTATTGGCACGTACTATGGTGCTAATTAGATATAACAGTTGGAGAGATGTACCTATACAAGTGAAGAATAACCTATGGGACACCATTGAGGTAAAATAGTGTTTTGATATTTAATTTTTTTTCCTATTCAATTTATGAAACATTTTTAATTACTAATAACTATGTTAATGATTTATAGGCTTCTTTTATATTGGATAGTAAAAGTAGGAGGAATTGCATGCTAACAATGGGAAAATGCTTTTGATCATTCAAGCACATGTTGACTGTCAAGTATGTTATTCCTTTCAAAGACCAATCGGAGGTCCTTAAGAAACCACCAATTGAATATATTTTTATTGAAGATGAAGATTAGACTATATTTGTGAAGGACATATTGTCTAAAAGATTTCAGGTCAACTTAAACTCATCTTCATGCCTTACACTCATATTCACATTTACTAAATACAAAATAAAATTTATAGGATTTTAGAGAAGTTTAAAAAGAAAGAAGGAAGAAGCATATTTACAATCATCATCTTAGTAGGAAGGGATATGCTGGTCTTGAGGATGAAATGGTAGGTTAATGATAGTTTGTTGTTTTCTTTTATTTTATGCATAAATTGATTTAAGACTCATTACAGTACATTTTAATATCTTAATAGATGGCAACAACTGGCTATACATAAATCATTGATAGAAGCATATTATGGAAGAAAGTAATGGAGAAGAAAGATGGCACTTATGATGAAGTTGCCATACTAGTGGTGGAGAAGATTGTAAATGCACATTTTCTAACATATATTTCATTTATTTTAAGACCTTATTTATAGTAACCAATATGACATTGAAGTTAATAACATCATTGTGTTTTAGGACATGATGTTGAAAGAGTCACGAGAGAGTGGTCAAATTTTTAGTGGCAATAATGACATACTTACAGAAGCATTGGGCACTCCCGAATACAGTGGTCGAGTACGGGCTAAAGGCAAGCATTATACACCACGCCAATATTTGCATTCCATAGCGGATAGTGCTATGCGGGAATTTGTGAAAGAATCTCAAGAGCGACAATCTAAGTTTGAGGCAAATATTTTAGCACAACTTTCTCAGATGATGCCTAACACACCTCAATATAATGTTAGCAGCTCTAATATTAAGCAAAATCAAATTGTCCTGCCTCAAATTGTTGAGCAACCTAAGCGTCAAGTTGATGACCATGTCAAAATAGTGCAAAAAGCAAACAAGGTATGTTGTGTGGTTAATATTATGTTCTATAATTCCTATGTGATAACACATAAAGTTAGAAATTTTGTTTCATTCATCCTTCAAGAATGAAAGTTATAGGGTATAAATATAGTTTTTACTTGTCTAGGTTTGTCCTACCTATATGATGAATGAGCTAACTATGGAAAAAACTTTTCTTATGGTACAAGCACTAGTTTTTGACATTTAGAAAGTATAGTCTAGTATATAGTAGTAATGTTGTACTATATATGTACGATGAACTATGTAAATAAGCATCATATTTGACCTTGATGAATCAATTTTCCTCAACTAACTCTTACTTTCCTAGTAAAATTCTGAATTTTCAATGGTTGCATATAAGTAAACAATCTTGTTTCATTTTATAGGTTAGGAAATGCCAATTGGCCATAGGGACAAAGGAAAATGTAGTTGCAGCTGGCACAATTATACTTGAATGTGGTGTTAACTTCTTAGTTGTTGTGGATGCTTCTTATGAGCCAAATGCACCACTTCCTATGCCTATTCCTAACCAAATTACAACTATTGGAGAGGCTCTTAGGTATCAAGTTTTGTGGCCTGCCCAAATGGTCAGTCTTACTACTCATCCCATCCAGGTATAGTTTTTTATTTATTTATTTATTTATTTTAAATTTTCATTAACAATTTCTTGGTGATAATTATAACTTATTTTTATCAAGGACAATAATTATATATGTAATCATACACTTTGTTTTATAGGATTCAAAGAAATTTATGAAACTAAGGAATGAAGAAACACGATTAAGTTCTAAGGATGAGAACCCCATAGACATTAAGAACTTTGCTACATTGGTTGGACTACTGCTCAAGGAAGGGAATGTACATGCAGTAAACATCACAAAGGATGTTTTTGGAGAGTCTTGTAAGAGATTTCTCATGAATGATGATATGGATATGATAATTTCATCAACAAAGGTGTCATCTAACTGTCTTATGTTCTATATATGGTGAGGGAACATTTATTTTTATTTTTTTTTCATATATTTTAGTTGCTTCATTATAGTTTAATTTTTTATTATAATCATATTAGGAGAGTTGAAATGTTAGTTGCATTAAAATACTAACTTTTTTTTAACGGTATGTGAAATTAAATTAGGTACTTGCATAAAAAGATGGTTGATGCTAAGATGGCAGGACGATTTGCTTTTGTAAATCCAGCTTTGGTTTCCAAAGCTAGAATGGGGGAAGCAAGCAAGGAAAGTAGGTCAAGGGTTATTGCTAATCGATTGATGAAATGCAAATCATGTTGACATTATTTTCATTCCATACAACCCAGGGTAAATTATAGAACTTAAGTAAGTTATGTATGTATACTTATTAAATCATAATTGATATATAACTAAATTTATGTAAAATTTTGTAGCTATCATTGGGTTTTGGTGGCACTGGAAACAAGGACTATGATTGCATATTACCTTGACTCATTGCAAGATCAACCTTCTGATGATCTTAAGGAGATTGTTAATATGTAAGTTTTTCTCTCAATACTAGAGCATGAAGCATAATCGGTAACAAATATTATTTTCTTCATGTAGGGCCCTTAGAATTCATCCACCACAAAAACATAAATCATCAAAGAGGGAGCCTACTTGGGTTGTAGTAAGGGTGAGTAATTCATATAAATTAAGTAATGCAATTTTTAATACCATTTCTTAATTTTTAATTAAGTACAAGATATCCTATAACTAACCATAAAATTGGTGTATTCTAAAATGATTTATTTTTATGCATAAAGTGCCCAATACAACCAGGCAATGTTGAATGTGGATACTATGTGATGAGATATATGAGAGATATTATTGCTGATCAAGGATGTCTTACATCAAAGGTATGCACCAATTTATTAATTTTCAATATATCATTTTTTACCTTATTTTTCAATGTAATTGATCAAATTGTTTACATTAATCTTTAATAGTTTCATGGAAAAAAAATCGTATAGCAAAGATGAGTTGAACGAAGTACAATCTGAATAGGTAATGTTGGTTACTCAATTGATATTTTCTTCTATTTGAAGGCTTTGAAGACACCTTTTTGTATGGAAATAGATCATAATTTTGGCCTATCCAACTATCACTTTTGTTGAGGTAAATATTTTATTTATTTTTTCTCTTTTGAACCAAACTATGATTAAAAGTAAATTATTTGATGGAATCACAACCAAATTGATAATATTTTCTTTCTATTGTCATGATATTTCTCCAGTTTCCCATAACTGAACTAAGTTGTTAATTGCATGCATGACTCACAGGCATCCAAAGGGAAACTTTTTGAAGCTGAAAGTTGGAAGCTTTTCCAAGTTTCTAATAGTTCATGAGCTATTGCCACAAAAAAGGTGTTTTTCATAGGGATATCAAGTTTATTATTTCTTGCTTCCTATTAAAGATCTTCTAAAAGGGGATATACACTTGGAATTTTGTTGTTCTCATGTGATCATTTGTTCTCATTCTCAACTACAGAATGTTCTTGTTGGTTCAAAAGGAAACATGAAGATTTCTAATTTTGGTCATGGTGTTTTACCACAACATTGTAAGTTACATCGTCACCCTCATAATACATAAAGATTTCTTCATAAAATAAATTTTTTGTTTCATTGCTTAACTTATTTATTTTTCAATGAATCTAAAGCTACAAGATGATGGATTACTATATATTTATATACAACCAGTGGAAGTTCAAATTACATTGCTTAGTTAACGTCTAAATAAGTTTTTTCAAGTGTTGAAAATGTGGTTTGTAGTTTAATTTTCATTTTATTAAAATTAATGGTTCTATTTTTATCTCTTCAACCAATTTGTAGACTAGGTAACTAATTGAGCGTAGCTTTAGAAGCTGACAATGAAGTATCTCTATGAACATAATCCCTTCATGATTTGCAGAAATTTTAAGACCAACAACATACTCTTAGAGGTATGGTCTCTACTACTCATAAATTACCATTATATTTTTTTCATTCAGAAAATTTATATTGGTGATGAAGTTTTTATGATTTTACATTCTTGGCTCGATAACCATGCTTTTTAAATTTAGTATACATGAGAAATAGCAGTTTTAAAAAATGAATTCCGGTTTTGCACTTTATGTGTTTGTATTATGAACATTCTTAAGCTAAAGTTCCTTAAGCTTTACTTTTGTCTAATGTATTGCATGATAGGCTGATGTTTGAATCTCTATTTAGCTTCATAGATAACGTGAATTTGTTGTTAAATTTTTATGCAATCATATCTTTGCTATATAGTTGTGACTTTGGATCGCTCACATAATTCTAGATATTTTCCCAAATATGCCTAAATAAATATGCTTTATTTTAAAAAATAATCATAATCTTTTTAAAATATGAAATATGAGCTTTCATTAAAAAATATTCATCATTAGAAGATGTTTATCTACTATTAAATTGTAGATATTCTTCTATACATTTTTTTATGCATGCCAATTTATTTATTATTAAGTTTTGGAATTCATATAGTTGTTGCTAGCCTTGATAGTGATAAATAAGATGAATGATAAGTATGATACAATTGGCCACTATTTTGGATGCAATGTTGCAATGCATATCATATGGTGGGAAATGTTAATTCTTTTAACTTAACAAAAAACTTAGTTGATAAAGTATCAAGGTGTGAACCTTATTTATTTCATGTTACACCATATTCCCAAACCTTCCTTTGTCAATGTTGCGCATTCGATGAGGTTTATTACTATTAGATGATGCCTAATTGAATATTTTAATGGACTATTGATGTTGATATTATCTTGTCCCAAACTTGGTTTGTTTTTCTATTTTCTTTTGGGCTATACTAAAGATTTAATGGATTATTGATGTTGTTGTTCTCTTGTCCCGTATTTGATTAATCTCTTGCTTTGTGTTTTAACTATTGATAGTAATTTTGTTGTAATTATTCATAGGGTCACATATGTCAATTGGTATACACATTTTCCTATTATATTTTCATTTTCATTTCTTTCTCTCTATTTCTAGAAGTATTCACTTATATATCTTTTTCTGATATTGTAATTGATTTTAGTTTTTTGTGCATGTAGGTCATCTTTTTGGGAAATTAACCTTGTAGTTGGATAAGCTTGCATGAAGGAGTATGTTGAAGAACAAAGCACAATTGGGTTCCATGTAAAGAAATGGGTTGCATGTAAAGAAAAAATGGACTATGTTAAGAGACTAAACATTAAAATTATAACATTTTTTTTGTTATTTTAATGTATTTTAGCTTTTTTATGTTTCTTATTTATGAAATACAAGTTCTCTATTTGTGATTAAATACTGCAATTTGGAAATGTATTACCAGGTGAAAAATTAAGTGCAACAACTAATTTGATTGGTACATAATTTTTTTTCTTATGTGTATGCATTATTTCAATAACAGGTTAAAAATTAGTGCAACAATTATTAAATTAAAACTAAATTTAAAATTAAACAATTATCTTCCCTGATGCTTTTACTAAGTGTCAAGGAATGAGAGTAATAACCAGTAACATTTATACAACCCAATAATGGCACTAATAAATGTGTTAATATAGTGTGAACAACTAACAATAACACTTTTTTAAGTGTCAAGGTTCTCTTCAATGGCATTTTCTAGAAGTGTCCTTATAGTTCGATATTTGAAACTGCTAAACAATGACACTTATAGAAAGTGTCAAGGTTTCTTTTACTTAACAATGGCGCTTATAAAAGTGTCAATGTAGTTTGATATAACTAATGATGACACTTTTTTTAAGCGTCAAGGTTCTCTTCCATGGCGTTTTCTAGAACCGTCATTGTAGGCAAATACTTATTATGACAGACTAGTAGATGACGCTTTGGGGAAGCACCATTGAATGTATTTCTTGACACTTAAAAAGCGTCATGGTTAACTTTTTTCTTATAGTGAATTGTACTTACCTTAACTTCAATTGCAAGTTTAGTTATGCAAGTTAGTGTGAGGTATTACCTTTTTTTATATGTACTCCATTATCACTTTTTCAAGTGATTAGAATAGTCAAATATCAGGATTGAACCTAACACTAATTAAACATTTGGTATTTAGACCTAACTTATATTAATCCGAATAGGATCTAAAGACGGGTCAAATTTGGACTCTTTGATTCCAAAAGATCTTCTAGTCTACGAATCATGTATAGATGGTAAAATGACCAAGAGGACTAGAACTAAGGAATGTTTAAAGTTAGTGTATACTAACATGAATGGATCTTTTTGTGTTTATGCATGGAAAGTGTGGGTATTTCATCTTTTTATTGATAAATACTCTAGGTTTAGATATTTACATAGGAAATTTGATGCCTTGGATACATTCATTAAATTTATGGCAAGATCAATGTGGACTCACATTTTTCATGTGCATTCTCACTCGATGGCGAGATTCGCTTTCTAGTGAAAACCCGATTTTTATAAAAATTAGGCTTACCACTTATTTTATATTTTTTAAAAAAAGAAAAAAAAGAAATAAAAATTTTAAAAATGGTTCTTGATTTGGAAAAGCATGTCTTTGAAAATCCGAGTCTAAGTCAGGGATCAAGTTACCTATCATGAAAGTACCATAAGGTAACACCCCTCTAAGCCCTAAATAATGGTCTCTACTAAATAAGTCAAGGTAATTATGGCAATTGATATTTAAACTAGTGGATACCAAGAATTAATAATATATTTCAAAACAAACAAGTCACGTGCACTCAAAGAATCAATGATTAGGAAAAAGAAAAAAAATGTAACCTTAATAGCATATTAAGTGTTTCCATAAAATAAAAGAGTTAGTTCACAAGCAACAATTTCATAATATACAATATGCATTTCACCCAAAATCAAGAGGTAAGAATACAACAATATAGAAATGAATCAAAGCAAGACAAATTGATTATGTGCCAATGAATAGTGATAATGAGATAGGAAAGCGTACATTGATAGTGTATAATAGTGCTTTCACTGAAATGAGGTTAATTCATAAATAATGATAATGAACTTTGTATTTTGTTTCGATGGTGATTGAAGATTGAACGAACAATAGGATGTTGAGAAACTAAATTGTCATTGCAGTTATCGAAAGTTTCCAGAAAATGGTAAAATGGTACCTAGATCCAAGTCTTTTGTGGAGCAAGTGATTGTCCTCTGAAGGTGATTTTGATATGATCTCAAATCCTAGATAAACTTGGGAACAACATGCAAATTCATCCTTGGTCATGCATCTCTCTTGAAGATACAAAAAATGATAATGCTCTAAAGACAAAGAGATGGTGAAGCTGATGTCATTCTAATGGCAGAAATAGTGCCCTCATGATGAAAAGATCTTCTACTTGTGTAATAGTGAAATAGATGCTTCTAGATATGTTCTTAGGTGCGCCTAAAGATGAAGATATAGTGCAAACAAGATGCCTGGAGAAGCAGTTATATTTGGTGTATTAGAGATGAAGATGATGATGTATTGCAGATATTTTTTCTAATGATCAAGCTACAAATTCTAGAGAGATGCTAAGGGAAATGGTGATAGCTTCTTTCGGTCATTTTTCTCTCCAACCACATATGAAACTCCCCTCTAAAAAATCCTCCAAAAGTTCATGATGATGTTATTTTTATATCCTCGAAGCCAATGAAAACTCTTCCAAGGATGAATCCTAAAGCTTCTAGAAATGCTTTACCATGTGATCTTGTTGTATCATGCGTTTTGTGCTACCCTTCCCCAACAAAAAACTATATCTCCTTGAGTCTTCTAAAAGTCCCTGGAGTCTTCTAGAGCATACCTTTTAAAATGTGTGATCCTTCTCTCTAGATGATGTTGTTGTGATCATATGGTAGAAAAGTCTTTGATACCACATGGTCCTCTCCCCAAAGTTGCTGATGGTGATCCGCTAATATGAATGCATAGTGATCATACCCTACCTCTTCTATAACCTTCCATCATTCACGACCTTTTAAAGAAATCAATGCATCAATTAAAAAGCGATGATCACATGTGAAAAATGAACCAAAATTAGTATGAATGCCATACAAAATTACAAATTAATCTCATGCAACCTAAAAAAAAAAATTAAAATAAACAAAATCATATAATAAAAGAAAACAATGAAATATGTTTACCAAAAATTAAAATTAAAACTCATGAAATTGAAAAATCAAAATGCCAACCATATGCAATCAAATATCAAAAACATCAATCTCATGTAATCAAGAAATCAAAAAAGGCACTCCAATACCCATCTAACTCTAAAATTATGCAATTGGAAAAAAAACCTAAATCTAAATACACTAAAAATCAAATAAAACTTAAAAAAATCTAAACTAAAAATCAAAGGTCACTGAGCAATCACACTATGGATCCCTAAAACTCCTCTAAGATATCTCCAAAGAAATTCCAAAGATATGAATATGACGAGTCACAGTTGACCACCAATAGAGACTAAAAAATAGCTCGGAATAGGACACTAAGTGTACAATAAGGTAGCAAATGATGAACTCTAGATTAGCATGTGCTAAGAAGATAAAATAGAGGGTCTACAATCAAATAGCCTATTGGATAAACATATTAGTCACTTTAATTAGATCAAGATGGTATGTTTAGTATGTTTGATTCTTTCCATATGAGCATGAGATTAATTCCCATTAGTGTGCACCAGGAGCTCCATTGCAAAATGGAGTAACGGAAAGAAGATATCAAACTTTGATAGACATAGTGAGATTGGTCATTGGTTTCTCTTTACTTCCTATATTCTTTTGGGGCTATGCCTTAAAGACTATGTAATACCTTCTTTTTCCTAAAGAGGTATATTAGTTTATAAGATATCCAAGAGGATTTTAGGGGTCATTACCTTTATAGTTAGGATTATCAGAAGATATTTGTTGGTAAAAATGTCAAATTTCTAATGAAGGCTATATGATGAGGAATAAGGCAAAGATTGATATAGATTGGAGGATACATTAGAAAATAGTCTCATTTTTACATAAGATACTATGGATCCAAAGGGTTAGAAACATACCATTCCTATGAGTTCTAGTACATGAGTGCCTCATCATAGTAGGAGGTTGTTATCTCACAAATTATAATGGAGCAATGAGCATGTTGATGTTCATAACTTGGCAAGGAGCTATGAGAGAAGAGTTAGAATCTTTGTCTTCTAACATAGTTTAAGTTCTTGTAGAAGCACTTAAAGGAATAAAACCCCTAGGTGTAGGTTGGTCTACAAGAGGAACAACAAAGTAGATGGAAGGGTTGAGTTTTATGTGGCTAGGTTTCAGATAAAGGTTATAGTTTAAAACATTGTTTTGACTACAGAATACCTTTTCATTAGTAGCCATACTTAAGTCCATCAAAGTACTAAAAATAGTCATACCTTATCTCATTTATGAGATATGAAAATAGGATATTGAGATAACGTTTTTGAACGATTGTCTTAATATTAACATATTTTTTATGCAACCATACTTTGTCACAACAAAGGGCCTTGTGTGTACAAGAAAGAACAAGTATCATGGTGGTGATCTAAGATCTTATAAGTAGATGACAATTTACTTATCAGGAATGATGTAGAGATATTGTCATCAATCAAGATCAGTTTGTCTACTTAGTTATGGATGAAAATCTATAAAGGAATGCAATATATTCTTAGGTTTAAGGTCTTTTGGGAATGTAAGAATAAGAAAATTGCACTACATCACCTACATTGATAAGCATTTATCAAGTGCATGATGTAGGACTCAAAGAAGGGTTTGCTACCCTTTAGGTTTGGAACTACCCTTTCTCAAGATCGATGTCCTTAGACATCTAAGGAGAAAGATCGTGTTTAAGCAGTACCTTATGCCTCTGTAATAGTCAGTTTTATGTATGTGATGCTATGTGTTAGACCAGATATTTGCTTTATTGTAGGTATTGTGAGTAGATATTAGTCAAATCTAAGTCTAGAACATTGGAAAGATCTCAAGCATATCCTCAAGTATCTTTGGAGAATGAGGGATTATGTGCTTGTGTTCCCGAGTGTTAAGATAGAGGGGTGGGATGATGGTTGGAAAAGTTACCTTATGTAAACAACCTAGTGGATCCTTTAGCCATGAGATTGATCGGGAGAGTTTTTGATGGTCATAGTAATAACATAAGTTTCAAATCAATATCTAGTATGCTTTGATAGCATAATACTTTAATGGTTAATGGGAGAATGTTAAGGTAAAGCCCTTAAAATCGTGACATGATGTAACATATTTGAAATACATTATTTATTTAATGATATTCTAGGTTCACTTTTATCTATCCTTAATCCATACATTATACTTTATGAGCATTCTGGCCTAGTATCTCTTACATTGTATATGACTTGGGTGCATTACAAGTTGCATGAAATATCCAAGTCATGGGTTACAAGTAGATGATTTGTTCACAACTAGAATTAGGCAATCTATTTGAGGTTGTAGTGCCCCACCTCCTAATTGGAGGGATGGTTGGTCTTAGTCATCGAGATGTGGTTCTCATAGTGAGTACACTAGTTTGTATGGTTACACATTGGACTGAACCTATAGTGAGTCATGATGTAAGGCTTTCTAGTAGTAATGACTTCACCAAGCTATTATATTGTTTGTTTCTCAACCTTTAGAAAATATTGAGCTTGTACAGAAGTTAGCAATGACTTTGTTGTACAGGTGAGATTATAAGTTGATCATATATTCCTTGTGAATTGGGTCATTATTGATGGAAACGAATAATAATAGACATTCTCAATAGAGGTACCATGATAGCTCATGGAATTTGAGACAGTGTGTCCCCTTGGGGTGATTCTAAGGATGTGTGATCATAAAATCTATGGGCCCCTAGTAATTCCTTTATTGGAATTTGACACATGTTTTTAGTGAGGTTGAGTATGTCATTTGATCACATAATAGGAAGATTTGTAACTCAAGAATTGTAAAGGTAGTCTTTGTTAGATTACAGATGACTAGTTCATGGGGAGATTGTATATAGTGGATAGTAGGTCATAGACTTGAGCATTTGGTATCTCGTTGTAATATATATAAGGTATTGGAGTGTAGTTAAATCTCTATAGTTGGATGTTGAGTCAACTTCAAAATTGGATTATGAGGGAGCCAGTACATTCTATGGGTCCTAGTAGTCCCTACTCAAATTCATATTCCTTGATGAAATGATTTATGAGGGTTGAATGGGTTTTTAGTTCACTTTTGGGCATAAAAGTATTTTGGTAATTACGTAATGTTGCACAAAGATAAGTGAATGGTATCTTTAGACTGGGTTAATTTATTAATTGAAGTCTTATTGGGTTAATTAATCAATTAACAACCTTTTTAGGTTAAATTAAGTGATCCAAGCCCATGGTGGATTCAAACACTTAAGCCTACTGGAAAGCCTATAAATACCCCTTTAAGGGTTAAGATTTCTAACTTTTGTCATTCTCTCCCTACAATCCAAATAGAAAACCTTAGCCTTTGACCATGAGATCTCCACCATCTCAATGCCTAGACTTAAAAAGGATTCATTGAGTGGAAGATCACGGTGTTTACGAGATTTAATATGACTTTGAAATAATCTACACTAAATGGAACCGATTTGAAAACTTCGAATCACAAGTATGACACTTTATTTTGATTTATGTTATCTATATTATTTTTTGAATACCAAGTTTTCTGTCGTGATAGATTTAGAGAGTCTAGGATATATTTTCATGCACCCTAATGATCTAGGGCATGGGAACAAAGAAAATTTGTGTTTCCTAACAGTAATCAAACCATAATGCTCAAAAATATTATAAAGTAAATAGGATAGATAAAGAGAAAACCAAATATCGTATATAATGAAATGAAATACATCAAGTCATTCATTTTAAGGGTTCTATCCTAACACTTACTCTTACTCAACATTGATGTCGGGTTTCACTCTTAAGGTTATAATATTATAATAATTTCTTCTCTTTTTAGGTTGGTTGGTTGATGCTAAAGTTGAAGATTTTGTTAATTTGAACCTTTTTTGTAACTAGTTAAATAGAGATAATTTTTTTTACGTCCTTATAGTATAAGGCTTTTTCAAAAGCTTTTGAAAAGAAGATACTATGTTTCTTCTTGAATCATAAACATTGTGTAGAGATGGTAGGCAGTGGTTTCTTCACAAGCATAATTTGTTTTTCACTTCACTTGAACTTGAGAGTCCTTGGGTTACATAAGGCTATCTTGTGGTTTTTGCTATCATTTTCTTTAGCTTATATTTTCATGGCAATCAAGAGATTTGGTTTCTTCATAGCTTGACTATTTAAAGGATAGTTTCAAAATGAGCTTGCTTCTCTTACTTAAAGAAGTCTTTTACCCTTCATTCATGGGCTAAGCTTAGTTTGAATTTGATGGACTGCTTGTTAACATTGGCAATTTAATTTTCATTCTCCAAGTCCTTAGTATATTTGAGTAGTCATTTCCATGGGCTTTTTCCTTGTCTTAGTGTGTAACTTGTCTTATCAATTTTGAAGCAAATCCTTTGCATATCTCAATAGTCACGTAAGATAATTTTTATATAAGTACCAGTTTTTAGTGAGGATAGTTATGTTCTTAAATGTTGGAGGTTATGCTTATTTTTTGTGTATATCAAAGGTATTAAAGTAATGGTAGTAGTGATTCCATGTTTGTTCATTCAAATTTTGCTTTTAGGTATTTTTGCATAATTTTGACTTCAGTCTTTCATGACCAAATAAGATTTTTCAATTTTACCTTAAAATAATTATAAGGCTTAAGAACCATTTCAATAAGTAGTTTTTATTGAAGGGATTAGTTTCATACGATTTTGGTTGTATCTTTATTTTTTTCATCCCAACTTAGAATTTCCCATACTTTGGATTTGATTAAAGTCAAGGATGGTAACGATGTTTTAGATTGAATATCTCTTCATATTGGTATAGTTAGCACTAAACTTTTAAGTTTTACTAAAAGTTCAAACTACCTACTCAAAAGCATAATTAAGTAGAGATTGGTCTTTTACAAGGTTGACCTATACCCATAGGTGTAGTTAATTTACTATGAAAATGATGATTTGTACCTAAAAATGTGAAGTTTATTTCATTATAGCAATATTGATCTATACTAGAGGAGTCGAGGGTTAAGTTTGCACAAAGAAATCTTCACTTAGAGTTAGGGTTGGTTTTGTATAAAGAGGACTTAAATTGGAAGGGGTTACATCAAAGAGGTTGGGATAGTGTATGTTGGAAGTTTGATGAGAACATTATTGCTGGATTTCTACGTTTAGTGTTCCATTAACAATAAGAAAGTGGTTGTTATTTACCAATACAAATAATTTTTTCAATTAGGTTTAGTACTCATTAATGTGGCTTTAAGGTTTGCTTGAGATTTTGATTTTCATAATTGAAGAAGTTATGGAGCTTGATAGGAAGATGATCAAATCTTCTTTCTTATCATGAGTTGGATTATGATTAGTCCTTTTCACCATAGGCATATGCAAGGGTCCTTAAGTGAGAGTTTTTGTAGCATAGTATGATATGTGTAGATCACATTTATGTGAATATGCCTTGTGTTTGTGTCATGAAAGTTTATTATATAAATATTTGTTTCAATAATCCATATGTTAGTTCTAAGTTTTAGTTTATTTTTCATTTGATAGGGTTTGATTGAGGTTTGATCTAGTGGCTCTTAAGAGTTTAGGTTAGGGTGTCTTCTTAGGTTTCTTTTAGGAGTACTTCCAAAAGCTTAAATTCAGTTGGTATTTTCTTGATGGAATTCTACAAGAGAAATCATTTAAGGATAAATTTAAGAATGTCAAGTACAATATACTTCTCATGCTTTGAGGAATAACACCAAAAAGATTGTTCATATAGAGTTAGGATTAAGAGACTCCAAAACTTGCAAGAGTCTAATCTCAATAGGAATATTTGTTGATGAAGTATATCTTGATCTGAAAGGACTTGTGAAAGGATTGAAGTTATCATAGGACTTGTGGAAGGATTGGAATTATCATAGTTTCACAAGCAAAAATATTTCCTTCAAGATGATTTTTAGACAGGTTTAAGGATATTAAGCCATGGAGACTTGTTAGTTCTTCAAGGATATTGCCTAATAAGTTACCATTGGAAAGATTCATGGTGAGTACCAAAGAAAGAACACATTTGTATGAAAATTATCTTTCTCTTATGACAAGAACCATTGTTTCCTTGAATTCTTTGGTTCAATAATCATGATGAAAAAAATGGCTCTCTTGAATTTGGGTATGTCCTAGCTATGAGACTATTAAATTTTCTCAGAATAGATCTTAAGATTTTCTAATTATCTACAAGGTCCAAAATTTGAAGGTTTTTGTGTTTGGAGCCATGTGAAAATTTGAGGGCCTAAAAGACAAGATCTAAAATCTATTGAGGTATGCTGATAAAGAGGAATCCAATTAGAGCTTACTTGCAAAGTCAATGAGTTTAAAAATGCATTTAACTCTTTCAAATTATTTAGCACATAATATTACAGATCCAATGCCAACCATTCTCATTTCTAATACACTAGTGCCTCATTGTAGTTGGAGTGTTGTTATACAACTTAACCAATTCATGTATTTATAAGATTATTTTAGGACAATTCCAAAGAAACATGAGATCGATCCCACAGATTATGATGAAGTAATAAGCAATGTGAATGCATATCTTTGGCAAAAAAGCTATAGAAGCATAGTTAGAATCTATGTATTCTAACCAAGTCTAAGAGCTAATAGAAGCACCTAAAAGGATAAAACCCATAAGGTGCAAGTGAGTTTACAAGAAAAAATGAGGAGTAGATGGAAATGTTGAGACTTATAAGGCCAGCCTTATAGCAAAGGATTATAGTTTGAAACTTGATTTCAACTATGAAGAGACCTTATCATCAGTAACCATGTTCAAGTCTATGAGGATACTCCTATCCACTACAGTACATCTCAATTATAGGATATGGCAAACGGATGTCAAGACTACATTCTTGAATAACAATCTTAACAACAATATCTATATGATGCAATTAGACGGTTTCATAATAAAGGGCTAAGAGCATATGGTATGCAAGTTGCATAAATCTATTTATGGATTAAAGCAAATATCCCACTCATGGAACAAATGTTTTGATCAGGCAATCAAGACCTTTGACCTTGATCAAAATGAGGATGAACCTTGTGTGTACAAGAAGGTATAAGGAAGCATGTGGTCCTTATGATCTTGTATGTTGATGATAGTCTACTCATTGGTAATGATGTAGGGTTATTATTATCAGTCAACATATGGTCGTCTACTCAATTTTAGATGAAAGATATAGGAGAAGTGTGAAATATTCTTAGGGTTAAGGTCCTACGGGATTGAAAAAATAGGAAATTAACATTGTCTCAAGCCACTTACATTGATAAGATTTTATTCAAGTATGTGATGTAAGATTCCATGAAGGGTTTTCTATCCTTCAGGCATGGAGTTCCTCTTTCCTAAGAAAGAACACATGTAGGTAGTACTCTATGCATCAGATATGGATAGCCTTACGTATGTGATGCTATGTATTGTATCATATATTTGCTTTATAGTAGGTATAGTGAGTAGATATATGTTAAATCAAGGTCTAAAACACTAGATATCTGTCAAGCATATACTCAAGTATCTTAGGAGCATGAGGGATTATATGTTTGTGTTCCAAAGTGACAAGTTTGTAGCCTTACGGTACATATACTCAAGTACTCTAGTTTAATATTTACTTTTGGTGTTGTGACTATTAGTTAAAGAAGTGTAAAGCAATCATGCATTATTAACTCCACTATGTAAGTCAAGTACATCGTAGCTTTTGTAGCACTAAAGGAAGTCGTTTGGCTCAAGAAGTTCCTCATAGGACTCGTGGTAGTACCCTTGGTTATATGACCCATGACATTGTTCTATGACAATAGTAGGGAAGCGACACAATTTAAAGAACAAAGAAACCACCAAAATGATAATATATTAAGAGAAGTACCATTTGATAAGTGATATAATTTAAATGGGTAATATAGTGATTAAAAAGATACCTTATATGGAGAACTTAACATATCCCTTCACCAAAACATTAATGGGGAATAGCATAGGTATTAAATGTGTATCTAGTTTGCTTTGATTGCATTATCCTTTGAGGGCTAGTAGGAGATTATCAATATATGATTCCAGTTTCACTTTTATCTATCATATTCCATACATTATACTTTATGATCATTCTAGGCTGACATCTTTTGCATTGTAAATGACTAGAGTGCATTAAGAGTTGCATGAAAGATCTAAGTCATGGGTTCTTTACAAATAAATGATTTGTTCACAACCGATTTGTGTACTTAGCCAATCCATTCAAGGATGTAGTACACTACCTCTTAGTTAAAGGGATGTCTATAGGGTTCTCATAGTGAGTGTATTAGAATGTACTATTATTACAAATTGGATAAGACCTACAGTGAGTTATGACATAAGGTTTTCAAGTAGTCATGACTTTACTAAACTGCTATTTTGTATTTTCTCTCAACCTTAAGACAATATCGAGCTTGTACCAAAATTTATAATGGATTTCACCTAAATGTGAGATTCTAAAGTGTTCATATATTTCCTATGGATTAGGTCATTATTGATGGAAGCTAGTAGCAATAGGTATTTTTAATAGAGAAGCACCATGATATCTCATGGACTTTCAAATAGTGTGTCCCCTTGGGTACTAAGGAAGTGTGTTCAAGTAAACTATGACCATAGAAGTTCCTTAAGTGGAACTCAAAATAACCTCTATGTGAGCTAGAACATGTTAGTTGATCACACAATATAAGGATCTATAACTTAAGAATGTTAGAGGTAATCTTAAAAAACTGATAGCATTTACCTTATTGTATTACAGATGCTAGTTCATGGGGAAATTGTATACAATGGATAGTAGATCACGGACCCAAGCACCTTATGTTCCTATGTTATTTACATATATAAGGTACTAAAGTGTAGTTGACTCTTTGTAATGGAATGTTAAGTCTGATAAGAATTCTAGATTACTCCATTCCCAAGCCCTAGATCTCATTAGGTGTATGAAATTACTCCTAAGGGTACTATATCCTATGCACAATAGACACAAAGCATTTAAAAACTTTTATAGGATCTAGATTTATGAGTTAAGAGTGCTTACCTCAAATCTAGATGTTCTCAAATCCAATCCTTATTGTGAAGATGATTCTTGTATGCATGGTATTCATCAAGGATCTCGCAAACCACTAATTTTCCACCCGATGATTCCTTGAAGCTAAACACTTAAATGGTGGAAATTTGAAAAGTAGAGGTTGTTAGGAACCCTGGATTACTCCATTCCTTGACCCTACATCTCGAAAGGTGCATGATATTTATCCTTAAGGTCTTTAAAACTAACACTTTGGAAAACAATAGTTACAAAAACATTATAAAATATAGATCTAGACATTAGAACTCTATACTTGCGATCTAAATGTTCCTAGATCAAATCCAAGTTAATGGAGATGCCATTGGACATCGTTGCCTTGTTGAGGTACTTCAATGCCTAACTTTTACATGATTTGATATAACTCATGTTGTATATTGATTTTGTCAACATTTCCATGTAACAACTGCTCAGCATTTGAGAGAGGCCAAATGTATCTTACTGTACCTCAAAGGTACACTTGATTATGGACTTCACTTCATCTCATAAAGTTCTTTTACTTTATCTTGATTTTATGATACAAATTGGGTTAGTTGTCTTAAAACCCGAAATAAAACCACTAGCTACAATATTAATTATTATTATTATTATTATTATTATCATTACTTCACTTTGTTTTTCGAAGTTCTTTTACTTTATCTTGATTTTATGATATAGATTGGGTTAGTTGGCTTAGGACATAAAATCACTAGCTACAATATTAATTATTATTATTATTATTTTTATAAACCCAACATTATTATTATTATTATTATTATTATTATTATAAACCCAACATAGCACCACTAGCTACTATATTATTATAACGTAGCACCACTACCTAATATATTATTACGGTAGCAAGTTGAGATTTGATGATGGTAGCACATTGCATTGTTGTGTAGAAATTATTATTATTATTATTATTAGTAGAAGTAGTAAATCCAACTTAACACAACTAGCTACTATATTATCAGGGCAACAAGTCAAGATTTGATGATGGTAGTGCGTTGAGTTGTGTAGAAAGGGCAAGTGTAGAACAAAAAAAAAAAAAAAAAAAAATAAAAAAAAAACTACCTTAAAAAGAATAATTTCTAGAATATAAAAATAAAAGAAAATGAGAAATGAAAAAACCTCAAATAGGGTGAATTAGAACATGATTGAGATCCTTAGCATCAAAAGCACAAAAGTTTACCCCAAGAAAATTTTGAATAGGAAGTATATTTTGGGTATGAATGCATATCTTTGAAGCCCAAGATAACAGTGCATTATTTATTTGCATATAAACATTCACATCATATCTACACTTATATAAAAGATTAATACCAAATGATTGAATGGTATCAAATGCATGTTATATTGTTAGAAATGAAAATTTTATTTTAAACAAGAAATTTTGAAATCTTTGACATGATATATAATATGTTACAAAATTGAAACACTAGGTAGATTTAATTTTATATAATTAAAGTTTTAATTAATGTATAGAATGTGAATAAATTATTATATCTTTGCATATGATTAATTATGGTGTATTGAATTAGAATTCTTACCTCCCTTGGAAGCCAGACACCTTATTAAGCATTGTGATTTGCTCACCCCCATTTTCTAAAATTTTTAAAGGCAAATACGGTCCAAGAAAGACCATTGGAGAATCAAATAGTTTTGAAAAATACCTAAGAAGTGAAGGAACTAATTGAAAGACTATAATCAAACAAGTTATTTGGTAGACTAGAAATAATACAGAGTATAATTTTTAAGTGTCAAACTTTTCAAAATCTGAGTGGTGACAAAAACATATATGCAATCTCTATTATTGTCAACATTCCCCTTTAAAATGAGAAAATTACTTTTGTGTACGTGAAAACTCTTATACAAACATATTAATGGAAAATTACAAAAATAAAGTAAACCACATAAATACACGACGTTTTAACAAAGTTTGGTCAACCATACCTACTTTCGCAAATTAGAGATAACACTTCACTGTAAGATAGAAATATTATAAAAAACAAAAAATAATATAATTATTAGATCACAAAACATTCCATTTTTTTCTACTCTTTGTATCTCCACCTCAAACCATAAGTTTTTTTGCTCGACTAGGTATTTCTTGTACTTTCTCACATTTAAACCTAATTAATCATCTTATTTCGTTAGATGCTTTTGATTCTTACATCTCTATACATCACATTCCTCTTTCATATAACTTTTTACTTCGCCAAACTTAAAAAATATTTTTTAATAAAAAGAAATATATTTTAATTAAGAAATTGAAATACGTGCTGAAAATCATGGCTACACAAACCCCAGTGATGAAGTTTGACATAAAAAATAAAAAGAACAAAAGAAAAAAAAATAAAGCCGATATGGTAATGGTTGTTGTGAACAGTTATGAAAATATCAGTAATCACAGATATATCGGTACTTAGATTTTACGGATATATCAAAGATATATCCGTGGATATTTTGGAAAAAAAAATATCGGTAAGTCTAAAATTGATCAAAATTCATAAAAATACAAGAAAAACCTCATTGAAATGTAATTAGAAATATAATAGACATTTTAAATTTGTTTTGTTTAAGAATTTGATATATGTATTATATAATTTGTCATATTTAATAATAATATCATATGCGGCAATAAAAAAATATGAATTTTATAAGTATAAATTAAATTACATCAAATATTATTTCACCATAATATTGTGATATTTAATTATAATATCTCTAATTTTAAAATATATTAATATTCAAATTATGATTTATTTAATTCGATTTTATTACATGATATAAAATAAATAATAATACATGTATAAATTTTTTTAATATCTATATTTTTTTTATAATTAATTAATATATAAATGATATAAAAAAAAGTTTAAAAAAATTATCACCATACACTACTACAAAAATGGTTTATGGTGTCACCATTTACGGTGTCACTTTTAAAATAATGACACCATAGGATTTATAATTAATAAAGGTAACACATCATTTTAAAAATCTTCAATTGAGGTAGTTAGATGATATTAATTTTATATTTATAGTGTCATTTTTTGGGAAGTGACATCATATAAAATAATTTTTTTTAAGTATTATAACCCATTTTTAGAATAATAATGATGGATACTATATAAAAATCCCATTGTTTCCATATCTCACCCACAATCCAAAAAATCTCAATATATAAATCCTATATATAAAATCGTGATCTTCTTCAACCTTTTCTCTCACCCATAGTCAACACGCTCACAACCGACATTCTTCACTTTGTGGACTCCCAGGTAACCCAAAATCTCTTGGATCTATAATTTTTTTTCTTTTATTAATGTCATTATATTAATTGTTTCAACATCTTTGTATTATGGTTTTTGTGAATTATGTATTCTTGAGTTGTAGGGAAGAAAAATTTAGGTTTAATCTTCTAGCATAGAAGAAAAAACTGTAGATTAATTGATTTTTTTATCTAAACCAAACACATGATCAAATCCTTAAAAAAAGTGAAAAACAGGAAAAAAAAAAAAAAGAATGATTTTTAATATCTATTTGTGTGAGAATGACAGGTACGGAATTTTTTTGAGATATATTATCACATAATCTTCATCCTTTCTAAAAAACGAGAGAGGAAAAAAAATGATTTTTCTGCTTGTATCTAAGTGGGAATGAGATATAGAATTTCATTGAGAGTATCCAACCCCAAAAGGACCAATTTGGGAAGGCATGTGTGGTATTGACGGGAGATGATAAGATGGAAATCATAACCATAGCCATGTTCGATCTCTCTATGTCTTTCTATCCTCTTCAATTAATTCATGGGCATAGATATTTCATTTAGTTTTTATATTTAGTTTATTTAGTTTCTAAAATCCAATTAGCTAGATATTTTATTTGATTTTATTTTTATATTTAAGTAGTTGAGTTTTGGAAAGTTTTTATATTTTGTTAATAGAAATAGAAATTTTTATATTTTTTATTATTAGGAATTTCTATTTTGTTAAATTGTAAGTATCTATCTCAATAAGAGATTATTAATATTCAAATGAAAGTGATGAAAGAGAGTAAATATTTTAATGCTCAATTATATTTAATGTTTTTTTTTTTTTTACATAAGGGTTTATTTATGTTTTCAATTTTGAAGTTCCCTTTCCAAGTCCATCAACAAAAGTAGTGTCCAACCTTAAAATGGGCATGTGTGGTATTGACAAGAGATGATAAGATAGAAATCATAACCATAGCCATGTTCTTTCTGTGTCTTTCTATCCCCTTCAATTAATTCATGGGCATAGATATTTTATTTAGTTTTTATATTTAGTTTATTTAGTTTCTAAAATCCAATTAGCTAGATATTTTATTTGATTTTGTTTTTATATTTAAGTAGTTGAGTTTTGGAAAGTTTTTATATTTTGTTAATAAAAATAGATATGAGGACTTAAAGGGTTTATATTTAGGTAGTGCTTGAGCCAAGGAAAATGATAGTCCACTATCTTGACCCTATGCATCACAAACCATGTGAGGACTTAAAGGATATCGTAAACATGTAAGTTCTTCCTATTATTTTTCATAGTATTATTTTTAAATAAAAAAAATACATTCACCTCAAACATATTTTTTTATTATTTATTTATATTAAAACATATAACATTTACCTATTTTTAAAATGTACCCATTGAACTTATTTACATAGAAACTCTTCGAATATCTGCAAAGAAAACATCTAAGAGGGAGTCATCTTAGCAACTAGTGCAAGTGACATCCAAAAATTTTTCTTTACACATTAGCTTATGCATTTGCACCATTTATATATGTGAGTACTAATGTTACTTTATAATTGATCGATTAGTGTCCAAGACAAGAAGGAGGGTTCGAATGTGGCTACTTTGTTATGAGATTCATTAAAGAGATAATTTTTGATCCTACAATTATTCCTTCAAAGGTATTACTTATTTAATAAATTGTATATAGTTTTAGGCTTCTAAATGTTATGCATTTTAATGTTATTTTCTTATTTGATTTCAGTTTTGTGATAAAAAAAACATATTCTCAAGTAGAATTATATTTCCATTTATTCATAAGAAGAAGCGCCCTTCAATGAAATTAGAGGAGAATGGGCTACTTTTGTGCTACAACTAATCATGAATCATGTTAATGCATCATGATCACCATGCATGGTGAGTCCCTTAGCTACTACATGAATTTTTCCATAGGTATTGTATAGTAATGCTTATTCTTTGAATAATGTTTCTATTTGAAAAAAAAAAATAGTTCTTAGATTTGTTCATTTATGATAACATCGATCCATGTTTATTTTCTTCAATAAAAATCTCTAAAACTCATTAAATTTTGAAATGCAGGTATACACTCTTGGGATGGTGAAATGGAGAATAAAAAGAAAGAAGAAGGCAACAAGATTTTGGGTTTTTAAATGCAACTCTTATGTTATACGTTGTAGGACATAAATGTTACTTTAATTGCAACTGAGAAATTTAGATTTTTAGATGGGACTTTTATGTCATTTTATGGTTAGCCGATTTTATACTTAGGAAATGGAGGTATACATGAATCTTGGGATCTTTAACATTTCTAAATCATGTTTTGGTATGTATTCACTCTTCTTTTTTAGTTTTGATGGGTTTGATATGTTGGACGTACTATCCTTTTGTGAACATTTAATATACAAATATTATTAGATGATCAATGTATTATGAGTTATTCCAGAAACATTACAGAAAAATGAGTTAAATATAATATGATTGTTATATTTATGGACAAAATATAAATAGTTTAATCTTATTAATTCATAAGCATTACAAAAATCAACAACTAAAACCAATCATATCTTCCACAATAATTTACAATGATGTGATACCATAACTTAAAGGTGATGCATTTAATGTGACATCATAACTCAAAGATGATGTATTTAATGTGACACCCTATCATCACTAGAAATATATGGTGTCACTTCCGAATGGGTCACCATTTATCTACTTTGGTGTCACTTCCAAATACGTCACCAATTGGTACCCTCTATGGTGTCAGTGGAGAAGGTGACGCTATGTTGTAGTGACACCCTATGTTTATGGTGACTCGTTATAAATGTCACCATATACCTTTTTCCTTGTAGTGATAATTTTTATATTTTTAGTGGTCAATTAAATTAAATTTAAAAATAAAATAATTAGAATTAATTTTTTTATTAAAATACTTTGTTTTTATCATGGTGTTAGTATAGATTTATTTTAGTGCACGTATAATTAAAATGAGGCATGTTAGCCCAATGGAAAACAAGCCTATAAAGGCTTGTTTTTGGCATGGGTTTGCTTCCCATCCTTGCCAAGCCAAAATTTTAATTGTTTCATTTGATTGCCACCCCAAAAAATCAGCCGCCCAAAAATTCAATTGACCGCCACCCCAAAAAAAAGGGAAAGTTGTGTTTGTAGGCGGCTATTTGAAAGTAATATGACAATCAAACTCCAATCAACTAGAATATGAGATTTGATTGTCAAAAGGGAAAATGTTATCTTTCTCATGCACTCTTTGCTGACTCCATTTTATGTTTCTAGATTGCCCCTCCATGCCTCCATGTCAGTTGCAACCCTGTCTCCATATCAGTAAAAAGCCCTCCATGTCACATGAGAGACTGAAAAATTTTAAAACAGAAAAATTTGAATTTGAAACCTATGAAAAATCACCCGACCCGACAACCAACTGTAATTTCCCTAATTTGAAACTTTTCTTCTTTTTGATTTGGGAACATTTCTCTCCCTCTCTCTCTCTCTCTTGGTTTCATCACCCACACAATCCCGATACCCATCTAAAAATTCCCAAAAATTGTCTTATTTGAGAGAAAAAACCATTAATTCAAAACTCTAACCTGCATATTTCTCTCTTGTCCACATAAAAGTGCAATGAAATGGAGCATTCCATCCTAAGAATGTCTAGTTAAAAGACGGCTTCAAGAAGTGCATCTGTGATTGTGAATTTACTACAGTAGCACATATCGGAACAGAAAGCTGTAATCTAAAATATTGGCTTCGTGAACAAAATATCTCTTCCTGTCATTGAGTCGCATTTTGCCCTAACCCCAAACTGAAATCTGAAGGTAAATAATTTTCATTTATTGTTCTTTAGTTCCTTTCTTTGAAATGGAGCATATCAATGATTTTGGAGTCGTTGGTGGACTTGAAATTTTGTGTTGGGTTGTGGGAACCATATTATTCCCTAATAACCATATGACATACAAGTTGTATTGAATCCAAATGGAACTTACAACATATCCAGTTGCAAGTCGCATTGTTATTTTGGGTTAGGTACTAACTTAATAGCCCTTAGGTACCACCTTAATCTACCTTAGGTACTACCTTAACCGACCTTAGGTACTACCTTAGTTAAAGTTGGGTACTACCTATCTAAAGCCTCGGACCTTCATTTATGACCCTTAGAGCATGCCATTATGTGATTATTTTGTGTGGTCAAGTGGTTCACCTTTGGTTTTTTGGGGATTGTACCTTAGGTGCTACCTTAATAGCTCTTCGGTGCCACCTTAATCTACCATGGGTACTGCCTTAACTGACCTTAGATACTACCTTAGTTAAAGTTGGGTACTACCTATCTAAAGCCTCGGACCTTCATTTGTGACCCTAGAGCATGCCATTATGTGATTATTTAGTGTGTTCAATTGGTTCACCTTTTGTATTTTGGGGACTATACCTTAGGTACTACCTTAATAGCTCTTAGGTACCACAGTAATCAACCTTAGGTATTACCTTAACCAACCTTAGGTACTACCCTAGTTAAAGTTGGGTACTACCTATCCGAAGTCTCGGACCTTCATTTGTGACCCTTAGAGCATGCCATTATGTGATTATTTTGTGTGGTCAAGTGGTACACCTTTGGTTTTTTGGGAATTGTACCTTAGGTACTACCTTAATCGCTCTTAGGTACCACCTTAATGAACCTTAGGTACTACCTTAACCGATCCTAGTTAAAGTTGGGTACGACCTATTCGAAGCCTCGGACCTTCATTTGTGATCCTTAAAGCATGTCAATGTGATTATTTAGTGTGTTCAATTGGTTCACCTTTGGTATTTTGGGGACCGTTCCTTAATTATTACCTTAATAGCCCTTAGATACCACCATAATCAACATTAGGTACTACCTTAACCGACCTTAGGTACTACCTTAGTTAAAGTTAGGTACTGCCTAACTGAAGCCTCGAACCTTGAAGCCCAGACATTACTTGTTATATTTTTAATTTTGTAGTTAATCATCATTGTTATTATCCTAAAATGTGGTATACATGTGTGAATTATATACGTTTTATACTATCTTTTGCAATAGTCATTACTTGATTGCTTATCAAAAATTAACCAACAACAATTATGTCATCAAATGATGAACATGCAAACATACTATGTAGTGTTTGTGGGTCACAAACATGGAGTGTACGATTCTTGGGTTGAATGTCAAAAGAATGTGCTCCTTTATAAGGGGAGTGTTTACAAAGCATATGCTTTTAGAGAGGAAGCTGTTAGAGCTTGGGTGTTCTATGCACTAAGATGGAAGAGAAGTGATGAATGTCAACTGGCAAACCAAAGTTTGAACATGCATTTGATGATTAGCATTCCTTGAAAAATATTTCATATACATATGTAATTAGTTTCTTTACTGGCTTCTTTGTAGCATGTGTTTTGCTTATTGTAATATCTAGTTTAACATAGGTTGTGGAAATGTGTTATGAATACTAATGTCTAGTAATGTATTTCTCATAGTGTTCATATGTAATATGTGATTATTATTATCAACTTTGTTAAACTGAAAATGATGACTCAAACATTTGGAGCATAAGACAATTTGTTTGTTAAAGCTCACAGCATAAGACAATTTGAGAATTTTTGACACATCATAAGCTTTGAAATAAATTTTAGTTGAGATGTAAAGTTAAAAACTATATCTAGGGAAATTAAATTTAGCATATTTCAAATTTAAATTGAAGCTAATAAGTACAAATTTTGTCAATATAAGCTAAAATAAATTTTATTTAAATTATGTTTATTTTTTTGATAGAAATTATATTTGGATAATGCAAAAATAATGTAATTAAAAATTATAAAAAGAGAGAAGAAAGGCTAAGAAATTTTCCTCATCTATAATTTAATCATGAACAATAAAATTATAGGAATTCTTTTTTCTTTATTATTTTTTGTGTGAAAATTTTCAAAACCTTTATAAAAAAAACAAAAAAAACCTTTATTGGGAACTTAAATAATGAAAAAATAATTTTATTGACTTATTTTCCCTAAAAGAAACTATATATTTATATAATAAACAAATTCTCATATCATTCTTTATCTTCTAAAAAAAATTATTAAACGTATTTTCTAAGTAAAAATACTATTTTCTATTTTAAATAATAAGAACTATTATTTAAACAATTTGCATACAAATCCTAAGTTTTTTTTCTTAAAAAAAGGAAAGTGGCTTATGTTTTGTTCCTTATGATTCTAATGTGTCATTTGTCTTAGGTGCATTTGGCGTGTGAGAGAAGTACAGTGGGTTTGGTTGTCATTTCCATTTCATATTTCAACCTTCCAAGCATTCTTTAAGGCATATCCTCCTACATTCCAAACATTCTCCAAAGCATCTTCTTGTACACTCTGCATTTTTCTAGTTCGCAGAAAGTTGTTCTCTTTGTTTGATCGTCCATGAAAATGCCTAAAAAAGAGAAAAATTTATTTTCCAGGATAGTTTTAGAGGACAATGGGAATAAAATAAAATTAAAAAAATATATATTTTCCTTCCTCCTCCTATCCTCAATATCTTTTTCACTTTTCTCCATAAAGACCATACTAACATTCATCTAAAAATTTTACAAAAAACATAATAGAGTCATCTTGTCCTGTAGAAAGAAAACATAAAAAAGATACAGAACAACCAAAAAGGTCTTCATTTAGGCTTCTCATCCCACCTGCTCTTGTTGTGTGTATCCATCCCATGTATCAACTTTTCCGATTGCATCACTGTAGCTGGTATGAGTTGCTTGGTACAAAAATCATCATTAAAAACATGATTCTAATAATGTGTGTGGTTCTAAAAAAAAAAAAAAATTCCTCAATTCCCCATAAACAACCGTCCCTATAAACATAAAAATTTAAGATATAACAAAAAAAAATCCCAAATATTCTAAATCATAGGGTCGTGAACAACGGAAAACAACCATTCTCGTTTCCAAAATTCACTCCCTCTGAGAATTTCTTTAGCCAAAGCAAATTTTCCCTCTATTTCATTCATGCTAAAATGAATCAAAATACAACAAACCCCAAAATATAAGACCTTTGGCCCCAATATTTTATCAACAACCAAATGAATCCTTAAATGGAAAACTCACCTGTGATTGATTGAGCCAAAGCAAGAGGAAGCTCCACTTCGGTTTCCAGAAACCTTAAAAAAAAATTCCACATTTGATGAAGAAATATGAAGATATGGCTCAACTTTGGCTTCGTTGAAGGTTTTCGGAAGATGGCTATCGGGTTTGGGTGGTTAGCTCGTGAAGAGAGACACACTAGGGTTAGGCCAAAATGAGACAAAGAAGGCTTTGGAAAGATGGGTATTCATCGCCTAGTCAGGACGTGAATAAATAGATCGGCTGTCTATCTTCGTGTATCAAACAAGATATGAAAATGCAAATTTTCTGAGATTGGGTAAGGGTAAAATGAGAGGAAGTGACAGAGAGAGTTTCCCTAAATTTCAAATGTTTCTTAGGTTGGGTGTTTTGTGGGTTTCAAATTTGATAACTTCAAGTTTCAGATTTTGGTGCTTATTAAATTACACACCTTTCTACTGACATGGACATCGGTGGCTGCTGACAAGGAGACATTAAAGGGCAATTTTGGAAATGCATATGTAAACAGTATATAGTGCACGAGAAATATTATATTTTCCCTATTAATAGGGAAATCTCATATTTCACTTATGTAGGATTCCAATACCATATATTTTCCTAATCATAGGCTAGAAACACAAGTTTCCCCCAAAAAAATCTGCCTGATGAGTCACTGATTCATGCCCAGTTGAGTATTTTAATCAAAAATATTTATAAATCCTATAACCTTATACTAGCGTAGCAAAGCTACTATAGTATAGCAGCTCTAGGGTCGAACTCAGGGATGGGTTTTCACTCTACCAATGATAGACTAAAGATTAGAATTTGAGTCTGATGATTTCCTTTGTCATAACTTAAAGTTTAAAAAAAAAAATATTTGTTTTGAAAGTGGTGCTTCGAACTAAACTAATATAGAACTAGGTAGAAATGAAAGAAAGAAAGTCTCTTGGAGCTAGAGGTTGCTAGGATCAAGTTCAGGATGCAAAGTGGGAAATTCCGGATTTGTCTTCTCGCATTGGGGACAACAACATAAAGGATGGTTGTTTCCCGAACCGGTATAGGTTTAACAATGAAGATTTAATCCATAAAAAGTCAATAGAAGTGGTAGTCAAGTTCCATTAATGGCTTTAGACACTATGGGTCTTCACCTTGAGTCACTTTCCAATGGCTCGTACATGATAACTAATGGACTGATGTGGATCTAGCAATAAGTATCCACAGAGACCTTAAGCTTACCATGTATTGGCCATTCAAAGTGATTCTAAGGGATTTGAAGCAAAACTTTAGATTTAAAAGCCATTTATGAACTCCAACTACCTGTATTTAATGCACGAGAGTTTTCCACTTTAGCATCTGGACTTTTCACCTAGCTTCCTTCACTCCAAGAAACCAAAAGTTTAGCCTCTCATCCTCTGGGAAAACATCCTCAGAGGTTGTTTGGCTTCCAAGAAAAAGAAAATAGTAGAGAGAAAAAGAAGGCAAAAGAGATCTCTATATTTTATTAAGTGTAAAATTTACATAAGTTGGTCTCCTGGAGAAAGCTCCCCGAGAGTCCTTTTTTCAGTGCTTACAAGAGAGTTTATATAGGAAGGTAATTTACCCTTCCTTGGATACTTCCTAGCTAAGGAATTACATGAGTGGCTGAATACAAGGAGAAAATGGAAATTTAGACACAAAAAATATTAGAAGAAAAAGAGTCGGCACAAATATCCCAGTTTCGCACGTTGCATGGTGACTTGCGAAAATTTCGCAAGTTGATTTCGCAACTTAGAATCCACTTTCGCACGTTGAGATCCAAGTTCACAAGTTGCAAAATCAACTTCGCATGCTGGGCTTCACCGCGACTACACAGCTGCCATCCACTTTAAATTTCGCACGTTGGTGTTCCAATTTCGCAAGGTGCGAAATTCTCCCTCAGCTTGATGCAGTTGTCTTCCGAAGGCCATATATTCCTCATTTCAGCTCCAAATCGTACACGGTTTGAAGCGTTGGATTCTTGACTTCCTGAGCTTTGAAATGGTATATATCATGTAGAAAATGAACTTCGGGAAGTGCTCCAAAAGTGCGAAGGAAGACTGCAGCTGCTGTCCTCTGTTTTCCTTACTCTGTTTTCCTCTCTCCATTGCTTTTTCCTTGCATACCTTGAACGACTTTGGCAAAGGACTATGAGGCTCCAAAGCTTGGTTTCTTCATGAATTTGAGCTTCCAAAATCTTTGCCATGAACTATATACAGCTCTCCCTCATTCTTAAATTGCTTTGGTGAGCAAAAAGCTATCAAAAACACCAAAACTTAACACAATTTGATTAGAAACGATTGCAAGGGTCCTTAACATGCCAATTGAGTTAAAAGGTAATAATTACTACTCAAGGGTGTTTAAAAGAGCTAATTACAAGCTACAAAATAGCATGTTTTGAGTAGTAATCAGTCACTACTACTCCTCATTCTCAAGCACACATTCAAAGGATAAAAGACTACGAAAATAACATCCCAAAAGAAAATACATATATGTTTCACTACCACTCCTCATTCTCAACCACACACTAAAAGGATAAAAGACTACGAAAATAACATCCCCAAAAGAAAATACATATATGTTTCTTGCCACATAGCGGAACCGCAACTAAAGGTTGTTCAAATTACTAATACACCCCCAATATCTAGTTTTATTACAAAAAGTTCTTACAAAAGATAGGCAACATACACCGAACAATGTTGTATTGCTTCCTTTTCCAGTGCCATTTTGGTTTCTCAGGAACCAAACAGAGAGTGTTGTCTGCAAATGTACTTCGTAGTCCACCAGGATGGCTTACACAACAACACCTTTTGTGAATATTGATGGTTACTAGAGCCATAGCTTCGGTGGAGCACAAGGATACTGAAAACGCTACACAACACCGTTGTGCCTTTCGCCGAAAAATTCGGTAATTTTTTGTTTGAAATTTCGCTGGAAAATTGGGCGATAAAATATCAAATCTAGCGATTTTTTCATAGTTTTACTAATCAATCAGTATTCACCGATATTTTGGTGATTTGTTTTCCATTTTTTTTCGATATTTCTTCCCCTTTTTTGTATCGCCCCTCACTGAAACACGAAATTTCGACCATTTTTTCCAAAATTTTCATCCATGGCTATGAGCTTTACTACTGGTACGACCTATTTTTTCCCTGCCACTTTGAGCAAGGGCTTGCTCTATCACGTGGGGCAATGCTGTTGATTGATAATTCATCTGAATCATAAATTATAGCTCATTACTCTATCATGTGCCCCATGTGACTAATCAATAATTCATCTCAATCATAGTTTATTAATTGAGTCATTATGGTCTTTAGTAGCCCAAAATAAATTGAAGGGATACTGTTAGAGCTGTCAATAGGGGAGCTATAAATTTTGGTGAGGGTGAAAGGTAAAATATTGGTTGATTATAATAAATATAAATAAATTTTTTATATTTTAGCGATAAGTCCTTGACATCTTTCCATTCATTAAAATCAGTATTATTTAATAAAATAATTAATTACTAACATTAACTATAAAAGAAAAGAAGAATTTATAATCTATCAAATAAAATCACAAAAATATTAAATAGTTTTAAATTTTAATAAAACTTTATCAAAAAATCCAAATAATATTTTCGAAAAAGTCTTAAAATATATTAAGAAATATGGATAAAATATTTTTAATGATTTCTAGAAATATTGTGCTATAGAACTTTTTAGAAAAATTCAATAATTTCACTAATAATTTTTCTTTGATTTTTAAAAGTAATTAAATATAAATCACTTTATAGTGATAAAATATTTATTTAAAAGTTATTTATGATATAAATATAATCTATCATTAAAAATTAGATCGGCAGTTACAAATCAATAAATATTTGGTTAAACCTAAAAGAACTAAACAATTAAAAAAAATCTCAAAATACTTCTCTAAATTTTTATTTTACATTTTTATATTTTAGGAGGACAAAATTGCATTTTAACATTTTTAATCATGGTTTTAAAAATTGGTTTGACCGTCGCCCGATTCGACCACCGGCCAATTACGGTTCTGATCCGGTCTTGGGCCAGAAAGCCAATTAGTGAATCGTAAATTGGTAACTTTTCCGATTCAATGACGGTCCGGAAAACATTCTTTTCAACTTTTCAAAAAAAATTTTAAAAAAAATAAAACAAAATTTTTATTTTTTAAATTTGTGGGGGCCATGTGCCCTAAGGCTACGCTGGCTCCGCCTCTTGAGTAGCTCGTCCTGGATCGAGCTCTGATAGGTTGATATGCATTTGCAGTAGCAGACGGTTCTGGATCGCATTCTCGTACTCTGACTGGTATATATAAATTTGCAGTAGCAAACAGTCCTGGATCGCACTCTGACAGGTAGATATATATATATATATAAAGCGCTCTCCCATACAGGAGTTCTGCTCCCTCTATCTCTCTGAGGATTGAGAAAGATGAAGGACACCATCGTTCTGTATCCTTCTACAGGAATCAACCACCTTATTCCCATGGTAGAGCTTGGACAAAACCTGCTCACTCACTACCCTTCCTGTGAGATTTCAATTTATATATTCAATGATCATATAGGATCGTATGT
>JAJJMJ010000596.1:84430-115295 GCA_022059055.1 Vitis cinerea
ACAATGTTTAATATATTGTCGGTCCACATTTATTCTATCACTTCCTTCTCCATCACCATCCTCATTTCCACCCTACCTTCTAGCACTGCCTCCACTGCCACATACATCGCTTCCATCGTTGCCACCACCCCGTCCATTACCTTCTACCACCTCCCCATCATTTCTTATTCCAATCCGTCCAGTTATCCAGCGCTGCTCTTTGAATCCATGGCCCTGAACAACAATAATCTCTATCAAACCCTAGAATCCATGTCCCAAACCTCAAGTATTAAAGCCTTCATCATCGACTTCTTCTGCAATTCCTCCTTCAAAATTTTTGTAAATCTTAACATCCCAACATAGTATTTCCATCCCTCAGGGGCAAATTCGCTTGTTGTGTTCCTTTACCTCCCCACCATTGACAAAAACATTACAAAAAGCCTGAAAGATGATCTCAACATGCAACTCCATGTCCCGGGACTACCATCCATTGTGGCTTCTAACATGTCTTTGCCATTCCTTGATCGCACGACAAAAGCCTATCGATACTTCATTGACACCGCAGAGCAGATGGCTGAATCATCTGGAATCAGCGTAAACACTTTTGAATTGCTTGAATCAAGAGCGTTGAAAGCTATATCAGAGGGTTTGTGCATTCCACATGGGCCAACCCCACCACTTTTCTGCATTGGCCCATCCATTTTGAGGAGCAATCGAGCTGGTGGCGGCAGCAACAGCGATGAACACGAGTGTTTGAGCTGGCTCAACCTGCAACCTAGTCAAAGCGTTGTGTTTCTGAGTCTCGGTAGCATGGGGCAGTTCTCTGTGGAGCAATTGAAGGAAATGGTAACTGGGCTTGAAAAAAGTGGCCTGATGTTTTTGTAGGTGGTCTGCAATCCACCTAGTGATGAAAAAGAGAAGAACATTGTTTAGTTCTTCACAACAATGCTAGTATAACACCAATTTGGTTCAAGTAGGATGATTTGAGTGTCTTATATTGCAAAATTTCCAATTTTAAGTGTCATTTGATCACATATTTGAGCTCAAATCAATAGGCACCATGATATTTCATAGGCTTGATATTATGTGTCCCCTTAAGTAATCTTAAGGACTTATGATCATGAAATTTTTGACGTTGCAGTAATTCCTTTAGTGAAATTAGTGGAATTTGACATATGCTACTAGTAAGTTAGAGTATGTTAGTTGATCACTTGATAAGAGAATTTAAAACTAAAGAATTGTAGAGGTAATCTTGAGAGAATGATAACATCTACCTTATTAGATTACCAACACCAGTTCAAGAGGAATTTTTATATAGTGAATAGTAGGTTACAGACAGGAGGAATTGATTAAATTGGAACTCAATTATTATCTCAATGTAATGATACAAGATACTGAAATGCATTTAACTCTCTTTAGTGGAGTGTTGAGTCAACTTCATAATAAAATTTTGAGGGAGCCAATATTTTCTTATATGTTCATTGGTTTCCGCTCAAGCTCACATTCCATGGTGATGCATCATTTAAGGGATCGATAGGTTTTCTTATTCACAAGTGTGCATAAGGGCATTTTGATAAAAACGTAAACTTGCATAGGAACTTATGAATGGTCTTTTTGAATTATTCTAATTAATTAGTTGGAGTCCAATAAGATTAATTAATTAATTAGGACCGAGTAAGCTAGATTAAGTGACCTAAGCCCAAGATGGGCTTAAGTCACTTAAGCCCATGGGCAAGCCTATATAATTCAAGGTTTAGGGCTTTTATATTTTAGCTATTCTATCTTCCAAAGAAAGGGAGACCAAACCTCCATCTCTAAAAAGAGAAGTCCACCCTTCTCTAGTGCCTAATTTCGAGAGAGCCATCAAGTGGAAGATTACAAGGTTTCGAGATCTCTACTATAAAAAATTTGGGTTTAGGAACATTCAAACCCCAATTATTGTTTCTAATACATCCTATGAGACTAAAGTTTAAATTTTTATCGCTTCTGTTATGCCTAGTATCTTATATTCATATACCCCAAAGCCTCAAACAAATATCATATCACCCAATAGAAATAATCACCAATTCGGAATCATGCATTGTCAAAGGAAGAAACTCAACTTATGATTTTGAAATCATGCCAAATTCATCATGGAGCACTATCACTTTGGGATTTCACCACCTTTAACTCAAGAATTGTATCTTCATCAACCCTAAGTGATCCTCGCATGATAGGAAATCAAGATTTTATTATTATTTTTAGTTACTTTTAGGTAATTATTTGGGAAATAAGTGGTCAATAAGAGTGTGTCATGTATTAGTTTTTACTTTATATATAAAAAAAAAACCAATTTTATATTTTAGGGGACATTTAGAGAATTCTTTAAAGATTTTTTAGAAAGAGGACAACACATAAGGTTTTCTTGATTTGTTTTCTTGCTCTTTTATAGTATGGAATAAAACATTGTTTTTAATTTCCTTTGAAATGAAGAATGGTTCTTTGTTATTCTTTTATAGATTATATATGCCATGAGAGGCTAAAAATCCATTTTATGGTGTGAAACATGAAAACCTAGGGTTAGATCCAATGGAAAATAATAGGAATAATAGATCAAATCAAACTAATAATGGATTGAATGAAAGGTTAAGGCACTAATATTGAGATTAAAATTCCCTCTAAAGCGAGTTTGACTTAGGAGATGGTGCAATTGCGCATTCCCTAATACTAAGAATTCTTGATAATTCTTAATCCATTGTTATCTAAGGTTGTCATTGTTATTTACCTTAAGAAAAATCTACATAGAGTGACAAAAGCCCAAAAATCCTAGACCTAAGCTTAGATTTCATATCGATTCATCTATTAGGTAATTGAAAATGGAATAAAATATAAAAAGTTAGGATATGGATAAACTCTGAGGTATGGAACTTAAGTTAGTCTCATTAGACCATCCATTCTGATTGCTCTAAGATTAATTAAAATATACACCTTTCTTTCATTTAAAGGTCTATACCCTAAGTTGAATTGTGAACCTCATAAATCTTGATTATTGGAATAATAAATCAATAATCTTTTTGCAATTAAATTTAGTTATTTAAAGAATCTCAAATCCACTCAACTTAATTCTACACATTTTTCAATTTAAAGAAATAAGATAAATGACAATAACTTTGATCTAGTTTGACATCCATGGGTCAACCCTTGAGGAAGATACCTTGAGTACTACAAAAGCTATAGTAACTCCATCTTTGTTTTTTTCTTAGCTTGAATTACTACATAGTTTAGACTTACTATTTAGGACAATAGAGATTTACGATCATTTAGGTCACTATTGATTAAGTCAAGTGGTAATAGACATTCTCAAGATAGGCACCATGATATCTCATAGGATTAAGATAATGTTTACCATTAAGTGATCTTAAGGACTTGTGATCATATAATTTGTAACCACAATAGTTCCTTAAGTAGAATTTTACACATGCCATCTATGGAAATAAGGTATGTCAGTTGACCACAAAATAAGAGGATCTAGGGCTCAAGGATTGTAAATATAATATTGAGATGTTGATAGCATCTACCTTATTAGATTATAAACATCAGTTCATGGGGAGTCTAAATGCAGTAGATAGTAAGTCACAACCCCAAAAATTGATTAATTTAGATTGATAACCTAGATCTAACTCAAGGTTGCCAATGGTCATGATGAACAGCCACATAAATCCCTCGACTAGAGTCTCTAAGGTGGCTAAAAAAGGTAAGCTGTATAAGTAGCAAATGGCCACCAAAGAATTGTTATGGAGTATTGAAAGAACACCTAATAAGGCATGTGTTAAGGGGACAAAATGGAGGGTCTACAAATATGCCCCTCTTCGATAGAGATCACGATGTAAAGAATGTGAGTAGAAATACAAGTAATGAGTAGAATGAAGTGAAATATACCGAAAAACTAAAAAAAGACCAAAATTTTTGTCCTAGCACATGATGAGGATAAGCTCAAAACACGGGGTCACAACTATAAGAATGGAACGACTCTATGTGTGAGGAATGACAATAGAGAGAGAAAAGTATGTGATGAGTACCACAAGAATAGAAAGGGGTGAAAAGAATGTCTCTTGGTCATAAATGAAACAAATGAATTTGGGTCATGAATGAGATAAACGACTCTGGGTCGGGAGCTCAAGGCTCTGAATACTATGAATGACTCTAGGTCATGATGAGATAAACAACTCTAGGTCGGGAGCTTGAGGCTCCAAATACTATGAATGATTTTGTGTTACAAATGAGATAAGCGACTCTAGGTCGAGAACTCAGGGCTCTAAGTATTACGGATGACTCTAGGTCACAAATAAGATAGACAAGTCTAGGTTGAGAGCTCAAGGCTCTAAGTACTATGAATGACTCTAGGTCATGATGAGATAAATGACTCTAGGTTAAGAGCTCAAGGCTTCGAATACTATGAATGACTCGAGGTCATGAATGAGATAAATGAATCTGGGTCAAGAGCTAAGGGCTCCAAATACTATGAATGACTCTAGGTCATGAATCAGATCAATGACTTCAGGTTAGGAGCTCAGGGCTCTAAATACTATGAATGACTCTAAGTCATAAATGAGATAAACGACTCTAAGTCAGGAGCTCAGGGCTTTGAATACTATGAATAACTTTGGGTCATGAATGAGATGAATGACTCTATGTCGAGAGCTCGAGGCTCTAAGTACTATGAATGAATTTGAGTCATGAATGAGATGAGTGACTCTGGCTCGAGAGCTTGGGACTTTAAGTAGTATGAATGACTTTAGGTCATGAATGAGATAAATGACTCTAGGTCAAGGGCTTAGGGCTTTGAATACTATGAATGACTTTACGTCATGATGAGATTAACAATTATGGGTCAGGAGCTTGGGGCTTTAAGTACTAAGAATGACTTTACATGCAAAAGGTACGAGGAATGTAACTACAAAGAACAACCCGGGGTTGTAAGCTGTGAATGCCTAAATTGAAAGTAACATCTTTGAATGTCTAAAGGACAAAGTAGTAGATCTAAATGCTTATGACTCTGTGCACCTATGGGGGGAAGGGTGACTATGCACACCTAACAGATGGGATGACTCTAAATGCTTATGAGAGGAAGGGTGACTTTGCACGCCTATCCGAATGATGTGGCTTTGAACTCCTATTGCTTTGAGCACCTATGGCTTTGAATACCTATGAAGGGAAATGTGATTCTACAAACCTAACTGATGGGACAACTCTGAATGCCTATGGGGAAGGGTGACTCGATGCACCTAATTGATGGGATGACTTTGAACACCTATGAGAGAAAGGGTAACTCTGCACATCTAATCGATGGGACGACTCTAAGCACTTATGAGGGGAAGGGTGACTTTGTACACCTAACTGATGAGATGACTTTGAATGCCTATGGGGGAAGGGTGAATTTACATACCTAACCGATAAGATGACTCTAAATGCATATGAGAGGAAGGGTGACTCTACACACCTAATCATTGGGATGACTCTGAATCCTTATAAGGGGAAGGGTGGCTTTGCACACCTAACTGGTGGGACAACTCTAAATGCCTATAAAGGGAAAGGTGACTCTACACGCCTATTTAAAAGGGGTGACTCTGAACGCTTACTACTCTGAATGCTTATGAGGAGAAGGGTGACTCTACATGCCTATCTAAAAAGGGTGGCTTTGAATGCATATTGCTCTAAAAGCCTATGAGGGGAAGGATGACTTTGCACGCCTATCCAAAAAGGGTGGCTCTGAACACCTATTGCTTTGAATGCCTATGAAGGGAAGGGTGACTCTACACGCCTATCTGAAAGGGTGGCTCTAAATGCATGCTGCTTTGAACACTTATGGGGGGAAGGGTGACTCTACAAGCTTATCCAAAAGGGATGGCTTTCAACACTTACTACACTAAACACTTATGAGGGGAAGGGTGACTTTGCACACCTATCCGAAAGGGGTTGCTTTGAACGCCTACTGCTTTGAACACCTATAGCTCTGAACACCTATGAAGGAAAGGGTGACTCTACACACCTAACTAAATGACTTTGAATGCCTATGGGGGGGGGGGGGATGACTACACACTTAAACAATGGGACAAATCTAAATGCCTATGCTGTGAATGCTTATGAGGGGAAGGGTGACTTTACACACCTAATTGATAGGACGACTTTGAATGCCTATGAGGGAAAGGGTGACTCTACACATCTAATCGATAGGGCGACTCTGAACTCTTATGGCTCTGAATGCTTATAAGGGAAAGGGTGACTCTACAATCCTATCTGAAAAGGGGTGGCTCTGAACGCTTACTGGTCTGAATGCCTATTAGGGGAAGGGTGACTTTGCATGCCTATTTGAAAGGGGTGGCTCTAAACGCCTATAAAGGGAAGGAAGGGTGACTCTATAGTCTTAACCGATAGGATGACTATGGGGAGAAGGATGACTCTGCACACCTAACCGATGGGACGACTTGAAATGCCTATGAGAAAAAGGGTTACTTTGCATACTTAATCGATAGGATGACTCTGAATGCCTCTAAGGGGAATGGTGACTCTACACACCTAGTATGAGAAAGTGGTTATGAATGCCTAAGTTAGAAAGTAGCTCTAAACACTTAACTGAGAAAGTGGCTCTGAACGCCTAAGCTAAGGAAGTGGCTTTGAACGCTTAACTAAGAAAGATGGTTCTGAACGCTTAAACTATAATCGTATGCTAGATGAAACTAGAATAAGGGAATGACCTAAACAGACTCGAAGAGAACGCCTAAAACAAAAATGGGAACTAAGGAAACAATCTATAACCAAAGATAGCTAAAGGACTCAAGAGAAAGAGTGACTGAGATAATGGACTCAATGAAAAAGGGGTATGCCCTAGTAGAAGAGCTTTGAAAAAAATAATTACCTAGGTAATAACTCATAAGGATTGGGAAACGGGTCAAATGACCATGAAATCAACAAGAAATATGATGAACCTAGAAAAGGAGTATGCCCCAATGTAGTAACTCGCAAGTATTTGTAAACGGATTGAGCAACTATGAAGTCAACGGAAGATCTGATGAACTTAAAAAGCAAATATGCCCTAGTGTAAGATAATGACCAACATATGACACATAATGTCACCGTACAAGACACTCTAGGATATGCTCAATGACAATGCAATGAAAATATATATCCTCAATCCACAAATGCTTAAACAAGGCCATGCGTCATTGAAACTATGCTAACAAAGCAAAACTAAAATAATGGACCAAACAAATGTTGACCAAGACTCCAAGTCTAAAAATGCAAGCAAAATAAGACATGACATATCAACCATCAATGTGAAAACATCATCACAAATATATCATCAATCTAACAAGCTTTGCCATCATGGAGGATGTTGAACCTAACGTCCAAAGGCATATGGAAACTTGACCAGAAAACTTAAGACTGGTTTATATCTTCTTCTAATAGCGAGAATGGGATAAGGTCACGTAAGGTGATGAAATAGGTAGGCTCAATATCAGTCAGACTTTGAAACAATGGATGTAGGTGTAATGGTGTCAAAGGTGAAATGTCGGGTGTGTAACAAAGGTAAGTGGATATTCGAATCAAAATAGATATGTTGAGAAGGCTGAACCCAATGTGTCAATAGCTCTATAATCCATTGAAAATATCAATCATAAACAAAAGGTCAAGTCTCGGTGTCCAAATCGGTAAGATGGTTATGCCCTAATATGAATATATCCTCTCAAAATGGGTAAGCTTCGAATAAAAAAAACACCTCTAGAATCAATCACCGATGAAAGAAACATGACCCAACGTGGAAAATACAGAATGACCATGCTCCATGTAAGATAAACTCTAGAAAATATATGTCTGGTGTACACTGTCATCTCACAATCAATCATTAATGAGTGCGCTACGCCCCAGTGTAAGCATCTCCAAATCAAGCATCAATGGGAGAAGTAAAACCAATCATAGATCATTTGATCAAAATGAGTCTCTACTCTTCTAAAAATGAGCATATCCTAGTGTGGAAAATCAAGTAAAGTGGTATGATTGAACAAAAATGCTCTCTGACATGATTATGCCCCGATGTAAGCTGGTGTCTTTAAGATCAATTGCCAATGAAAGGGCTATGCCTTAGTGTAGGGCAATCTTTGAAATGTTCAAGAACCAATATAGCTCTCACAAGTGTCTACGCCATGATCCAATTACCTAAAAAATCCATCAATACCAATGAGAATGCTATGCTCCCATATAAACACATCCAATCAAATTACCCAACCAAATCTCATAATCCAATACAAAAGAAAAATCTGATAAATGCCAAAAGGATGGTTATGTCCCAGGATCCATTGTCACCTAAGAGGGGTATGCCTTAGTGTAAACCATTAAGAATCAATCAACATCAATGAGGGGTGTGTCCCAACATAGTCATATCAAATGAAATCACCCAACCGTCTCACACTCCAATATGAAGGGTGGTCTAATCTTCCCTAAAGAATGAGTATGTCTCAGTGTAAATTGTCATCTCAAGAATCCATCACTAGCTGAAAGGGGTATGCCTTAGTATAATACATTGAACAGAGTGGTTACATATCGAACAAAACTCTCTAAGATAGTTATGCCCCAACGTGGTTTCATGCTACAACTACTGGTCTATCAAAGATTCAAGCAATTTCCAATCAATCTTGAGTGTCGCCCATGTGAGAGCTATCAAACACAATGTGTGATATCATGGCTTCAGGGTGGTCTTAAGACGCGGGACAAAATGTAAGCTAGGGTAATAGGGTGAAAGAAATGAAAGGAAACTAGACTCAAAATACCCAATGATCAAAACCCATACCCTCGTGTATAGAATGCAATATGTACAAAGAATCTTATGAACCATGGATTTGAGGATGTCCAATAGGAATACATCGATGAGGAGGAAAGAATCCAAAATGAATATATTAGAGATGAAAGAGAAGAAAAGAAGAATATCAAACTGTTAGTGGGATATAAAAGAATGATGTGTGGAAAATATCCAACACAGAATGTAAATCGATACAAATAAAGAACAATGTAGGCAAGACGAATTAGATACCATGAGAAGAACAAATAGATCAAATCAAGTCATGGAGAACAGTCAAATCACCGATGTATATAATGATGGAGAAGACAATAATTCGGAGTCCCTAGGAAAATGTCACCCGTCTCTCACACATAGAATATGTTAGGAACCCTAGATTACTCCGTTCCCATGCCCTGGATCTCATAGGGTGCATGCATTTGTCTTTAGGGCTCTCTAGATCTAACGCAATGGAAAATAACGACTTTAAAAACCATAGTAGGATAAAGATCTATAGAAAAAGTGCTTATACCTAGATTTGGATGTTCTTAGACCAATTCCTTGTGGTGAAGAACATGCCTAAAAAAATTGGAGAATCTCTCCTCATGCTATTACCCACGTACGCGTCCTATGTGATTCTCGTGCATGGAACTTGTGCACATCCCATTCAGTTCTCGTGCATGCGACTTGTGTGATTCCAATGCGCTTCTCATACACCCAAGATTTTATGCCCGATGATTCTTCCTTATGTCTAGACATTGAGATGGTGGAGATCTCAAGGGTGGAGGCTAGGGTTTTCTTTCTGGATCATAGGGAGAAAATGACAAGACATTGAAACCTTAACCCTTAAAGGGGTATTTATAGGTTTCCTACTAGGCTTAAGTAACTTAAGCCCACCATGGGCTTGGGTCACTTAATATAACCCAAAAAGGTTGCTAATTGATTAATTAACCATATAGAGCCCTAATTAATTAATTTGTTCAGTCTAGAGATATCACTCACTTTTCCCTATGCAACCTTATGTAATTACCAAAATGCCCCTATACACAAAAGTGAACTAAAAACTCATTTAACCCTCATAAACCGTGCCATCAAGGAACATGAGCTCAAAGCGAGGACCATTGGTACCCATAGGATTACTAGGTCCCTCAAAATCAAATTTTGAAATTGACTCAACATCCCACTACAAAGAATCAACTACACTCCAATACGTTATGTATATTGCAACAAGACACCAAGAGCTCGGGTCCATGACCTACTATCCACTGCATGTAGACTCCCCATAAACTGATGTCTATAATCTAACAAGGTAGTTCTATCACCTCTCAAATTCTTGAGTTACATATCCCACTTATTGATTACTACCCAAAAAGTGCTATTTTGCGCCTTTAATTCATTATGTTTTAAGCACTTTTGTGTAGTAGTTCTCCATTCTTATTCCAATTGGCATGTTAAGGACCTAGCAATGACCTCTAATCATATTTGTAGCTAGTTTTAGTAATTTGACAGATTTTTGGATCATTAAGACAAGCCAAGCAAAGGAGAGAAGCAAAGAGAAGCAAAGAGAGAGTGAAGAAAATAGAGGACAGCAGCTTCAGTATTCCTTTCCACTTTTGGAGCACTTCCCGAAGTCCATTTTCTACATGCTATATACCATTTCAAAGCTCAGGAAGTCAAGAATCCAATTCTTCAAACTGTGTACGATTTGGAGCTGAAATGAGGAAGATATGGCCTTCGGAAGACAACTGCTCCAAGCATGTGCGAAATTCGCACAACAGCCCAAGCATGTGCGAAATTCGCACAACACCTTCCTGTTGTGCGAAACTCGCACAACACCTTCTCCTTGTGCGAAATTCACACAGCAGCCAGTGCAAGTGCAAAATCTCCTCTGTTTTTGTCGACTCCACATGAGATCTTTTCCTATGTATTTTTTGATGTAAATTTCTTTCTTATCCTTGTAACTAGCCAATCAAAGGCTTTGCTTTTGTAAAGACTATAAGAGGGGTGGAAATCATCTCTCGACTATATGTTATGTTTTACACTTAGTGAAATACAGGGCTCTCATGTTTTCCTTTTCTCTCTACTATTTTCTTTTTCTTGGAAGCCAAACAACCTCTGAGGATGTTTTCCTAGAGGATGAGAAGCTAAACTCTTGGTTTCTTGGAGTGAAGGAAGCTAGGTGAAAAGTCCAGATGCAAAGGTGGAAAACTCTTGTGCATTAAATACAGGTAGTTGGAGTTCATAAATGGCTTTTAAATCTAAAGTTTTGCTTTAAATCCCTTAGAATCACTTTGAATGCCCAATACATGGTAAGCTTCAGGTCTATGTGGATGCTTATTGCTAGATTCATATCAGTCCATTAGTTATCATGTACGAGCCATTGGAAAGTGACTCAAGGTGAAGACCCACAGTTTCTAAAGCCATTAATGGAACTTGACTACCATTTCTATTGACTTTTTATGGATTAAATCTTCATTGTTAAACCTATACCGGTTCGGGAAACAACCATCCTTTATGTTGTTGTCCCCCATGCGAGAAGAAAAATCCGGAATTTCCACTTTGCATTTTGAACTTGATCCTAGCAACCCTTAGCTCCAGGAGACTTTCTTTCTTCCATTTTTAACTAGTTCTATATTAGTTTAGTTTCAAACACCACTTTCAAAACAAATTTTATTTTCTTTTAAACTTTAAGTTTTTGACAAAGGAACTCATCAGACTCAGTTTCTAATCTTGAGTATATCACTGGTAGAATGAAAACCCATCCCAGAGTTCGACCCTAGAGTTGCTATACTATAGTAGTTTTGCTACGCTAGTATGAGGTCATAGGATTTATAAGTGTTTTTGATTAAAATACCCGACTGAGTATGAATCAAAATGGCGCCGTTGTCGGGGATGGTGCCACTTTACAGTGATATGACCTTTTAAAGGCTACTTGTGATTTCCATCACAAGTTTGGTGAATTCCTTTTTCACTAACTTCATTTTCTTTCTTTTAATTGTAGAATTTCTTTTGTTTTCTTTCTAACCTTAACTTTCTTCTAGTTTTCTTTTGTTTTTGTTGTCTTTGTTTTGTTTTCAGGTAAGTTGTAACTTGTGCATGCCCTATTGGATTCGGGACCAAGAGGGAAGATTAGTAAGGATTGAGAATCCTCAAGACACAGAGTTGGATATCTGTGTAAACATCATGGACCCTCCACCAGATGATCAGAATTCTCAACACAGTCAAGGGGGTAATCCAAATGCATATCTATCCATGAGGGATAGAATGCACCCACCAGGGATGAGTGCGCCTTCATGCATCGTACCTGATTATAAGGCCCCATATTGTGCCCCTCCTACCAAATTTCCATGGAATGGAGAGTGAGAATCCATATGCCCACATCAAGGAGTATGAGGAGGTGTGCAATACTTTTAGAGAGGGAGGAGCTTCAATAGACTTGATGAGACTCAAGCTATTCCCTTTTACTTTGAAGGACAAGGTAAAAATATGGCTTAATTCTTTAAGGCCAAGGAGCATAAGGAATTGGGTTGATCTTCAGGCCGAATTTTTAAAGAAATTTTTCCCCACCCATAGGACCAATGGGTTGAAGAGACAAATCTCAAACTTTTCTGCCAAAGAAAATGAGAAGTTCTATGAATGGTGGGAAAGGTATATGGAGGCCATCAATGCTTGTCCTCATCATGGCTTTGATACATGGCTCTTGGTGAGCTATTTTTATGATGGGATGTCTTCCTCCATGAAGCAAATTCTTGAAACCATGTGTGGGGGAGATTTTATGAGTAAGAATCCGGAAGAAGCCATGGACTTTTTAAGTTATGTGTCTGAGGTGTCAAGAGGATGGGATGAGCCCAACTCAAGAGAGAAAGGAAAGTTTCCCTCTCAACCAACCCAAAATCCAAAGGGTGGAATGTACGTGTTAAGTGAGGACATGGACATGAAAGCTAAGGTGGCAACAATGGCAAGGAGATTGGAAGAACTTGAGTTGAAAAAAATGCATGAAGTCCAAGCCATTTCCAAGACACAAGCCCATGTCATGCCATGCACCATTTGCCAATCATGTGATCATGTGGTAGATGAGTGCCCAACCATCCCAACTATGAGGGAGATGTTAGGTGATCAAGCCAATGTTGTGGGGCAATTTAGGCCCAACAACAATGCACCTTATGGAAACACTTATAATTCAAGCTGGAGAAACCATCCAAATTTTTCTTGGAAACCAAGACCACCTACATACCAACCACAAGCCCAAACCCAAGTACCTCAACAAACCTCTTCAGTGGAGCAAGCCATTGCGAACCTAAGTAAAGTCATGGGTGACTTTGTGGGTGAACAAAAGGCAATCAACTCCCAATTGCACCAAAAGATTGAAAATGTTGAGAGTTCTCAAATTAAGAGAATGGATGGGATGCAAAATGATCTATATCAGAAGATAGATAATATTCAATACTCCATCTCTAGGCTTACCAACCTCAACACAGTGAATGAGAAAGGAAAGTTTCCCTCTCAACCAAGCCAAAATCCAAAGGGTGTTCATGAAGTTGAAACCCAAGAGGGGGAGTCTTCAAATTTGAGGGAGGTCAAAGCTGTGATCACCTCGAGGAGTGGAAAGGAGGTTGATCAACCCTTGCCTAAGATGAGGCAAGATGAAGAACTCATGTCAAAGAGAACCTTGGTTAAAGAGAGCAATAACCAAGAAGAGAAGAGTGGGAAAAATGCATCCAAATCAAGCATTGAAGAAGAACCAAAGATAGTGATTAAAAATGATATGATGAAGAAACATATGCCTCCCCCTTTTCCTCAAGCTTTACATGGAAAGAAGGAAATCAAGAATTCATCAGAAATTCTTGAAGTTTTGAGACAAGTGAAGGTGAATATACCCTTACTTGATATGATCAAGCAAGTCCCCACATATGCAAAATTTTTAAAGGACTTGTGCACGGTCAAGAGAGGGTTACATGTGACAGAATGCATTCTCACTGAGCAAGTAAGTGCTATCATTCAGAGTAAGTCTCCAGTTAAGTACAAAGATCCTGGATGTCCCACCATTTCAGTCAACATTGGAGGGACACATGTGGAGAAAGCTTTACTAGACTTGGGGCCAAGTGTGAATTTGCTCCCATATTCTGTGTACAAGCAACTGGGACTTGGAGGATTGAAGCCCACAACCATCACTCTCTCCGTAGCTGATAGGTCAGTTAAAATCCCAAGGGGGGTGATAGAGGATGTTCTAGTTTAAGTGGACAAATTCTACTATCCCGTGGATTTTGTGGTGCTTGATACTGATCCCACTGTTAAGGAAGCAAATTACGTGCCAATCATCCTTGGGAGACCTTTCCTAGCTACCTCCAATGCCATCATCAATTGTAGGAATGGGGTGATGCAGCTCACATTTGGAAACATGACCTTGGAATTAAACATATTCCACCTGTGCAAGAGGCATCTTCACCCAGAAGAGGAGGAAGGATTGGAGGAGGTGTGCTTGATCAACACTTTGGTTGAAGAGCATTGTGACAAGAATTTAGAAGAGAGCTTGAACGAAAGCCTTGGAGTGCTTGAAGAAGGGTTACCTGAACCCTCTGATGTGTTAGCCATCATGTCTCCTTGGAGGAGACGGGAAGAGATCTTACCACTGTTCAATAAGGAGGATTCACAAGGAGCAGCTATGGAGGACCCTCCAAAGCTTGTTTTGAAGCCACTTCCTGTTGATTTGAAGTATACATATTTGGAGGAAGATGAGAAATGTCCAGTGGTAGTTTCTTCAAATCTTACAAGTGATCAAGAGGATAGTCTTTTGGGAGTCCTCAGAAAATGCAAGAAAGCCATTGGATGGCAAATTTCTGATCTGAAAGGGATTAGTCCCTTGGTGTGCACCCACCATATCTACATGGAGGAGGATGCAAAACCAGTGAGGCAGCCCCAGAGGAGGTTGAATCCTCACATGCAAAAGGTGGTAAGGGGTGAAGTTCTGAAGCTACTTCAAGCAGGGATCATATATCCCATTTCAGATAGCTTGTGGGTGAGCCCCACTCAAGTAGTCCCAAAGAAATCTGGAATTACTGTGATCCAGAATGAGAAAGGGGAGGAAGTCTCTACACGTCCTACCTTAGGATGGAGGGTGTGTATAGACTACAGGAGGTTAAATTCAGTGACTAGGAAGGACCATTTCCCATTGCCTTTCATGGACCAAGTCCTTGAGAGAGTCTCGGGACATCCTTTCTACTGTTTTCTGGATGGTTACTCGGGGTACTTCCAAATAGAGATTGATTTGGAAGATCAGGAAAAGACAACCTTCATTTGCCCCTTTGGTACTTTTGCCTATAGGAGGATGCCCTTTAGTCTATGTAATGCTCCTGCAACTTTCCAAAGATGTATGCTAAGCATCTTCAGTGATATGGTGGAACGCATCATGGAAGTCTTCATGGATGACATCACTGTATATGGAGGTTCTTATGAGGAGTGTTTGTTGCATTTAGAAGCTATTCTTCAAAGATGTATTGAGAAAGACCTAGTGCTAAATTGGGAGAAGTGCCATTTTATGGTACAACAAGGAATTGTCTTAGGACATATAATCTCCAAGAATGACATTGAGGTAGATAAGGCAAAGGTGGAGCTAATTGTTAAGTTGCCACCTCCCACAAATGTTAAAGGAATTAGGCAATTCAAAGGACATGCCGGGTTCTATAGGAGGTTCATTAAGGATTTCTCAAAAATCTCAATACTTCTTTGTGAACTCTTGGTAAAGGATGCCAAGTTTGTGTGGGATGAGAAATGTCAGAAGAGTTTTGAGGAACTGAAGCAATTCCTCACAACTGCACCAATAGTGAGAGCCCCAAATTGGAAATTACCTTTTGAGGTAATGTGTGATGCAAGTGATCTTGCTATGGAGGCTGTTTTGGGGCAAAGAGAAGATGGAAAGCCCTATGTGATTTATTATGCAAGCAAAACTTTGATTGAGGCTCAAAGAAACTACACAACTACTTAGAAGGAGTTGTTGGCAGTAGTTTTTGCCTTCGATAAGTTTCGTGCCTATTTGGTAGGGTCCTCTATAGTGGTGTTCACTAACCATTCTGCTTTGAAGTACTTGCTAACCAAGCAAGATGCCAAGGCAAGATTGATAAGATGGATCCTTTTGCTTCAAGAATTCAATCTCCAAATCCGGGATAAAAAATGAGTAGAAAATGTGGTAGCTAACCACTTGTCAAGACTTGTGATAGCACATGACTCACATGGTCTACCTATCAATGATGACTTCCCTGAGGAGTCTCTCATGTCAATAGAGGTAGCTCCATGGTATTCTCACATTGCAAATTATTTGGTTACTGGAGAAGTTCCAAGTGAGTGGAGTGCCCAAGACAAGAGGCATTTCTTTGCTAAGATCCATGCCTATTATTGGGAGGAGCCTTTTCTCTTCAAATATTGTGCGGATCAAATCATAAGGAAATGTGTTCCTGAACAAGAGCAATCAGGAATTCTATCCCATTGTCATGATAGTGCATATGGAGGTCATTTTGCTTCCCAGAAAACAGCTATGAAAGTGATCCAATCAGGTTTTTGGTGGCCCTCTCTTTTCAAGGATGCCCACGCTATGTACAAGGGATGTGATCGGTGTCAAAGGCTTGGGAAGCTAACACGCCAGAATATGATGCCCTTAAACCCCATCTTGATAGTGGATGTCTTTGATGTTTGGGGGATAGACTTCATGGGACCATTTCCAATGTCATTTGGACACTCCTACATTTTGGTGGGAGTGGATTATGTCTCTAAGTGGGTAGAAGCAATCCCATGTAGGAGCAATGATCATAAGGTGGTTCTCAAATTTCTCAAGGAGAACATCTTTTCAAGATTTGGAGTGCCTAAGGCCATTATCAGTGATGGAGGAACCCATTTTTGTAATAAGCCTTTTGAGACTCTTCTAGCTAAATATGGGGTCAAGCACAAGGTAGCTACACCTTATCACCCTCAAACAAGTGGCCAAGTTGAGTTAGCCAACCGGGAAATCAAGAATATACTGATGAAGGTGGTGAATGTGAATAGGAAGGATTGGTCTATTAAGCTCCTGGATTCATTATGGGCTTATAGGACTGCTTACAAGACCATTCTTAGAATGTCTTCTTATCGCCATGTTTATGGCAAAGCGTGCCATCTTCCAGTGGAGGTTGAATATAAAGCATGGTGGGTAATTAAGAAGCTCAACATGGATTTGACAAGAGCTGGGTTGAACAGATGTTTGGATTTGAATGAATTGGAGGAAATGAGGAATGATGCTTACCTCAATTCAAAAATTGCAAAAGAGAGGTTGAAGAAATGGCATGATCAGTTGGTAAATTAGAAGAATTTTGCCAAGGGGCAAAGAGTCTTGCTTTATGACTCTAAGCTTCATCTTTTTCCTGGAAAATTGAAATCAAGGTGGACGGGTCCTTTCATAATTCATGATGTGCAATCAAATGGAGTAGTGGAACTACTCAACTTCAATAGCACTCGAACTTTCAAAGTGAATGGGCATCGTCTCAAGCCTTATATGGAATCATTTTCCCGAGACAAGGAAGAATTCATCCTCCTTGATCCACCTCCAACATGAAAACACTTGGTTCATGGTTGAACTTAGTCTCTTCAAAGACTAAAAAGTTCATCCTCTTTTTGTTTTCTTTTAAGTTGATTTTAGTTTAATCTAGTGTTTTTCTTGTGTTTATGCACGTTTTGATTTTTATTTATGACTTTAATTTCATTCTAATGTGGTTTGAATTGGTTTTTTGTGTTAACATGCAGGTAGGAAAGCTTGAAGAATGAAAACAAGGCAAAACAGGAGAGAAAAGCCAAATTCGCACCGCCCAATCCTCTTATGCGAAATTTTCGCACAACACATCCCCTTGTGCAAATTCTCTTTTGTGGCCTATTTTCAAAAAGCATGCTCTCGGTCCCTCCAAAAATCTCAGTGCGAAAATGCACAGGAATGCGAACCTTGTGCGAATTCCTTTTTGTGACCAATTTTCAAAAAACATGCTCTCTGTCTTGGAGAACCACAGGAATGCGAAATTTTCGCACTACCCATCACCTTGTGCGAAATTCGCACTTCCTCTTTAAAAGCCATTTGTTCATCTTCAATTCTCTCAACACCTCTCTTCCGATCACCCCTTTCCATCCATAAGGTCCTCTCCTTCATCATTTCCCGTCCCCAACCCCACCATGGCAGCCCATCCCCATAGCTTCACTCCATAGCTGAGGCCTTCACTATTCACAACAGTCCACACATTCCATTTTCAGCTCTTTCTCCTCCTTCCACCATCAAAAACCCTTCAATTCTTCACTCAACACTCTAAATCCATCCCTAAACCAATCCCAACCTTGATTTTACCAAACCAAAACCTCAAGCTAAGGATTCAAGCCACGGTTTCTTCATAAGAAACCCATTGCCGCCGGCTAGAGGAGCTTCCAAATTCTAAATTCTCTTCTTGAAAAGCTCCAAATTCCAAGCTTAGCCACCATGAAAAACTCCTTTCCTACCTCAGCCATCATTTCCCACCCTCAAAAGCCAAGAATTTTCACCATTTGAAGGAGCCACAAATTCGTATTTGGACGGGTGAATAGTGCCTTGTGCGAATTTAGCACAACACATCCTCTTGTGCAAAATTTTCACACCACATTCCCCTTGTGCGAAATTTTCGCACAATACCCCCATTGTGTGAATTTTTGAGCTTCTTCATTTCTACCCTCCCAAATCCCAAGCCTCTGAGCCTCGTATCTTTGCTCCCTCATGCCTAAGACCCGAGGAGGTTATGCCTCAGCTCCCCAGAGCAGTCAGAGAGCTGCCCCTGTGAGGGTCCCACTAGATGCACCCTCACATTTACCTGATTTTGCCCCTCAGCGCAGATACCATACGAGGAGAGCAGTTGCCACGCCTGTGGCCCCTACTCAGATTCCACCTAGGAGTCCCCCTACAAAGAAGGCCAAGACTTCAGAGCCAGGAGAGTCATCCAGAGCACCTCGAGATTCACAGTCTCAGTCTCCTCCCACAAGGGCGCCCTATCCTCGCTAGCTCGCCCATTGAGGGCAACTCCGATTGCCGATCGAGAGCATTCCATGTCGAGGCATATTTTGATCACTCTATTATGCGACAGCAGCATGAGTTGGGGGATTCATACCGCCTACTTGAGACGTACCATCTTATACCCTTTATGACACCGCCACAGTTCTTTTATCCTCGAGTAGCTTTAGACTTTTACCAGTCTATGACTACTCGTGGCGTCCCGGTACCCGCCTCGATCCTTTTTACCATCGATGGCCGCCAGGGTATTTTGGGGGCTAAACAGATTGCCGAGGCTTTCCATATCCCTTATGCACCAGCAGATCCCGCTGCATATAGACGCTGGGCCCCACTTTCTGAGTGGGACATGGTTCGTATACTATCTCGAGGGACATCTTCAGCGAGGATCATTATGAGGAGGAAGCTTCCCCTTGGGATGCTCCTAGTTGATGTGGTGCTTTACGCCAATCTTTTTCCTCTTCAGCATAGAGTGCAGAGGCACGGGGCTATTCTAGAGGCATTATTCCGTATCTCTGAGGGCTACTACTTTGGCCCCCATCATTTGATTATGGCCGTTCTCCTCCATTTTGAGGAGAAGGTGCATACGCGGCGTCTTACGAGGGCAGACTCCATTCTTTTACTTTTCCCTCCGCTGCTATGCCATGTTCTGGCACATATGGGTTTCCCTGCAGACCCTCATTCTGAGTCCCGCCGCCATTGTCGAGAGAGTTTCTCTCTTGACCAATGGAATCAGGTACTTCTCCATCAGCATTCCCCATAACTTCCCGATCCAAGGGAAGTCCCTCTACAACCTTTACCATCTAGATCCGCGCCATCCACTTCAGCTCCCTCGGAGCCCGTACCAGCGGCAGCATCGTCTGATGCCTCACCTACTATTCTTCCTACCTCAGAGCCGCTCATTACTTTCCCTGGTGCGGAGTATCATGATTTGCTCGCTGCTTTCCAGACTCTGACCACTACTCAGATGGCTATTATGGAGCGGATGGACCACTTCCAGCTTCAGTAGGACCAGCAGACTCTCATTCTCTGTGAGATTCAGCAGCACCTTGGTCTTTTGCCACCAGCTCCACCTGTTGCTCCTGTGCCCTTAGAGCCTTCTGCTCCACCTGATGATTTTGCTCCAGCTGATGATGCTACACCTATAGCGGTACCTTCCACAGTTGCAGCGGAGGACTCCTCCTATCCACCAGAGGAGCCTACTACTTGATCATACGATCACTCCTCTCCCTTTTTGTTTTGTATCTATATTTTATGTTTTTGGATGTCTTATATATTTTGGACCACTTTTATATTGGGATTGGATGTATTTCATGTTTATCTTGTATATTGTACTATCAGTTTATACAGACATCTTCCTTTTTGTGTATTTTAGCTAGTCCTTTTTATTTCCTCTACTCATCACTCTTATGATTTCTTTTTCTTTTGCAACATGTGGTTTCTCCTGTTCATTCAGAGTCCCTTACTATCAGGAGGTATCACTTCCTCCCTTTTATTATCACTTGCTTTTGGAACATTGGGGACAATGTTCATCTTAGTTGGGGGGAGAGTTGAGGAAGTAATTTGTTGGATTTTTGGTTAAGTTATTTTGCAAACTCTCTTTATTTCTCAAAGATAATTTCTCAAAAGTAAATGGGAGAAATTAAATTCTTATCTTATTGCCATAATCTCAGAGTTTGTATTATGCTTATTAAAGTTGATAAATTGTTGAAGCTCCTTTTGATGTCAATCTTAAGTCTTCCACTTTAATATTTTCACACACTGAACACATTAGATTCCAGTTATAAGATGGAAAACTTTCTCACCCCCTAAACTTAGGAAATTTTCGACTTGGTGCCTTTAACCTCATTCTATTGGGACACCTTATAAAAGGCCAATGTGTCTTATGAAAAACTTTGCTTCACTTGCTTTGAAACCCGAGCAAGGTCTGAGGGGTATATGGTGAAAATCTTTAAAGCCTGGTGCCCTAAGCCTTTACTGGTTGGGAGTCACCGACCTCACTGCTCGTTACATGGGTGGATAGGTGGAGTATATCTAAAAAAAAAAAAAACAAAAGAAAAGAGGTGCATCCTTAGCCTTTTATATGGGGGTTAGTGTTGCTAAAGTTAGAGAAAAATCTTAGTTGGGGGGAGAATATAGTTTGACATACCATAACTAGAAACTAAGCACCTTAACACTTAGATTTTTGTGGAAGATTAAGAGTTGGTCCTTTGGGAGTGGAAATTATTTTGATACTCAAAATTTGCATAATGCCCACTCTTTGCATGTTGTGATAGGTAAGTTATTTGATGACTCTTGTTGATGATTGAGTTTTATATCTTTAACTTGCCATGTGAGAGTTTGATCCAATCATGCCACTTGATTATTTTTTTGAGTGATCAGCATGATTTTGTAAATTATTATATTATCTATTTTTCTTTCTTTTTCTCTCCTTCATTGCTCAGGGACTAGCAATGTGTCAGTTTGGGAGAGTGATTACTACCCAAAAAGTGCGATTTTGCGCATTTAATTCATTATGTTTTAAGCACTTTTGTGTAGTAGTTCTCCATTCTTATTCCAATTGGCATGTTAAGGACCTAGCAATGACCTCTAATCATATTTGTAGCTATTTTTAGTAATTTGACAGCTTTTTGGATCATTAAGACAAGCCAAGCAAAGGAGAGAAGCAAAGAGAAGCAAAGAGAGAGTGAAGAAAACTGAGGACAGAAGCTGCAGTCTTCCTTCGCACTTTTGGAGCACTTCCCAAAGTTCATTTTCTACATGCTATATACCATTTCAAAGCTCAGGAAGTCAAGAATCCAACGCCAAACCGTGTACAATTTGGAGCTGAAATGAGGAAGATATGGCCTTCGGAAGACAACTGCTCCAAGCATGTGCGAAATTCGCACAACACCTTCTCCTTGTGCGAAATTCGTACAGCAGCCCGTGCAAGTGCGAAATCTCCTCTGTTTTTGCCGACTCCACATGAGATTTTTTCCTTTGTATTTTTTGATGTAAATTCCTTTCTTATCCTTGTAACTAGCCAATCAAAGGCTTTGCTTTTGTAAAGACTATAAGAGGGGTGGAAATCATCTCTCGACCATATGTTATGCTTTACACTTAGTGAAATACAAGGCTCTCGTGTTTTCCTTTTCTCTCTACTATTTTCTTTTTCTTGGAAGCCAAACAACCTCTGAGGATGTTTCCCAGAGGATGAGAGGCTAAACTCTTGGTTTCTTGGAGTGAAGGAAGGTAGGTGAAAAGTCCAGATGCAAAGGTGGAAAACTCTCGTGCATTAAATACAGGTAGTTGGAGTTCATAAATGGCTTTTCAATCTAAAGTTTTGCTTTAAATCCCTTAGAATCACTTTGAATGGCCAATACATGGTAAGCTTCAGGTCTCTATGGATGCTTATTGCTAGATCCATATCAGTTCATTAGTTATCATGTACGAGCCATTGGAAAGTGACTCAAGGTGAAGACCCACAGTGTCTAAAGCCATTAATGGAACTTGACTACCATTTCTCTTGACTTTTTATGGATTAAATCTTCATTGTTAAACCTATACCGGTTCGGGAAACAACCATCCTTTATGTTGTTGTCCCCAATGCGAGAAGAAAAATCTGGAATTTCCACTTTGCATTCTGAACTTGATCCTAGCAACCCTTAGCTCTGGGAGACTTTCTTTCTTCCATTTTTAACTAGTTCTATATTAGTTTAGTTTCAAATACCACTTTCAAAACAAATTTTATTTTCTTTTAAACTTTAAGTTTTTGACAAAGGAACTCATCAGACTCAGTTTCTAATCTTGAGTATATCACTGGTAGAATGAAAACCCATCCCAGAGTTCGACCCTAGAGCTACTATACTATAGTAGTTTTGCTACGCTAGTATGAGGTCATAGGATTTATAAGTGTTTTTTATTAAAATACCCGACTGAGTACGAATCACTTATTATGTGATCAACGGACATACTCTAGCTCTAAGGAGCATATATCAAATTCCACTAAATGAGTTACTATGGCCATAGATTATATGATCACATGTCCTTGGATCACCCAAGGGGACACACTATCTCAATCTTATGAGATATCATGGTATTATGGACCTGCATTTTTCACATGCATCCCTACTCGACAATGAGACTCATTTGTTGAAAGTGAAAAACTGATCTTCATAAAAATTTGAAGTCGCCACTTATTTTATCTTTTTAAGGGGAAAACAAAATAAGAAATAAAACGATAAACAAATGACTCCTTACTTCTAGAAAAGTTGTCTATGAAAAACTCGAGTTTGGGTTTGGGAATTAGGTTATCTATCGAGAAGGTACTTCCAAAGAAGTAGCACCCCTTTTAGCCTTAACCAGGTCTCTACTAGCTAAGTTGAGGGGAATATGGTAATTAGTCAATTGATTATGGATACCTAGATGGGCTAAGGTGATTTTGAAAGTCTGCTAATTCTGTCATGCCAAACAAGGATTCAAGCCATAACTGTAAAGAAAGGATAATTTATGTACTTGGATTTGTAACTTAAATGATATCTCAAAATACCAAAGTTCGTTCAGGTATTACGTTAGTCAACATGCATTTTATTAGAGGAAATCAAATGAACATCAAGGCATCCAAAGTCAATATCAAACATGGATACAGTTTCCAATGACATACATATTCATGGAACTTTGAAATGGGAAGATAAGGAGTGTACTAGCAAGCATCAACATTTTTATAAAAATGAGATTAATTCACAAATAATAATAATGAGATTAAAGAATAATAAAAAAACTAAACCTATATACTTAGCACGTCTCAAATCAAGGAAATTTTACAAGCATGTTCAAAAGTGACCAAATTACTAAAAGCAAAGGAATTTAATAGGGTAGAATATCGGTTCACAAATAAACTCAATAATATCAAGAAAGGTTATCTTACCAAAATAAAAATTAAGTAAAATCTTTAATATGTCCATAATAATATTTAATAGGCCAAATTAATTAATTATATTTCAATTAATATCAAATTTATTCACAAGTGAGTTACTTCATAGAAAAATCAGCAAATGATCAGAACAGAAGATTCTCCAAATTAAATCTAAAAAACAAATACCTAGAAGTTAATTTTTATCATGAAAATTTTCAGAGAATATCTCCTATATGTCTAGTTTATCATCCAAGTGACCAAATTAATTAACTAGCCTTCATTTAGTACCATATTTCATTATGATTGTAATAGGTCCAGAACAGGGCATCTTTTTAAGGTATTCAACAATTTATTTTTATAATTAACTTAGAGATGTCCTAAAATCATAAAACAAATTTACACAATATCTTAATATATCTATTTTACATAAAAAATAATCCCATTGAAATATCACATTATAACATATTTAAAAATAAATAAACATCTCCTAACTTTAGAAGAGAACTTGTGCAGTGGGTGCAAGAAAACAAATTATATCTCTAATTTTAAAAATTATTTATTAATATTTTATGTATCAAAAGTTAAATTCAAGAAGTCTTAATTAAGATAAAAATATTCAAAGAAATTAAAGATATCTTTTAGGAATTTAATTTTTCAAAACAAGACTGAGTGTCAAAAACAAAGTGAAAACTGAACCTTCTAAAATATTGATTTATATCTTCAAATTGGAAAACAATATTTGACCCAAGCAACATCCTAAAATCAATTTCAAGGAGTTTATAATTTCATAGAATAGTTATAAAAATTTTAAAGGGTCTTTTCTTTACCAGATTCCAATTTATGAATGCAGAAGTACAATAAAGTATCCTCAATTTCAATGAAAAACTATGTTTTGAAAAAGACTTTGTATGTAGGGATCAATTAAATCCCATTTTAATTTATACAAATTTATCCATAAAGACTCTATTGATTGGAGTTATGAAATTTAATTCATGTATATTGAAAACCAAAATTCATTTTAAAAACTTTTTTTTCAATTATGCATACCGAATAAAATTGGTTGCATGAATTTTGGAAAATTAACCTTTCATTACCAAATTGATCTAGGATTACTTTTAAAATAAAGTTAGAAGATTAATTTGGCTATATAAAAAAAAGTTGAAATTTAAAAAAAAAAAAATTAAAACACAGAATCTCAAACACAAACTATCAAGAAAGAGTGTAAGTGTGTATATATGAATTCTCTAGTGTGCCAATGTGAAACTCAAGTGTCCTAAATATTAACCTAAGGTGTAGCTGCATTTAAAACTAATTGTGTCTTAATTTGGGTCTTAAATTATGATACAAAATTGTCCTAAATGTGTGCCTAATCAAGCTTGGACAAGTAATCGTCTATTGGTGTCAAAATGTATGTGAATTGTGATAGGTAAGCCGAAAACTTACATTAATTGAAATAAAAAAATAAAAAAATCAAGGAGGCATGAATCCAAATTAATGCATTTATTCAAAGCCAATTGTCATGCAATTATCCAATGACTTATTCAAATAAAAGAGTTTGAAGAAAAATTAATTCAATCTCAATCATAATTTATTGAACAATCAACATTCAATCAGACAATTTCCTAAATGTCAAATCTAACAATACTCATGTGTGGCCCAATTCGTCCACACCCAACCTATTCTAATGTATTTAAAAGAAAATAATGAGATCAAAAAAAATAAATAAAGGAGATATGGACAATTAAATCAGAATTAGGATGCTTAGATAACTTTTCTCAGGGTGTCCAAATTTTGATTAATGCCTTGATGTTCTCCAAGTTGTGTTCAACTCATCTCCGCTATGCAACCAATAAAGTCTTCATTTGTATTGAATTTCTAGCCATCAAAATCCCCTATATGCAGCCACTTAAACTTTGTCCACAAATCATGCATTATAACATTAATTCATCTTATGTATTGTGGTCACTTTAAACCATTACACAACTATCACTTTCAACCATAAATTTTCATTTATGCAACCTTCAAATCTATTAAATTTTAGTTATATTTCCACTTGAATTAAAGAAAACATTTAGCCATAAAGAGTTCATCTAATGTGCAACCACTTCTCCCTCACTAACATAGATCAAATTCAACCATATTTTCTTCACTTAAAACACACTCATTATTGTTGAAAGTGGATAGAATTTCTTCATTAAAAGTCAACTCCATTATGGATGAAGGTGGATGGAATTTCTCTATTAAAAAACAACTTTATTATGGCTAAAAGTGGATGGAATTTCTCCATTAAAATTTGGCCAATATTCAGATCAAATTTTGGCACTAAGGATGCATGATTTCTTCATTAAAATATTCTCCATCGGGTTGTCTCTTCAAAAAGATGACCAATCACAACGCTACCAGAAAAGAATGCCACAAACAAATGGATGGAAACTAAAAAAATCATGATCAGGGAATGGATAGATTACTCAACTTTGCCAACATTGGACCAAATTGGTAAGCCATCACATCTAAATATATTTCACTCAAGTTGCCAATTATTGATAATTCAATCAATTTATTTATGGGAGACACAAAATTTGTCTTTGAACTATTTATCTCAAGAATTTTCAATGATCCGAAGCCAAACATTAAACACCATAGAAAACCAAAAAAAAGAAAAAAAAAATGAAACTAAGTTTCAACCACTTACATCATCATGACCCAAATTTCGGACAACCCAAAATTTGACCCATGACCCTAGGTCAAAGGTTTGACCCTAAGGGTTTCTCCTAGTCCAAGTTAGCAATCAACCAAAACTCCTTGAATTTTTTTTTCCTAGGAATAATTCACACAAAAATTCCTCAAACTAAAGTTCCAAATCCTCAATATACAAACCAATATTAAGAGCAACAAGATAGAGTAATTATCATTAAAGTCTAAAACTAAGAGTTCACAATTGAGCAAATTAATCAAAATAAAGTCTCATTACAAAAATAGTTTCAAAGTTTGCTAATAAAAGTTCCAAAATAACCAATATAACAACTACACTACAATCACTAGGCCACTCCAAAATCTCTTGAGGCATCTTGAAGCCCTCCCTGCTCTATTTGTTGATCCTCGGGGACTATATTTGCATCTAAAAGTTTTAAGAAAGAAGGGGTGAGCATTTCCACATTGCTCAGTAGGGTGTCTTGCTGTAGACCCTCAATTTTGTCCTTCAACACTTGCATTTATCTTAGGGGTGTCACATGCACCCAATTTTTTCCGTATGGCACTGCCATGGCCCCCATTTTGGGCTTGATCGGTTTTCAAGCCTTATGTAGGTTCATCTGCGGTCCAATGTAGTGCGAGTGTGTAGTTCATTTTGGAATGTCGTCGTGGCCAATTCCCTAGTTGTTCACATCATGCTAAATGAAGGAAGTGAGGTCTCCCCAAAACTTTAATTCAGTTGGAGTTCAAATGAGCAAGTTCGAATACGGAGCACTTGGGCTTGTTTCGATCATATCTCCCTCATTTGAACTCGGAATTGTGCATCACTTTTTTTTTGGATTCTTTATTCTTCAAGGAACATTATATCAAAATTTGAGAAATTTTCTCAACCGGTTGACCGATTGGGAAACCAGCTCAACCAGTTCGACAAGTTTTTTTTTAGACGGTCGACCGGTTCATCGGGACTGCTAGCGAACGACTCTATTTTTGGCATTTTTTATGCTTTTTTTCTGGTTAGTTTGAGCCCTAGTGCTCCAGATAGGTTTGGAGAATGGTTTTAGAATCGATTTGGGCCATGTTGTGGATGGATTGTAACCCACCTTGAATCCATGTGGATTCTTGGTGGGTAAGGAATTATGATGTTATGAGGGGCAGCTACCCACCTCGGGAAGTGGGGAGCTAAATGAGTTGGGGTTTCAAGTTGAAGGTGGGGATTTCCAAAGCTGAAGGGGAAAGAAAATGGGGTGGTGCAGATGCTGAGAAGGAAAATTTGAAAGAAGGAAGAAAAAATGAGATGTTTGGAAGAGAAAAAAATGAGTTTTTTTAGAGATCCTGGGTGGAGACTCTGCAGGAACTGAAAGCGTGGGAGAAAAGTCTAAGGGTCTCTGAGGGTTTGGCACCTAGAGAGAAAGAAAAGAAAGGAAGAAAAAAAAACAGAAAATGGGAAAGGAAAAAGGATCTTAAGAAAAAGAAAAAAAGGATTTCTTTGGTTTGCCTTGGTAAGAAGAAAAAGAGATAGTAATCACTGATCTTGAGTGGATTTTATAGAAGGAGAATCAATCTCACTTGAAGCTGAGGAACACCTCTCAAAGGCTGGTTTTTTCAGAATTCTTGCTTATATTCAGTTCCTCTTTCTGGTCATTTTAGAATGCTTATTGTTTTATTGATTGGTGTGGACGAAAAGGGCCACAAATTGTTATGTTAAAATTGGTTCTTTGTCTGTTTGCCATGTTCTTCATTCAGTTGATGCCATTGATCTTGTTTGATTTTGTTCATGTTAAAAATCTATTTTGAATCATTCCCCCGTTTCAGCCCATGAATCTACCCCTAAAATGAGGCTATTTATGTTCATCTTTTGCTCATCCTCCCTTAGGTATTTGTTTTAATGTTTTCATCTATGCTTTCTACTTTTTTTTTTTACGGTGTTAGAGTCCTTGTCTATGTGTTTGAGCCTGTATTGGAGAATGATAGAGGCTTGGATATAAGAGATAAGCCTGTCCAGTTCTGGAAGGTTTTGTGTTAATGGATTAATGCCCGAACGAGATGGCTTCATTTGCCGCCATGGCATGGGCGGCGCTTCTCTTTTGTGCCCCCCTCCCCTCGCCGGGATACATAGGAGCAGGTTTAGGTAGCTTTTTAGATGGGAGTCCCACCGGCGGTAGCAAGCTGACATTTTCTCATGTGCCCCCTGCATGACCAACCCACTCACTTGTCTCCACTGTTGAAATAAAAAAATAAACACGTGTTTGTTGAATTGGTTTAGTCAACTCTATAAGACACAATTTAGCACGCACCACCAAATAACATTGCAAGATGCCATTTAAATTCCAAAGTTTCGAAAAGTCCGGATTTATTTTTTTAGTTTCCATTTCAAAAAAATCCAAAGTTTCGAAAAAACTGGGGTTTTTTTTTTTTAGTTTCCATTTCAAAAAATCCAAAGTTTCGAAAAGTCTGGATTTATATTTTTTTAGTTTCCATTTTAAAAAATCCAAAGTTTCAAAAAGTCTGGATTTATCTTTTTTTAGTTTCCATTTTAAAAAATCCAAAGTTTCGAAAAGTCCGAATTTATCTTTTTTAGTTTCCATTTCCAAAAATTCCCAAAATTCTCAAAGTCCAGATTTATTTTTTTAGCATAAATTTCCAAAAGTTTCGAAAATTCCGGATTTATTTTTTTTAGCGTCAATTTCCAAAAAGTTTCAAAACTCTAGATTCAATTTTTTAGTGTCATTTCCAAAAATTGCCAAAGTTTCCGAAATTCCGGTTATTAGGGGATGAAATTCAAACGGGAAATATGTTAGTCCTCAGCTGAAAGCCAAGGGAATGAGAGTTTTTTAAATTCTAACCATGTAGTCTAGAGTCATGGCTGCGCTTGGGGCCCATTGGGTAGAGCCTAGAGATTACATATATATGGTTTGGTCATGACTGGAAATTTTGGTAAATTTGGAATTTGCATATATTGTGTGCTTGTGCTTATTGACTAACCCTTTCTCGCAGCGTACGGTTAGGGACCTCAGGTACGCAACTTTGTTCTGGTCATTAATTTCCTGTGTGTGTCGAATACTAACTAGAATTGCAAGTCTTGCCATTCATGTAGCTCGAGGGGAAAGTTGACTAGTCTTCGACCCGTATGCTCCAATGTACCCAATTTACTAGTAGAGACCGGATTTCGGGCTTAGAAGGGTTCTGCCTCATATGAGGTACCTTCCTAATAGGTAACTTGATCCTTGGACCCAGAAATCTAGTTTCGAGGACCGGTTTTTCCTAACTGGAGTCATTGAGGGGGGTTTTTGTTCTTACTTTATTTTCCCCATTTCAAAAATAAAATAAAAAGTAAGTGGCGACTCCAAACGAAAACCGTCCCTCGTCGGGATGGATTTTCTAAAACTCGAAAACCACTTTTTCTCCACATCATTTGTTTTAATTCACGAGTCGCGGCGATCGGTGGATGGGGTGAGGGTCTACACTTACACTCAAGAGGGTTAATTTATATTACTAAGGTTCAAAATATACAAATTAAATTTTCAATCATAAAGTTAACAACCCAAACGTTTCATTTACTCTAATTGTAACACTTCAACAATTAAATAAAATGCATGTGGGGATGAGACACACAGTCATACAATGCATTGTCGTTCTCGGGCTTTCACCGGAGGATACGCGTCCATACCCAAATACACTCCCCATTGGGAGTCTTCCTAGGGTAGATTTTTGGGTCTTTTACCTTAAAGATCTCAGTTCGTTCTTAATTCGCCTCTTATGGGCCTTTACTTTTCATCATCATTTTATTTTTCTTTCTTTTCCATTTCATGCAACCTTACAACAAATTTTTTTTCCTTCACACAACCATGATGCATATGAAATGTAATGAAATTACATATCATCATCCACAAATGTCATAGAAAATTTCCACTAATCCAAATATCAATAAAACATAATTCATACCACAATTTTATTTATGTTAACAATCCCATTAATTTTAATAATCAATCACAATCATTTTTCCATAATTAAATTACCAAAAAAATCCCAATAAATTCTCAATAATCCCAATATCAATCAAACATAAATTATACCATAATTTTATTTACTATCAATAATCCCAATAATTTTTTAATAACCAAACACAATCATTTTCCGCAATTAAATTACCAAAAATATCCCAATAAATTCTCAATAATCCCAATATCAATCAAACATAATTTCTACCATAATTTTATTTATTCTCAATAATCCAAATAGTTTTTTAATAACCAAATGCACTCAATTTCCACAATTAAATTACTAAAAACATCCCAATAAATCCTCAATAATCCCAATATCAATCAAACATAATTTCTACCATAATTTTATTTATTATCAATAATTCCAATAATTTTTTAATAACCAAACATAATCATTTTCCACAGTTAAATTACCAAAAAAATCCCAATAAATTCTCAATAATCCCAATATC
>JAJJMJ010000596.1:116998-144995 GCA_022059055.1 Vitis cinerea
TTTTTTTTTTTTTTTTTTTTTTTTTTTTTTTTTTTTTTATAGTCTCTTGGACAATCTCAAGTCCCAACAAACAAATCTCACCCAACTATGTCCAACATAAGGGCGATCTACAAGGTCTTCCGTAGAGTCCTTCATAAGGTGCCATGCCAATGCTAGATTGGTAGCTATGGTTATAGGCAAACTTTGCCAAAGGTAAGTAATCTGCACAATTCCCTCCAAAGTCTAAAACTCAAGCCCTTAACATGTCTTCTAAAATCTGGATTACTCTTTTTGACTGACCATCTGTCTGAGGGTGAAAAACGGTGCTAAAATTCAATTGGGTTCCCATAGCCCTTTGTAAACATGCTAAAACTGAGAAGTAAACTTAGGGTCTTTGTCAGACACTATAGATAAAGGTATCCGATGCAACCTCACAATCTCCTGCATATACAACTTAGTGAGACAGTTCATGGAGTCAATAGTCTTCATGGCTAGAAAATGAGTTGACTTAGTAAGACAGTCTAGAATCACCCAAACTCCATTTTTCTTTCTTCTAGTTCTTGGAAACCCTATCACAAAGTCCATGGTGATATGATCCCACTTCCATTCAAGTATAGGTAAACATTGCAACATCCCTTCAAGCTTTTGGTGCTCAACTTTCACTTGCTGACAAACCTGACAATTGGCTACATATTGAGCAATGTCTGTCTTCATCCCACCCCACTAGAATTATCTCTTTAAGTCTTGATACATTTTGGTACTCTCGGGGTGGATGGTATACTTTACCTTATGAGCATTTGCTAGAAGTTCATTCCTCAACTCCACTTCCCTTGGCACACATAATCTTCCTTTAAATTTTACACTTCCATCTACATGCATAGACCAATTTTCATCTACTTCACTTTCTACCAACTGGACTTTAACTTTTCTAAAAACTCATCATGAACTTGGGTCTCCACTATTCTTTGGATAATCATTGGTCTAGTTGATATACTGTACAAGCATGGACCTTGTTTTTCCCAACCAAAACATAGTTCAAAATCCTCAATAATTACATGTATCTCAAACTCTCTCAACCACAAGCTGGATAATTGGCCATAACTCTTCCTACTCAAGGCATCCACTACAAGATTCGCCTTTATAGGATGGTAATGAAGAGCAAAATCATAATCTTCCAATGTCTCCATCCATCTCCTCTACCTAGAGTTCAAATCCTTTTGAGTGAAAATGTATTTGAAACTCTTATTATCATAGCACACCTCAAACTTCTCTCTATACAAATAATGTATCCAAATCTTAATAGCAAACACCACTACTGCAAGCTCCAAATAATGTGTTGGATAGTTTCACTCATGTGACTTTAATTGCCTTGAGGCATAAGCTATCACCTTGCCTTGCTGCATTAGCACATACCCTAGCCCTACTGGAGAAGCATCATAATAAACCATAAACAACTCTCCCCTAATGGGAGTAGTTAACACTGGAGCAGTGGTCAATTTCCGTTTCAACTCTTGGAAAACATTCTCACACTCCTCATTCCATTCAAATTTTACTCATTTTCTAGTTAACCGAGTCATCGTATTGCAATTCTAGAGACTTTCACAAACCTCCTATAATATCCAGCCAACCCTAAGAAACTTCTAACTTCGAACACATTAGTAAGTCTTTGCCACTCCTGCACAGCTTCCACCTTGGAATGGTCCACTGTTATTCCTGCCTTAGAAACCACTTGACCTAAGAAATTCACTTCAGTAAGCCAAAACTCACTTTTGTCCAACCAACTTTTCATACAACTGGTGTCTTCTTAAATTCTAAGGATGGTCACCAAATGCTGCTTATACTCCAAATTCATTGAGTAAATCAAGATGTCATCCACAAAGACAATCACAAACTAATCCAAGTAAGCACAAAATATTATGTTCATTAAATCTATGAAAGCAACGAGGACATTAGTTAACCCAAAAGACATGACTAAGAATTCATAATGGCCATATCTCGTTCTAAAAAACGGTCTTGGGGACATCTTCTTCTCTAATCCTTAATTGATGACACCCAGTTCTTAAGTCAATCTTACTAAAATACTTTGCACGCTTCAACAGATCAAACAAGTCATCTATCCTTGGAAAATGATACTTATTCTTCACAGTAAATCTATTCAACTTCCTATAGCCAATACACAACCTTAACATGCCATATTTCTTCTTCACAAACAACACTAGGACTCCCCATGGTGATGTACTTGGACGAATAAAACCCTTACTCAACAATTCCTCCAACTGAGTTTTCAACTCCTTCAACTCAAGAGGGGTCATCCTACAGGGGGCTACTGAAATAGTATATGTTCCTAGATATACATTAATAAAGAAATCAAACTCTCTATGTGGTGGTAAACCTAGTAGCTCATCTAGAAATACATCCTGAAACTTCCTTACCACTGGAATTTATGTAATGTCCTTCTGGGCTTTTTCCTTACTACGAAGGCAAACTAGAAAATTTATTAATCCCTTCCTCAACACATACTGAAAGCACAGATCGGACTGTGAAAAAGGCAAACTAACTCACTCCCCCCAACAAAGCAAACCTTAAATCCATCTAGCAAACAAAATATTATCTTGTGGCGATGACAATCAATAAGCACTCTATACACTATCAACCAATCCATTCCTAAGATAACATCATACTTAGTCATATCCAAAATCCTCAAATCCACTTTAAGTGCTCTACCCACCAAGATAATAATGAACCCATTGCATATTCTATCAACTTTAGAATTTATACCCATAAGGGACTCGATAAGTAACATATTTTCTACCATTTCCATTTTTAACCCCAATACATTAACACAAGATGCAGAAATAAAAGAATGAGTTGCACCAGTATAAAAAAACACACACACACACACACCCAAGTACTATAAACCAAAATCACCTTCCACCTAAAGGGCGTCATCCTCTGGCTTTATTAGGGTTAAGGCAATACCTACCGCCTGCCTCCCCCTGCTTTTAGAACTCAACCCTTAAGAAGATCGAGTTAACTACTCATAGTGGTTGTCCAGGCTCCCTGCACTATTGGGGGTAACTATGGCATCTGGTAGTAGGGTAAGTGAAACTGAGGGGGCTAGAAAGGTAATGTTGACTGCTGTTGGGGGCCTCCTTGAGACTGAAATTAAGCTTACAGTGCACCCTTTAGTGGGCAAGCCCTCCATAAATGATCTCCTGCTCCATAGCCATAAAATACTCTAGCAGTTGTCGTCCTTTAAGCACCCTGCTCACCTCCAGCATAGAACAAAGAATGTCCCTCATACTGTTGGCCTCATTGCCTCTACTGTTGATGTTGGGACCTCCCCTGGGAACTTTTCCCCACTTTTTGTTTCTCTTTTCTATCTCCCTTTTGTTCCCAGATTTAATTGGTGTCCTATATGTCTTGCTTTACCAATAAAGCTCTTTTAACCAACTCAGAGTAGTCCCTTATAGCTAGTGGAACCAATCTATTTATGATAGCAGGCCTGAACCCTTGCTAGAATCTCTTGGCCTTCTCTCCTTCCTCGCAATCATCCCTATGGAAAATCTAGACAACTTTGAAAAACGGGATTCATACTCTAGTATTGACATAGTTCCTTAGATGAGGTGCTTAAATTCCATCGTCTTGGCATGTTTAGCCACTTCTCTAAACTATTTATCCAAAAAGAGCCTTTCAAATTCCTCCCAAGTCATCACATCGGTGTCATACACCCTTTTCATTGATTCCCACCAAAAATATGCTTTGTCTACCAATATGTATGCTACCAAGCTAACCTTCATCTCCTCGGGTATATCCAACCCCACCAATATTCTCGTCATTCTTCTCAACCAATGTTTTGTTGCTTCAACATTGGGCTCTCAATTGAAAGATGAAGGTTGCATCACCATAATCTTTTCATAGTTTCGATCTGACTCATTACTTGCCTATTAGAGCAAGTCTTCCTTTGTGAATGGTCATAATCCTCCTAGCCTTGGGTACTTCCTGACCTTCTAGAACCTTGGCCTCTCATTAATTGAGCAGTCTCCCTTAGTTCCCTTATAACTTCTCAGAGTTCCTCTCTTACTAACTCCAGCTCCTCATTTATTTTAGTCTTTCCTCTTATTGACCTTCCTGCCATTTCAAATCCCAATAAGCCTTAATTCAACCACACTTCCAAGGTAATCAAAATAAATTCACATATAACAATTTAGCAACTTCAATAACTATTAAAAACTTCCATTCTCATACAATCATAAAACATAATTAAACATAATTAATACCATACACTTCTTACTATCATCAACAAGCACCATAACAAGATTTTTTAAACATCAAGAATAAGCAATTAAATAAATAAATTAATAATCAGCTCATTAACTAATTAAGGCATGTGCTAAAAGGACAAAATAGAGGGCCTACATATACCTTTATTAAGAATACTTGTTGCCACCAGCCTCCATCAACAGTGACTCAATCCCTATGGATATATGACCACTTTAGGGTCTCACCCACAAGTAAAAGCTTATTGCTAATTTTGGCACAAACTCAATATTCTCTCAAGGTTGAGAGTCCATGCAATATAGTAGCTTGGTGAATCATGACAATTGATAGCCTTACTTCCTGATTCATTGTAGGCTTAGCCCAGTGTGCATCACATACACTAGTGCACTCACCATGGAAAACCCATCCTGACGACCAAGACAAGCCATCCCTCCAATTAGGAGGTGATACACTATAATCTCTATTGGATTGCTTAAATCCATGAATTGACCATAGAAAACTTATCCACTTACAAGGAACCCATGAGTTGTATCTTCTGTGCAACTCCTAATGCACATAAGTCATGTACAATATAAGAGACATGGATTGAGTGCTCAAATCAATGTCAATACACCAAAGGGATAGCAAGGGGATAGTTAAGTCTAACTTTGTTACATCATGTCTTGCTTTTAGGAGCTCAATCCCAATACAAGGAACCCATGAGTTGTATCTTCTATGCAACTCCTAATGCACTCAAGTCATGTACACTGTAAGCGACATGGTTGAATGCTCAAATCAATGTCAATACGCCAAAGAAATAACAAAGGGACAGTTAAGTCTAACTTTGTTACATCATGTCTTACTTTTAAGGGCTCAATCCTAACACACTGTTGATAGAGGCTGGTGGCAATAGGTATTCTCAATAGAGGAACCATGATATCTCATAGGATTGAGACAGTGCGTCCTCGTGGGTGATCCAAAGGACATGTGATAATGAAATTCGTGGTCACAGTAATTCCTTTAGGGAATTTGATATATGCTCCTTGAAGTTAGAGTATGTCAATTGATCACATAATAAGTGGGATCTGTAACTCACGGATTTAAGAAGTAATCTTGATAGGTGATAGAACTACTTTGTTAGATTATGAATACCAATTCATGGGGAGTCTGGATGTAGTGGATAGTAGGTCATGTTTGGAATGTAGTTGATTCTCTTTAGTGGAATGTTGAATCAAGTTCAGAATTGGATTTTGAGGGAGCCAATACCCCTATGGGTCCCAGTGGTCCCGCTCTGAACTCATATACAATGATGACATGGTTTATGAGGGTTGGATTGGCTCTAGGTTCATTCTTGTGCATAAAGGCATTTTGGTAATTGCGCATGGTTGCATAAGAGATACTGGGCAAGGTCTCTAGATTGGGCTAATTGATTAATTAGATGACCCTATGTGGTTAATTAATCAATTAGGACCTGTTTTGGGCTAGATTAAGTGACCCAAGTCTTGATGGGTTCAAGTCACTTAAGCCAAGTGGGCAACCTTATAAATACCCTCTTATGGGTTAGGGTTTCCTAATGACTTTCAGTTAGTCATCTTCCACCTCTAGAGATAGAGAGAGAGAGCCAAAGCTTCTTCCCTTCCATTTCTCACACTTTAGAGTGCCAAGATCGTGGTTCTAGTCATCGGGAGGAAGATATTGGGTGTAAGAGACCTTCGAACTCTTTAGGCTTCTTTCTCATTGGATGGATTTTGATTTGGGAACATCCAAATCAAAGGTATGAATATTATATCTTTAGATCTATAGTTAATAATGGTTTTTATAGCCATATGTTTCTATTGCGATAAATTTAGAGATGCATGCACCCTATGAGATCTAGGGCATGAGAACGGAGTAATCTGGGGTTCCCAACACTTGTGACTTCTCGTTTAGGTGAACAACAATCCTTGATCTTCAATGGAGAAGAAGTCATTATCCAAAAATATTTCTATGGCATAAAATAACTTGGATGAACAACCCTAGAGTAATCCGGGGTTCCCAACACTTATGAAATCTCGATTGGATGAACAACAATCTTTGATCTTCAATGGAGAGTAAGTCACTATCCAAAAAGATTTCTAAGGTAAAAAATAACTTGGAACAGAATTACCAACATACAAACATGACTCATTGTCCTAATAGAGAGGATCACCATCATATTGAGATAATGGCTTCCTTAATGCTCGAAGTACATGAGTCAGTTTGGAATCAAGAATTTGTGTGTGAGTAAACATGTCATAGCTCTATTTTGGCTAGTTTAAATGTAGTGTATTAGTGTGAACCCGCACCCGATCCATGGGTCTGTGCAACTCGCTTTTTAAAAGAATAAGAAAGTAAGTGTGTTTTCGGGTTTTGGAAAATCCGTCCCCTATGAGGAACGATTTTGTTTGGAGTTGCCACTTACTTTTTATTTTAATTTTATAAAGGGGAAAATCAAGTAAGAACAAAAACCCTTAATGAATCCAGTATGGAAAAAGCAATCTGTGAAAACTAGATTTTGGGTCTGGGGATCAAGTTACCTATTGGGAAGGTACCTCATGCGAGGTAACACCCCTCTAGGCCCGGAACTCGGTCTTTACTAATGAATTGGGTACATGAGAGCATATGGGTTAAAGATCAATTGATCAATCAGGCTAAACAAATGACATAGATCACACAAACCTACTCAGTATCTAGTGTGCACTTAGTCTCCACAAATCAAAGCTAAACGGTGCGTACTTGATGTCCCTAGCCAAGCGCTACATAAGAGGTTAGTCAAACAATATAAACACACAACGAGCAAACATATCCAAGCCCCACGCATGCAAATGAATCCGATTCCCAACAAGTCAAGTATGTAACTCGAGTCCCCAGCCAAGCGCTGCAAACAGGGGCAAATCAATAGACACAAGCATTTTTAATCAAACATCAAAATGTGCCCAAGCCAAACATTCACAATAAGCCCCCGACCTTCCTAGCCAACAATACCCTCAACTCATAGGTGAGCCTACATTAATTCAAACCAAATCTGGATTTAGACCCTAAAGGTGGCCTACAAGTGCCTTGGAGCCTAAGGGCCCAAGCCACAACAAAAATGGGGGTCAAAACACGCTAAAACTGGAGCTACCAAGCAGAACCGGTTGAACCGGTTTCCAACTAGCCCAACCGGTTGAGAAAAAATTTGAAACTTTACCATAATATTATTCAGAGAATAAGGAATCCAACAAAACAAACGGTGCTCAATTCTAGGCTTGGATGAGGGTGAATTGGCCAAAACAATGCAAAGCATTTATAAAACGGGGCTGCCACCAAGCCACCTGTTGAATCGGTTCCCAACAGGTTCATCCGATTGAGAAAAAAATGAAACTTTACCAGAAGATTCCTTGAAGAATAATGAATCTTAAAAAAAAATGGCGCTCATTTCCGAGCCCGAATGAGGGAGAATAGGTTGAAACAATGCAAAGCGCTTCAAAACCGAGGTTGCCATAAAGCCACCCTATCATACTAAAATGAAGGCCACCCTTTCAAACTAAACTAATGACCCTAGGAGGCAATGATGACTGAGGGCACCCTCCCATACACAACCAAGTGCCCCTGCTTCAAGTCTAAATGGAGCATCCAAGATGGGCAGCCCCTAAATCCATCACAAAGAATGCTATGGAGACCTCCTCCATTGACATGACGAGGAGGGTGAAAGTCCTCCACCCAAATCCTAAGCTAAGGAGAACTTTGACTTCAAGCAAGCCAAGCCTAAGCTTTACTTTGTCTTTTGATTTTAATCAACTAAAATGTGATAGGAATGGCTTGAGTTCCCCAAATCAATTATCAATACCCTTCCCATTTCCCAAATTCAAAACAAACATGCAATCAGAATTTTGTTCAATATTTCCTCAAATGCATAACCTAGGCTTTAACCACTCATTCATGCTCAAGTAAAGACTAGGCCCCAAGTGGGAAAATCTGGAACTGAGATCTGAACGACCCAAAGGTCACTACCCTTAGCACACTAAGTGGCCCTGGTGGCCCTTTTTCTCAACAAGCAAACCAGTGATATCAAGACCCTCTCACATTTCAATTGAGATATCCTACCAAAACAACACTCAGGGGTGGGCCTAAATCCCACCGAAATCCAAATTGTACTAAACCCAAAAAACATTTGAATAATAAAAAACAAAAGGGTCTCACAGCCCGGGCCTTCCTCTTCTTACCCAACAACATCAAGCATCAATCAACCAATGGGAGAGACATATTCACCAACCTATGAATAGAGAGATAATCTGAAGGAAACCACAATTGTCATACCAAATTCTCATGCATTCCCAGACAAAGGAAAGATAAGAAAACACAACAGAATGAGTGTGCCAGAAAAAAGTAACCAGACTGCCTTCATCCTTATCCTCATTTCATGCAATACTTTGAGGGGTGGCAATAGTTAAGAGTGGTAGTGAGCCCAACCCTTACATAGCATGCATCAGATTCTAAAGAAATCAACACCCATGCATTAACTAAACACAAAGAATATTGAAATCCATGAATGGGAGCATGAGTGCATACACAGCAAGTCTAAAACAATCCATGTAGCTAGAATAATCTACTTAAATTAGAATATGATATCCAAAGATTGACTGAGCATAAAAAAAGACAATTCAATCAAACAAATGAAATTCCTTAAATTTCCTCATGAATCTTACTTGGTAAAGATCCAAACTCAGACCTCCTTCTCCTCATTTCCTTCACGTGCAGAGCCTTTCAAATGTCAGAAGATTCCCACTTTTAAGCTGGCCCCAAAGAGGCAGCCTCAATCTGTACACGAGCAGCGTTTTCTTACTCTGTTTTTCTTCTAAAAACAGAGGATCTGCTCCCTTAGCTTGCAAAGCTTCACTCCACTCCCTCAGACCACTCACAAAAAGAAACCCTCCAAAAACCTCTTATAAAATTCCTTCCCCACGATTCCACAGAGTCCCCCCTCTTAGAAAAGAAAAAGTCCCTTCAAATTTGATTTTTTTCCTCTTTTATAGTCCCAGACCTCCAGCCATCAAAGCCTCTTTGTTTTTCTCTCCTTCAAGCTCTGGAAATAGCTCTAGTCAGTATTGGAATCAGCTTCCCCATTAACTCCCCTCCTCATTCTCCATGCAAGCTGACTATCTTAAGCTTTCAACTTGCTTCCCCACCAAGGATCCATATGGATTCATGGTGGGTTGCAAGGAATTCGAAATAAGGCCCAAAATGGATCCAAAATACAGCCCAAAACTGATCCATAGCCCATGGGCCCAAGACATGTAGGAATTGGGCTCCAAAATCACCAAAATCAGTGCTCCATACAAGCTGACTCAATGAACCGGATGCCAACCAGTCGAACCGGTTGAGAAAAAATTTGAAATTTTGATAAAATGTTCCTTGAAGAATAAAGAATCCATAAATAAAAAAAATAGTGCATGATTCCAAGTTTGAATGAGGGAGATATGATCAAAACAAGCCCAAGTGCTCCAAATTCGAACCTGCTCCTATTTGCATGGGTAGACTAAGACTATGCCACATTTTGTTATGGCACCTGCACAGGTTATAGATGATACTCAGGCCTGCATTGATAAGATTGAGTAGAGGATGAGATTGTTGCACATTTCAGATGGAGTTATGAGTTGGGATGGGTATGATGATTTGCCAGTTACAGCATTTCCTGTTGAGTTCCGCATGCCAGATATTAAGAGATACACGGGGATCGGGTGCCCCCGTATCCACCTATAGTTGTACAGCGTTGTTATGCATGGGCATAAACTAGATGAGGCACATATTATAATGTTGTTTCCCTTGTCACTGAGTGGAGCCACACAACATTGGTTTGCTTCACTAGACCCCTCACGGCGCATGACTTGGAGTGATTTAGCACAAGAGTTCCTCAGATAGTATTCTTTTGACATAGTAGTGGACGTGTCACGGAAAGAGTTCGAGGCCCTTAGATAGAGGCCAGATGAGTTGGTTAGTTCATTCATATCTCGTTGGAGGGAAAAGATATCGCAGATTATTGATAGACCTTCGGAGCGAGATCAAATAAGTATGATTATGCGCAGCCTTCAACCTCGATTTGCCAGACATCTCATGGGTTTTCCTTAGACTAATTTTAGCTCATTGGTACAGGCTCTCTATGGCATCGAGGACGGTATAGCTAGGGGATTATGGGCAGGCTCTTCCTCTTCTGACTCAAAGGGGAAGAAACTCGGGTCAGGTTCCAAACCATTAGATGTTGGCACTTTGGCATGATGAGCCACAGATCTCCACGACGCCCTAAAACTCTCAGATAGTTTTTAGATACTCCTTACCTGACAGTACAATATGATCAGTACAGACCAGTTGTCCCCACTAGGTCAGTAAGGCCTGCTTATCTGCACCCACCACCGCAACCAGTATACGACACTCAGGCCTCTCAGAGGCCACCTATGCAGTTCCATCATCAGTATAGAACATCGCCTCCACCAAGGTCCATTAGATAGTTCTCACAGCTCAGGATGACTTTGAGCTAAGCCTTCCAGAGGTTAGTTGAAGGGGGACTGATTGCTCCATTACCGCCTAAACCACCGCCGCAACATATCCCACCGGGATATCGAGCAGATCTTCATTGTGCTTACCACTAGAGGGCATGTCATGACACAAACAGTTGTGCAGCGTTGAGCCTAGTTGAATTAGGTTGGCCTGGTGTGACCATTGACCCACTCCCCACTCATGAAACTTGAGTCAAATCTCCACCGCCAAGAGGGATACATTTGATTGAGTTTGCAGGGGATGAGATATTTATGATGGGATGGGATGGAGAAACACCTTAACCGATCCGTTTGTATGTGGATTCAAACTTCATTGGATATACTTCTGACCAACAGATCCCCAGGTTATTGAGATTGACCCTAGATGGGACTCTCAAATGACTTTCAGTACCACCAGGGTATTTGTAGCACACGCCACCCATGATGCATTTCCTTCTATTCCCCGAGGATTACGGGCTCGCTCGTAGGAATGTTCATATAGTTACACGGAGTGGAAGAGTAGCCCAGCCTCCACCCATTGACAAGCCATGTGTTGGTGCAACCACCAGAGATGAGCTTCAGAGAGAGGATGAAGAGATTTTACACCAGATGTGCACTACGTAGGCTCGCATATCCATCTGGAGCCTTTTGGTCTCATCTAGTACGCATAAAGATGCATTAGTCAAAGCACTCAACTAGATCAGGATTGATACCTCTACTACCCTAGAGGGGCTTATACACATTTTGATAGTTGATAGAGCCACATGTATTGTGTTTTCTGATGACGATTAGCCCCCGGAGGGATCAGGTCACATTCGCCCTTTGTATATCAGTGTTACATGTTCAGGCCATCGAGTGTCAACAATCCTGGTAGACAACGGCTCTGCCTGAATGTTTGTCCTTTGGCTACAACCATTGCTCTTAGCTTTTCTCCATCTAATTTTGGACCTTCTACACAAATTGTTAGAGCTTATGATGGGACTCAGAGGACTGTTATGGGTATAATTACTACACACATTATGATTAGGCCAGTCAGATACTCAGTGTTATTCTAGGTTTTGAAGATCCAGTCATCCATCAACCTACTTCTAGACCGCCCTTGGATTCATGAGGCTGGTGCTATACCATCTTCCTTTCACTAAAAGGTGAAGTTCATACATGAGGGATGAGTCATCTCGATATAGTCTGATAGAGACATCATCGCTTCTTCGGAGCCTGTGTTGCAGATTAGCCGCAATGATGATGACTTGCATTTGACCAGGTTCACATTTGATGAGGTTCAGGTAGTTAGCTTAGAGGATGACAGAAGAGACACGGTGCCTATGTCGTTTGATCAGTACAGTAGCACCTTAGTACTCAGCATGATGAGAGGCATGTCCTATTTACCTAGCTTGGGATTGGGTCGTTGCCAATAGGGGCCACATGAGTTTGCATTCACAGTTAGTCATGATGCGCCCTACGGTTTGGGTTACACTCCTACAGAGGATGATGCACGTCACATGGTGTAATTGCGCATGGACAGGGTGAGGGCTCGTTTATTTGGCATTCCATTTGATTATCCCTTTCACCCGTATACCTTTTGCTTGGCTGACTACTTTATCAGAGGTTCAGAGCACGTACCCCCCATGGAGGGGATTGACCATATTTTAAAGATAATGGATATCCAGGATATCCAATAGGCACTGAGTCAGGTGCATTCGAGTTCTAGGATCATCGAGGCATCTGATGTTGTGATAGTTGTGCCCTCATCACCGAGGCGGGCCAACATGTTCTCTATGTGTTTCCCGGATGAGGACTTTGATTATGGACTACTTGTGGACTCTGGAGGTGGACCGGACGGAGTGACCCTTGATGATGCCTACACTAACGAGATGGATATGACAGGCATAGGTCGTATTCTTGACGCTACTCCACACATGCCCCATTCTGTTTTTGACCTATTTAGTGTTTCCATGCTTGAGATGAATGGAAATGACTTTATTACTAATGTTGCTACCCCTAGTTTCATTTCTTTTGAGGGAGCGTCCGATCTTGTGGACCCACCTCTTTCTTTTGACTTTATGTCCAGGTTTGTCACCCACTATGATGTTATGTCTGATGGAAATAATAATGATATGAGCCTTTTCGAGTACCTACCTATGTCACAACATTTCCCTTTGATCGCACCTCAAGTACCCATAACACCGATACATGATATTGATGACGTGGGAGACCCAAATGACCCACTGAGTGGTAAGTCAGATTGTGATTCAGACTCAAAAGAAAGGAAAGTTATACCCGTTTTCGGCAACGTCGAGTCAGTGGATTTCGGGACCTCTGATCAGCTCAAGGAGCTTAAGATTGGTTCTTCCCTATCTCTTGACGAGAGAAGAAGACTGATTGACCTACTTAGGTCATACCTGGATGTATTTGCATGGTCATATGAGAACATGTCAGGCCTTAACCCCTCTATAGTCTAGCACCACCTGCCCATTCTACCATATGCTAGACCAGTTAAGCAGAAATTGAGAAGGCTACAACCTCAATGGAGTTTACAAGATAAGGAGGAGATTCAGAAACAACTCAGTGTTGGTTTCTTATCTGTAGTCGAGTACCCTGAGTGGCTGGCTAATGTCGTTCCAGTTCCTAAGAAGGACGACAAGGTTAGGGTTTGTGTCGATTATAGGGATCTTAACAAGGCTAGTCCTAAGGATGATTTTCCCCTTCCACACATTGATATGTTGGTTGATAGCACTGTAGGGCATTCTATGTTATCATTTATGGATGGGTTTTCTGGGCATAATCAGAATTTAATGGCTCCAAAGGATATGGAGAAGACATCTTTCATCACTGAGTGGGGCACTTATTGCTACAGGGTCATGCCATTTGGGTTGAAGAATGCAGGAGCCACTTATCAAAGAACCGCCACTACTCTATTCCATGACATGATGCACAAAGAAGTTGAGGTATATGTGGACGACATGATAGTGAAATCCTGAGACGGGGCAGATCACTTAGCAGCCCTACAGAGATTCTTTGAGATGATCAGATGGTTCAGATTGAGGTTAAATCCCAAGAAGTGCACCTTTGGGGTAACTTCTGGGAAGTTGCTGAGACATATCCAGTTGCTAGCCCATTGAGCCTCACATGGTATATTACGACCCTTTCGTTCATTTAGCACTACATACATTTTCTTGCCCAGGTTGGGAGCCTCTTATGGTGCACTTTACAGCTACTTCCTTGATCGGAGAGTATTGTGAGCACATTGTGTCATTGTTTGTTTGTTCCCTTTTGTAGGTCTTTCATGGTTTTTTCCCTTCCTCCATTTGGCATCACCGATTTATTCGTTTTTGAGTTAGGTTTTTATCTTTCCGTCTTGTACTTCTTTTATTTTCCCATGAGTGATGATGATGCCCTCTCGTCCCAGTATTTCAGGTTGAGCATGTCACTCCCTTCATTCCATCGTTAGGTTTTGATCTAGGAGTCTTAGTTTGTGGTAACCATTTGGGTTTAGGGTTTGAAAATCACTTGTTAGATTGTGCTAGTGTAGCTTTTAGCCTACTTGGTTTACGGCGTCATTGCAAAAAACTAAAAAAAAAAAAATAAAAAAAAAAATAAGCTTGTTCGTTGTTCACTTCGTTAATGTTTGAGTTAACCTTGTTACCTTTCCGTATCATGGCTCAATCATCAAATGTCGTTTTGCATAAAAAGGATTTTATTTTTCTTCTGAGAGTAGGTGGGAGCATTGTATGATCTATTTCTGCATGGATCTGGGAGATAGGTTGGGAGTGAGGATTGGGTTCCCTTAGTGCTGGGTCCCTTGGATCATTATATATATCACCATTCCTGTCCTACAATGGCCTGTTTCGACCTGTCATCATTGGAGTGAGTTGTTCGTCGTTCTCATATGTTGTTATGTTTTCTGTCCCGATTGTTTTCACAATTTTCTTCTGCACCCCTTCATCATTCGTCTTATCCTTTTTTATTTTCTTCTACCCTCGTCGATCGTTGTTTTGCTTCTTGAACAATGTGTCCTCTAGTGTTTATAACCCGTTAATCGGCATTGTTCATTTCTATGTAGGTTGAGTCATTAGGCTCACACGATTCTCCGATATTTGACATTATGCACTCAGAGGCTTGCTATTATCATTTGGGCATTTGGGCCTTGTTTCCCCATTGTTTCATTCACCATTTTACCCCCGACCTTCATTACAGTCGGAGTCGTAAGACCACCCTAAGGTCATGATATCTCACGTTCGCTTCGACATATTTCATTCAGACAAACTCCGTCTATTGGTTAAAGTATAGGATGTAGGCCAACCTCCGTTTCTTGAGGATTTCGAGGAATCACATAATGCTTTCTCCATTCGGTCCCCTCCATAGGGGCCACAATCAGAGATGGATGATGCAAAGAGCTAGGACTATCGAGGACACCTTTACTTGCTGCTTTGACATGTTCATACTGGGACATACCCCCTACCCTTGTGTGATGACATCAGTTCATACATGTACGCATGTGGTCCATCTCTCCTGAAGAGGTTTGGCATCGATGTTTGGGACATACTCCACATTCAGCTTGGATTCTTCATACAACAGAGTGCTTCCGAGGCTTGCCCGAGATTAGATTCATCCATATTCATCGACCTAGCAGGAGTGTACACTGGGGCATATTCTATGCATTGTCATGTTCATGTCTTCTGACGGATGACGATCTTTGGGATGGCATTTTCGTAATTGGTTTTGCTAGGACATACATATGTTAGATGTACATACAGGGGCATTCCCCTTAACAGCTCTGTGGACACTAGATGTTGTTAAAAATAGTGCATGATTGGTTGTGAATGACTATGTGTGATGCTTTCAACTCTTTGATTTTAACCGCATGTGCAGTTATGACTTTTTGACATGGTACCAATATCCTAGACTAGGGCATCCCCTTTTCTAACATAGTATTGGTATCCTAGACTGGGGCATACCCTTTTCTTCTATCTTGATTTAGGTGTTTGATTTACCAATATCCTAGACTAGGGCATATGCTCATTTCCTACATGATACTAATATTCCAGATTGGGGCATACCCCCATTTCTAACATAGTGCTAATGTCTTAGATTAGGGCATCCCCCCTTCTTTCATCTTGATTTAGGTGTTTGATTTCTTTCTTATTTGAGTCATTTATTAGCATTTCCTAGATGTTAGGCTAGGGCATGCCCTCTCTCTATTTGAGTTGTTTGACCCCTTATCTTTTTTGCTGCTCTCCGGCATCGCACCCGGCTCCCTTTTATTTTCGGCGGCTCTCCGGCATCGTGTCCGGATCCCCTATCTTTTTGGCTGTTCTTCGGCATCCTGCCTGGATCTCCTATATTTTAGGTGGTTATCCGGCATTGTGCCCAGATCCCTTATCGTTGCAGCGACTCTTCGACATCTTGTCCAGATCCCCTATCGTTTCAGTGGTTCTCCGGCATCATGTTCAAATCCCTTTTATTTTTTATGGCTCTCCGACACCGTACCCGAATCCCCTATCTTTTCAACGATTCTTTAGTATCGTGCCCGAATCCTCTATCTTTTCGACGGTTCTTCAACATCGTGCCCGGATCCCTTACTGTTTCAGCGGCTCTCTAGCATCGTGTCTAGATCCCTTTTATTTTCGGTGGCTCTCCCGCCTCGTGTCCGAATCCCCTATCGTTTCGGCAGCTCTCTGCCATCGTGTTCAGATCCCTTTTATTTTCGAGGGCTCTTCGGCATCATGTACAGATCCCCTATCTTTTCGGCGGTTCTTCGGCATTATGCTCGGATCCCCTATTTTTTCGACGGTTCTCCGGCATCGTGCTCGGATCTCCTATCTTTTCGTCGGTTCTCCGGCATCGTGTCCGAATCCCTTATCATTTCAGTAGCTCTCTAGCATCACACTTGGATCCCTTTTATTTTCGACAACTCTCCGGCATCATGCTCGGATCTTCTTTTCATTCTGACGGCTCTCCGACATTGTGCCCAGAACCTTTCTATTTTCGATGGCTCTCCAGCATCGTGCCCGGATCCCTTTTATTTTCAACGGCTCTCCTGCATCATGTCCGGATCCTTTATCTTTTTAACGGTTCTCTAGCATCATGCCCGAATCCCATATCATTTCAGCGGCTCTCCGACAATGTGTTCGGATCCCTTTTATTTTCGACGGCTTTTCAGCATCATGTTCAGATCCCCTATCATTTGGGCGGTTCTCCAACATCGTGCCCGGATCCCTTATCTTTTTAGCGGCTCTTCGGCATCATGGCCAAATCCCCTTTTCATTCCGACGGCTCTCTAGCATCACACCCGGATCCCTTTTATTTTTAGGGGCTCTTGGGCATTGTGTCCGAATCCCCTATCTTTTCGGCGGTTCTCCGACATCGTATCCGGATCCGTTATCTTTTCGACGGTTCTCCGGCATCGTGCCCGGATCCTTTATCGTTTCAGCGGCTCTCCGGAATTGTGTCCGGGTCCCTTTTATTTTCGATGGCTTTCCGGCATCGTGTCCAGATCCCCTATCTTTTTAGTAGTTCTCCGCCATTGTGTTCGGATCCCCTATCGTTTCGGTGGTTATCCGACATTGCACCCGAATCCCCTTTTCTTTTCGGCGATTCTCCGACATCGTGTCTGAATCCCCTTTTCTTTTTGGTGGTTCTCCGGCATTGTGTTTGGATCCTCTTTCTTTTTAGCGGCTCTCCGGCATCGTGTCTGGATCCCTTTTATTTTCAACGGCTCTCCGGTATTGTGTCTAGATCCCCTACTGTTTCGGCGACTCTCTGGCATTGTGTCCGGATTTCCTATCTCTTCGAAGGTTCTTCGGCATCATGCTCGGATCCCCTATCATTTCAGCGGCTTTTCGGCATCGTGTCCGGATCCTTTTTCTTTTCAGCGGCTCTCCGGCATTGTGTCCGGATCCTCTTTTTTTTTTTTACGGTTATCCGGCATCGTGCCTGGATCCCTTATTCATTTTTTCTCATTTATGACCTAGAGTTATTTATTTTCCATTTAGTGCCCAAAGCTCACGACCCAGAGTCATCTTCTCATCTATGGCCTAGAGTCATTCTTTCCACTTAAAGCCTTGAGCTCACAACATAGAGTGGTTTCATTTTCTTTTTATGATTGCAATCCTATGTTTTGAGCTTACACACGCCATGTACTTGGACAAAATCTCTGGTCTTTTTCTTTTAGTTCTTCAGTATAGTTCACTTTGTTCCACTTATTATTCGTATTTTTACTCACATTTCCTACACTCGTGATCTTTACCGAAGAGGGGTGGTGTGGATGCTGATGGGAAAAAAGAAAAAAGAAGGAAGAAGAAAGGAGACATTTGGGGAGAAAGAGAAAAAAATGGGTTTTTTGAGAAATCTTGGGTAGAGAGACTCTGTAAGAGGAGAACTGAAAGCGTGGGGGAAAATTCTAAGGGTCTCTTAGGGTTTGGCGCCCAGAAAGAAAGAAAAGAAAGAAAAAAGAAAAAAAGAAAAAAAAAATAGGGTTGGGAAGAGAAGTGTGAGAGGTTTTGAGGAAAACAAAGAGAACGGGAAAATGAAGAAATGAAAAAAAACAGAGGTCTGAGAAGAAGGGGGAGTAGTCTTAAAGAAGAAAGGATTCATGAAGAGAAAGAAAACAGAGAACAAAGAGAATGGAGAAAGAAGATGAGAGGTTTTCAGCAGGGAAGATTTTGAGAGAAGGGTTGAGAAAACGAGAAGCGGAGAGTGAGAAAGTAGAGCTAGAATCCAAACATATTCTTGCTTGAGAGGAGAACCTGCAGGTATATTTGTTGTGATTCCCTTACTTGCTTCCATTTATCGCTCTATTTTTCATCAACTCTTGTGGCTCTTGAACATTGTTGGATAGTTTGGTTGTGAAATTGTGTTACTACTATGTTTTTCTTCTCATTTGCTTTTGATTTTCATCAGAGGGTAAGCTTGGATGTTGTTTCAGTTGCGCCACTGATCATGGATCCCATCGACTTCTACATGAAATGGGTTTCAATTTAATAGGTCTTTTGTTTGTTCTTTTAGACCATACTCTGTTTTGGGACATTTTGTTCATCTGCATTTGGGGTCTTTCTATCCTTTCTCTGTTCCCTCATTGTTGAGGATTTTCAAAATTTTGAATTTATTTTTCAGCGTAAATTTCCAAAATTTTTCAAAATTCTGGATTTAATTTTTTAGCGTCAATTTCCAAAAGTTTCGAATTTTTGAATTTATTTTTTTTAGCATAAATTTCTGAAAGTTTTCAAAATTCCAAATTTAATCTTTTAACGTAAATTTCCAAAAGTTTTCAAAATTCCGGATTTATTTTTTTAGCATAAATTTCCAAAGGTTTCGAAAATTCTGAATTTATTTACTTATTTTTAGCGTCAATTTCCAAAAAGTTTAGAAAAGTCCAGATTCAATTTTTTTAGTGTCAATTTCACAAACTTTCCAAAATTTCAAAAATTTAGGTTATTAAGTGATTCATGCCTAATTGGTGTCTCAGTTGATTCGTGTCCAACTGGTGCTCCTTGATTGAGGGAGTAATCAATAAAATTTATAACCTATTACACCATATACTAGGGTAGCAAAGACAAAGCTACTATAGCATAGTGGCTCTAGGATCGTTCACTGGGATGGGTTTTCACTTCACAAATGATATTAATTCAAAGCTGAATTGGTGCCTTTTCATTTCAAGGTTAGCTTTAAAAGAAAACATAAAGATGTTTGAATGAAAAAGGTTCGGTTTTAAACTAACCAAAAATAGTAACTGATTTTACTTACAAAGAAAAGTGTTTCTTGGAGTTTCAGATCACTAGGCTCAGATTCATCATACAAAAAGGAGAGTTCCGGTCACTTGTTTCTTTTCCTCGCATTAGAGAATTAACATATAGTTCCTTCTCCAACCGGTGTTGTACAGATGCTTCCCATTAATGGGTTCAAACACTAAATCCCTCTCACTGATGCATCTTGCAATGGCTCATACCTCTCACCTAGCACTTGCCATTCAAGGTGATCTTTAACCTTGGATTACCCATCAAAAGCTCGCAAGAGATAACTAATGGATGTCTCCTTGGAGTCCAAAAGCTTACCAAGTGTTGGCAATTCTAGAAAATCCTACCTTCAAGTCACCTCCCAGAGGCTCGCAAGGGGTAAACTAGTGAATCTCCATGGACGGAGATCACTTGCCTTACCAAGTGTTGGCCCAGGTGATTTAAAGGCGTTTTAAGTTAACTAAAAAGATAAAAACCATTAACGGGTCACTCTTTCTCTTCATTAAAAACTAAAACAACAAAACTTCCAATTTATGCATGTGGAAACTTACCTGGCTTTCTTTACTCCAAGAGACAAAGAGTCTAGCCACTCATCCTCTGAGGAAAAATCCTCAGAGTTTGATTGGCTAGAAAGAAAAATAACGAGAAAACAAAAATATATAGATATGATGGATCTCCTGGAAAAAGCTCCTCCGAGAGTCCCCTTTTTAGTGTTTACAAGAGAGTTTATATAGGAAGGTAATTTACCCTTCCTTGGATGCTTCCTAGCTAAGGAATTACATGAGTGGCTGAATACAAGGAGAAAATGAAAATTTATACAAAAATATCTGAAGAAAATATCTAAAAGAGTCGGTGCAAATATCGGGAAGCACTAAGGACCATTTCGCAGGTGAAAATGAGGTCTGCGAGATTTCGCAGATGTACAAAAAGGGCTGCGAAATTACTTCGCAGCAAACGGCTGATTTCGCATCGCTGCGAAATGGTCTTTTAGCTTGCGGTGATCGGCTTCCAACATGTCGTGAAACTTCAGGGGGAATTCCACAGCACTGTGCAAAATGGCTGCGAAATCATTTCGCAAAAAAAGGGTGATTTCGCAGCCGTGCAAAATTCTTCCTTCAGCTTGATGCAGTTGTCTTCCGAAGGCTGTAACTTCCTCATTTCAGCTCCAAATTGTATACAGTTTGAAGCGTTGGATTCTTGACTTCCTGAGCTTTCAATTGGTATATAGCATGTAGAAAATGGACTTCAGGAAGTGCTCCAAAAGTGCAAAAGAAGACTGTAGCTGCTGTCCTCTATTTTCCTCTTTTTCTCCTCTTTGCTTCTCTCCTTTGCTTGGCTTGTCTTAATGTTCCAAAAAGCTGTCAAAACACTAAAACTAGCCACAATTATGATTAGAAGTCATTGCTAGGTCCTTAGCAATGGCGCCATTTGATTCATGCCTAATTGGTGTCTCAGCTGATTCGTGTCCAGCTGGTGCTCCTTGATTGAGGGAGTAATCAACAAAATTTATAACCTATTACACCATATACTAGGGTAGCAAAGACAAAGCTACTATAACATAGTGGCTCTAGGATCGTTCATTGGGATGGGTTTTCACTTCACAAATGATATCTATTCAAAGCTGAATTGGTGACTTTTCATTTCAAGGTTAGCTTTAAAAGAAAACATAATCTTTGGTGGAAAAGGTTGGTTTTAAACTAACCAAAAATAGTAACTGATTTTACTTACAAAGAAAAGTGTTTCTTGGAGTTTAGATCATTGGGCTCAGATTCCTTGTACAAAAAGGAGAGTTCCGGTCACTTGTTTCTTTTCCTCGCATTAGAGAATTAACATATAGTTCCTTCTCCAACCGGTGTTATACAGATGTTTCCCATTAATGGGTTCAAACACTAAATCCCTCTCACTGATGCACCTTGCAATGGCTCATACCTCTCACCTAGCACTTGCCATTCAAGGTGATCTTTAACCTTGGATTACCCGTCAAAAGCTCGCAAGAGATAACTAATGGATGTCTCCTTGGAGTCCAAAAGCTTACCAAGTGTTGTCTATTCTAGAAAATCCTACCTTCAAGTCACCTCCCAAAGGCTCGCAAGGGGTAAACTTGTGAATCTCCATGGACGGAAATCACTTGCCTTACCAAGTGTTGGCCCAGGTGATTTAAAAGTGTTTTAAGTTAACTAAAAAGATAAAAACCATTAACGGGTCACACTTTCTCTTCATTAAAAACTAAAACAACAAAACTTCCAATTTATGCATATGGAAACTTACCCGGTTTTCCTCACTCCAAGAGACAAAAAGCCTAGCCACTCATCCTCTGAGAAAACATCTCAGAGAATGTTTGATTCATGCCTAATTGGTGTCTCAGCTGATTCGTGTCCAGCTGGTGCTCCTTGATTGAGGGAGTAATCAACAAAATTTATAACCTATTACACCATATACTAGGGTAGCAGAGACAAAGCTACTATAGCATAGTGGCTCTAGGATCGTTCACTGGGATGGTTTTTCACTTCACAAATGATATTAATTCAAAGCTGAATTGGTGCCTTTTCATTTCAAGGTTAGCTTTAAAAGAAAACATAATCTTTGGTGGAAAAGGTTTGGTTTTAAACTAACCAAAAATAGTAACTAATTTTACTTACAAAGAAAAGTGTTTCTTGGAGTTTCAGATCACTAGGCTCAGATTCCTCATACAAAAAGGGAGTTCCGGTCACTTGTTTCTTTTTCTCGCATTAGAGAATTAACATATAGTTCCTTCTTCAATCGATGTTGTACAGATGCTTCCCATTAATGGGTTCAAATACTAAATCCCTCTCACTGATGCACCTTACAATGGCTCATACCTCTCACCTAGCACTTGCCATTCAAGGTGATCTTTAACCTTGGATTACCTGTCAAAAGCTCGTAAGAGATAACTAATGGATGTCTCCTTGGAGTCTAAAAGCTTACCAAGTGTTGGCAATTCTAGAAAATCCTACCTTCAAGTCACCTCCCAGAGGCTCGCAAGGGGTAAACTAGTGAATCTCCATGGACGGAGATCACTTGCCTTACCAAGTGTTGGCCCAGGTGATTAAAAGGAGTTATAAGTTAACTAAAAAGATAAAAACTATTAACGGGTCACACTTTCTCTTCATTAAAAACTAAAACAACAAAACTTCCAATTTATGCATGAGGAAACTTACCTGGCTTTCTTCACTCCAAGAGACAAAGAGCCTAGTCTCTCATCCTCTGAGGAAAAATCCTCAGAGTTTGATTGGCTAGAAAGAAAACTAACGAGAAAACAAAAATATATATGAAAAACAGAGCAAGTGCTCTGTTCGTTGATTCTATATATGATATATTATATGATGGATTATATATTTTACAATGGATGCAAGGGAATATATATAGAGAAGTTTTTCCAACCTTCCTAGCTAAGAAATCTTATGGTTGGTGGATTACAATGAGAAGAATGGAAATTTATACAAAAATATCTGAAGAAAATATCTAAAAGAGTCGGTGCCTAAATATCGGAAAACTTTAGAAGAAATTCCACAGCCATACGTGCAACTGTTCAAAATGGCTGCGAAATCATTTCGCAACAAAAGGGTGATTTCGCAGCTGTGCAAAATTCTTCCTTCAGCTTGGAGTGATTGGCTTCCAATGGCTGTAACTTCCTCATTTCAGCTCTAAATCGTAAACGGTTTGAAGTGCTGGACTGTTGACTTCCTGAGCTTTGAAATGGTATATAGAATGTAGAAAATGGACTTCAGGAAGTGCTCCAAAAGTGCAAAAGAAGACTGCAGCTGCTGTCCTCTATTTTCTTCACTTTGTTTTTCCTCTCTCCGTTGTTCTTTCCTTGCATACTTTGAACGACTTTGGCAAAGGGCTATGGAGCTCCAAAGCTTGGTTCTTCATGAATTTGAGCTTTCCATTGCTTTGCCATGGATTCCAAATAACTCTCCTCAATCTCGGATTGCTTTGGTGATAAAAAAGCTATCAAAACACCAAAACTTAACACAATTTGATTAGAATTGATTGCAAGGGTCCTTAACATGTCAATTGAGTTAAAAGGTAATAACTACTACTCAAAAGTGTTTAAAAGAGTTAATTACAAGCTATAAAATAGCACTTTTTGAGTAGTAATCACTCCCCCCAACTGACACATTGCTAGTCCCTGAGCAATGAAGGAAAGAAAAATAAAAATAAAAGTACCATAATTTACAACATCATGCTGATCAAAAAAACAATTTTCAAGTGGCATGATGATCTAACTCTCACATGGAACATTAAAGAAATAAAACTCAAACTTCAACAAGAGTTATCAAATAACTTGTCTAATCACAATTCTTAAAGAGAAGGCATTATGCAAATTTAAGCTTTAAAAGAGTTTCCACTCCCAAAGGGTCAAACCTTACTCTTCCACAAAAATCTAAGTGTTACTTATTAGTTTCCGGATATAGTATGTCAAACTAATCTCTCCCCTCAACCTAGTTCTTTTCAAAGCTTAGCAAACTAATCAACCTCCAATAGGTTAAGAACGCACCTTTTTTCTTTCACAATTTTTTTCTTGTAGGAGTGCAAAGCTTAAAGGCATTCTTTTCTAAATTGTCCATGTAACGGGGGTCCATCGATGACTCCCAACCAATCAAGGTTTAGGGCATCAAGCTTTAAGGATTTTTCAACCACTGACTCCTCGGATTTCACCCCAGACTTTTGAGAATGAATTTTAATACCCAAGCACCTACAATATGTTAAACTCCACCTATCCACCCTTGTAACGAGCATTGAGGTCGGTGACTTCCAACCAATTAAGGCATAGGGCACCAGGTTTTAAAGATTTTCACCATATACCCCTTAGACCTTGCTCGGGTTTCAAGGCAAGCAAACATTTTTCTTTCTTTCTTTCTTTTCAAAGACTCATTGGCCTTTTATAAGGTGTCCCAACACTATTAAATGAGGTCAAAGGTACCAAGTCTAAAATTTTCCTAAGTCAAGAGGGAAATAGTTTTTCATCTTATACTCGGAACCTATTGTGCATAGTGTGTGGATAGCTTAAAGTGGAAGAAATAAGGTTGAAATCAATAGGAGTTTCAACAATTCATCAACTTTAATAAACATAATACAAACTCTAAGTCAAGTAAAAAGACAAAAATTCAATTTCTCTCATTTCATTTTGAAAATTTTTCCTTAATAACCATGGAGAGTAGAATAAAAAACTTACAAATTTTAAAAATTAAACAAAAAGCAACTAAATTACCAAAATAACTTAGCATTAATAGCAAAACTTCCTTCCTCAACTCTCCCCCCAACCAAGCTAAACATTGTCCTCAATGTGACAAAAGCGATTAAAAAATAGGGAGGAAGTGGTACCTCCTTAGTGACATGGAGTCTGAGTCATATAGGAGAAACCACATGTTTCAAAGAAAACATAAGAGTTAGTGAGTAGAGAAAAAAGAAAAATGCCAAGTTTAACAAAAAATGATGTTTATATATGATTCTGAGAAAGTAGAATATAAGATATGATCAATGGATACCTCCAATCCCAGAATATAAAACATCAAAACATGGAATTATCTATACTAATATAATAAGTAAATAAAAAAAATAAAAAGATGATCAAGTAGTGGTAGGGTCCTGTGGAGCTGATGCATCTCTGGTGGCCTCTTGAGTGGGTTGGATCAGGACTTTGACCTTTGTTCTGGTAGTCTCCTTAGGTGGCATAGTCTCCTCAACTGGAGCTCTCAGTTGGTAGCTATGGGATTTGATGGTTTAAGGAGGTCAGAAATGGAGTGAAAGGCTTCATGTGTGTGATCTCAGGGCGCGCGGGGCTCTCCTCTTCATATGCATGGTCGTGGGGCTCTGTTGGCATTTTAGCAACTTCCCTTGGCTTTGTAAGGTGTTTTTGCAAACCTCCCTCCATTTTGCAAGTCAATTTCGCAATTTGAAGGCCATTTCGATGCTTGGAGGTGATTTCGTAGCCATTTCGAAGCTTGGAGATCATTTCGCAGCAAAGTGGCATTTTCGTAGACCATTTCATAGCTTCGAAATGAGGGGAACTGTGCTTCAAAATGGCACTCGTGTGCCAAAAAGTGGTTTCGCAGCTGCGAAACACCCTTCCAAATGGCGTCTCGACTGCGAAATTCCCGCTCAACTTTGCGCGCTCATCTTCAAACGGCCATAACTTCTTCATTTCACCTCCAAATCACATACCGTTTGAAGCTCTGGACTCCTAACTTCCCAAGCTTTGAAACGAGATATGGTATACATAATTTGAGCTCCAGTAAGTGCTTCAAAAATGTGTCCAACAGTAGCGAAATGGAGGTGCGATATTTCCGCTCATGGTTTGCACAGTCATCTTCAAACAGCCATAACTTTTCCGTTTCAAATCCAAATCGAGCACCGTTTGAAGCTATGGACTCCTGACTTCCCAAGATTTTAAAAAATATATGGTATGCATGAAATGAACTTCGGAAAGTGATCGAAATGTGTCCAATAGTTGCCGAAATGGGGGTGTGGCTGTGACATGTCTGTTCATGGTGTGCGCGCTGAAGGATTTTAAGGTGTGGAGGTTTCGCAGCCATTTCGCAGTTGCGAAATAAGTGTATGGGGCTTCCAATGGCACTCATGTGCCAAAAAGTGGTTTCGCAGCTGCGAAATACCTTGCGAAATGGAGCTTTGGCTGCGAAATTGGGAGTTTTTACGCTTTGTGATTTCGCAGTCGTTTCGCAGCTGCAAAATGAGGGTCACTGTACCGTGGAATGGCACTCGTGTGCCAAAAATTGGTTTCACAGAGATGGGCTTGAGGTTGTGAAATGGTTTCGCAGCAAAGTGCCGATTTCGCAGAGGCTGCGAAATCTCGCAAACCCTTGTTTTTGCCCTGTTTTTGCACTTTTCTCGCTTCGAAAGACTTCCTTTTAATTTCTTTGCAATTCCTCCTGATTTTGATAATCCAAAAACCTATATTACATAAAAACAAATTAGAATTAAAGCATTAAAATCAAAATTAAAGCATTTAAATCAAAATTTAAAACATTGAAATCAAAATTAAAACAAGCAAAAAATAAAACAAAAAGCTATGGACTAGCTAGTCTTTAAAAAGACTAAGTCCATCAAAAAATTTGATCCTGATTTAGCTTGCCCGGATCCCATATGAAGTTTGCATCTCTCACTTGAGACTTGGTTTGTATGATTTTTCCATACAAAGTTTGGGGAAAAGGCGGATGCATGTATTTCTTCATCATTTCTTCCTTGATGACTATCCTCTGTGGTTCTTCTTGTATATAGTCATCTTTCTCTATGCTTTTCCCCTTTTTCTTTCCTTTGATTTCCTCCCTCTTTTCTTTCTCTGTTTCACTTTCTACCATATGCTCTAGCTTGGATGTGGGCAGATCAACCTCTTTACCACTCCTCAGAGTGATCACTTCTTTGACTTCCCTCTTTTGTGAAGATTCTCCCTCCTTAGCCTCCATTTCATGGATACTCATGGAATTTTGATAAGGTTGAGAAGGAGAGTTTTCTTTCTCTTGCACTGTGTTGAGGTTGGCAAACCTTGAGATTGAATCTTGGAGATTATCTATCTTCTGAGATAGATCATTTTGCACTCCATCCATCTTTTTGTTCAATGAACTCTCTACACTGTCAATTCTTTGACTGAGCTGAGCATTGATGGATTTTTTAGCTTCAACAAAGTCTTCCATGACCTTGTTAAGATTCATCATAGCTTGTTCAAGGTTTGAGGCTTGCTATGGTGCTTGAGCAGGTTGCTTGTATTGAGGCGGCTGTGGTTTCCAAGAGAAATTTGGATGGTCCCTCCAATTGGAATTGTAGGTGTTGCAATCACCAAACATTTCTCTCACCGTTGGTATGGTAGAACACTCTTCCCCCAAGTGCTCATAAGATAGACAAATGGCACAAGGCATAGCTTGCAATGGTGTCTGAGAGGTGGCTTGCACTTCTTGTATGTTCTTCATTTCTAGCTCATCCAATCTCCTTTCCATAGCTGCAATCTTTGCCTTCATGTCTATGCCGTCATTCAAAATATACATCTCACCCTTAGCATTAGGTTGAGACGTCATTCTCCCCATATCTCTAGCATTTGGTTCACCCCATTCTCTTGAAAATTCAGCCTCATAACTGATGAAGTTCATGGCTTCCTCTGCTATCTCATATTCAATATGGCATGCACAACTAGCAATTTGTGAATTAAAAATAGAGAAAACAAAAGAAAACAAAAGAAAATAAAATTCTAAAGAAAAAAGAAAATTATTAAGATTAACTAAAAACTAAATAAAAGATATATTAAAATATGAACAAAGAAAAAGAAACAAATAAAAAGAGTTAGTAAAGAGAAAAGAAAAGTCACCAAACTTGTGATGAAGATCACAAGTACTCTCAAAAGATCATATCATCGCAAAGTGGCACCATCCCCGGCAACGGCGCCATTTGATTCATGCCTAATTGGTGTCTCAGCTGATTCGTGTCCAGCTGGTGCTCCTTGATTGAGGGAGTAATCAACAA
>JAJJMJ010000596.1:145395-206080 GCA_022059055.1 Vitis cinerea
AAGAGATAACTAATGGATGTCTCCTTGGAGTCTAAAAGCTTACCAAGTGTTGGCAATTCTAGAAAATCCTACCTTCAAGTCACCTCCCAGAGGCTCGCAAGGGGTAAACTAGTGAATCTCCATGGACGGAGATCACTTGCCTTACCAAGTGTTGGCCCAGGTGATTAAAAGGAGTTATAAGTTAACTAAAAAGATAAAAACTATTAACGGGTCACACTTTCTCTTCATTAAAAACTAAAACAACAAAACTTCCAATTTATGCATGAGGAAACTTACCTGGCTTTCTTCACTCCAAGAGACAAAGAGCCTAGTCTCTCATCCTCTGAGGAAAAATCCTCAGAGTTTGATTGGCTAGAAAGAAAACTAACGAGAAAACAAAAATATATATGAAAAACAGAGCAAGTGCTCTGTTCGTTGATTCTATATATGATATATTATATGATGGATTATATATTTTACAATGGATGCAAGGGAATATATATAGAGAAGTTTTTCCAACCTTCCTAGCTAAGAAATCTTATGGTTGGTGGATTACAATGAGAAGAATGGAAATTTATACAAAAATATCTGAAGAAAATATCTAAAAGAGTCGGTGCCTAAATATCGGAAAACTTTAGAAGAAATTCCACAGCCATACGTGCAACTGTTCAAAATGGCTGCGAAATCATTTCGCAACAAAAGGGTGATTTCGCAGCTGTGCAAAATTCTTCCTTCAGCTTGGAGTGATTGGCTTCCAATGGCTGTAACTTCCTCATTTCAGCTCTAAATCGTAAACGGTTTGAAGTGCTGGACTGTTGACTTCCTGAGCTTTGAAATGGTATATAGAATGTAGAAAATGGACTTCAGGAAGTGCTCCAAAAGTGCAAAAGAAGACTGCAGCTGCTGTCCTCTATTTTCTTCACTTTGTTTTTCCTCTCTCCGTTGTTCTTTCCTTGCATACTTTGAACGACTTTGGCAAAGGGCTATGGAGCTCCAAAGCTTGGTTCTTCATGAATTTGAGCTTTCCATTGCTTTGCCATGGATTCCAAATAACTCTCCTCAATCTCGGATTGCTTTGGTGATAAAAAAGCTATCAAAACACCAAAACTTAACACAATTTGATTAGAATTGATTGCAAGGGTCCTTAACATGTCAATTGAGTTAAAAGGTAATAACTACTACTCAAAAGTGTTTAAAAGAGTTAATTACAAGCTATAAAATAGCACTTTTTGAGTAGTAATCACTCCCCCCAACTGACACATTGCTAGTCCCTGAGCAATGAAGGAAAGAAAAATAAAAATAAAAGTACCATAATTTACAACATCATGCTGATCAAAAAAACAATTTTCAAGTGGCATGATGATCTAACTCTCACATGGAACATTAAAGAAATAAAACTCAAACTTCAACAAGAGTTATCAAATAACTTGTCTAATCACAATTCTTAAAGAGAAGGCATTATGCAAATTTAAGCTTTAAAAGAGTTTCCACTCCCAAAGGGTCAAACCTTACTCTTCCACAAAAATCTAAGTGTTACTTATTAGTTTCCGGATATAGTATGTCAAACTAATCTCTCCCCTCAACCTAGTTCTTTTCAAAGCTTAGCAAACTAATCAACCTCCAATAGGTTAAGAACGCACCTTTTTTCTTTCACAATTTTTTTCTTGTAGGAGTGCAAAGCTTAAAGGCATTCTTTTCTAAATTGTCCATGTAACGGGGGTCCATCGATGACTCCCAACCAATCAAGGTTTAGGGCATCAAGCTTTAAGGATTTTTCAACCACTGACTCCTCGGATTTCACCCCGGACTTTTGAGAATGAATTTTAATACCCAAGCACCTACAATATGTTAAACTCCACCTATCCACCCTTGTAACGAGCATTGAGGTCGGTGACTTCCAACCAATTAAGGCATAGGGCACCAGGTTTTAAAGATTTTCACCATATACCCCTTAGACCTTGCTCGGGTTTCAAGGCAAGCAAACATTTTTCTTTCTTTCTTTCTTTTCAAAGACTCATTGGCCTTTTATAAGGTGTCCCAACACTATTAAATGAGGTCAAAGGTACCAAGTCTAAAATTTTCCTAAGTCAAGAGGGAAATAGTTTTTCATCTTATACTCGGAACCTATTGTGCATAGTGTGTGGATAGCTTAAAGTGGAAGAAATAAGGTTGAAATCAATAGGAGTTTCAACAATTCATCAACTTTAATAAACATAATACAAACTCTAAGTCAAGTAAAAAGACAAAAATTCAATTTCTCTCATTTCATTTTGAAAATTTTTCCTTAATAACCATGGAGAGTAGAATAAAAAACTTACAAATTTTAAAAATTAAACAAAAAGCAACTAAATTACCAAAATAACTTAGCATTAATAGCAAAACTTCCTTCCTCAACTCTCCCCCCAACCAAGCTAAACATTGTCCTCAATGTGACAAAAGCGATTAAAAAATAGGGAGGAAGTGGTACCTCCTTAGTGACATGGAGTCTGAGTCATATAGGAGAAACCACATGTTTCAAAGAAAACATAAGAGTTAGTGAGTAGAGAAAAAAGAAAAATGCCAAGTTTAACAAAAAATGATGTTTATATATGATTCTGAGAAAGTAGAATATAAGATATGATCAATGGATACCTCCAATCCCAGAATATAAAACATCAAAACATGGAATTATCTATACTAATATAATAAGTAAATAAAAAAAATAAAAAGATGATCAAGTAGTGGTAGGGTCCTGTGGAGCTGATGCATCTCTGGTGGCCTCTTGAGTGGGTTGGATCAGGACTTTGACCTTTGTTCTGGTAGTCTCCTTAGGTGGCATAGTCTCCTCAACTGGAGCTCTCAGTTGGTAGCTATGGGATTTGATGGTTTAAGGAGGTCAGAAATGGAGTGAAAGGCTTCATGTGTGTGATCTCAGGGTGCGCGGGGCTCTCCTCTTCATATGCATGGTCGTGGGGCTCTGTTGGCATTTTAGCAACTTCCCTTGGCTTTGTAAGGTGTTTTTGCAAACCTCCCTCCATTTTGCAAGTCAATTTCGCAATTTGAAGGCCATTTCGACGCTTGGAGGTGATTTCGTGGCCATTTCGAAGCTTGGAGATCATTTCGCAGCAAAGTGGCATTTTCGTAGACCATTTCATAGCTTCAAAATGAGGGGAACTGTGCTTCAAAATGGCACTCGTGTGCCAAAAAGTGGTTTCGCAGCTGCGAAACACCCTTCCAAATGGCGTCTCGACTGCGAAATTCCCGCTCAGCTTTGCGCGCTCATCTTCAAACGGCCATAACTTCTTCATTTCACCTCCAAATCACATACCGTTTGAAGCTCTGGACTCCTAACTTCCCAAGCTTTGAAACGAGATATGGTATACATAATTTGAGCTCCAGTAAGTGCTTCAAAAATGTGTCCAACAGTAGCGAAATGGAGGTGCGATATTTCCGCTCATGGTTTGCACAGTCATCTTCAAACAGCCATAACTTTTCCGTTTCAAATCCAAATCGAGCACCGTTTGAAGCTATGGACTCCTGACTTCCCAAGATTTTAAAAAATATATGGTATGCATGAAATGAACTTCGGAAAGTGATCGAAATGTGTCCAATAGTTGCCGAAATGGGGGTGTGGCTGTGACATGTCTGTTCATGGTGTGCGCGCTGAAGGATTTTAAGGTGTGGAGGTTTCGAAGCCATTTCGCAGTTGCGAAATAAGTGTATGGGGCTTCCAATGGCACTCATGTGCCAAAAAGTGGTTTCGCAGCTGCGAAATACCTTGCGAAATGGAGCTTTGGCTGCGAAATTGGGAGTTTTTACGCTTTGTGATTTCGCAGTCGTTTCGCAGCTGCAAAATGAGGGTCACTGTACCGTGGAATGGCACTCGTGTGCCAAAAATCGGTTTCGCAGAGATGGGCTTGAGGTTGTGAAATGGTTTCACAGCAAAGTGCCGATTTCGCAGAGGCTGCGAAATCTCGCAAACCCTTGTTTTTGCCCTGTTTTTGCACTTTTCTCGCTTCGAAAGACTTCCTTTTAATTTCTTTGCAATTCCTCCTGATTTTGATAATCCAAAAACCTATATTACATAAAAACAAATTAGAATTAAAGCATTAAAATCAAAATTAAAGCATTTAAATCAAAATTTAAAACATTGAAATCAAAATTAAAACAAGCAAAAAATAAAACAAAAAGCTATGGACTAGCTAGTCTTTAAAAAGACTAAGTCCATCAAAAAATTTGATCCTGATTTAGCTTGCCCGGATCCCATATGAAGTTTGCATCTCTCACTTGAGACTTGGTTTGTATGATTTTTCCATACAAAGTTTGGGGAAAAGGCGGATGCATGTATTTCTTCATCATTTCTTCCTTGATGACTATCCTCTGTGGTTCTTCTTGTATATAGTCATCTTTCTCTATGCTTTTCCCCTTTTTCTTTCCTTTGATTTCCTCCCTCTTTTCTTTCTCTGTTTCACTTTCTACCATATGCTCTAGCTTGGATGTGGGCAGATCAACCTCTTTACCACTCCTCAGAGTGATCACTTCTTTGACTTCCCTCTTTTGTGAAGATTCTCCCTCCTTAGCCTCCATTTCATGGATAGTCATGGAATTTTGATAAGGTTGAGAAGGAGAGTTTTCTTTCTCTTGCACTGTGTTGAGGTTGGCAAACCTTGAGATTGAATCTTGGAGATTATCTATCTTCTGAGATAGATCATTTTGCACTCCATCCATCTTTTTGTTCAATGAACTCTCTACACTGTCAATTCTTTGACTGAGCTGAGCATTGATGGATTTTTTAGCTTCAACAAAGTCTTCCATGACCTTGTTAAGATTCATCATAGCTTGTTCAAGGTTTGAGGCTTGCTATGGTGCTTGAGCAGGTTGCTTGTATTGAGGCGGCTGTGGTTTCCAAGAGAAATTTGGATGGTCCCTCCAATTGGAATTGTAGGTGTTGCAATCACCAAACATTTCTCTCACCGTTGGTATGGTAGAACACTCTTCCCCCAAGTGCTCATAAGATAGACAAATGGCACAAGGCATAGCTTGCAATGGTGTCTGAGAGGTGGCTTGCACTTCTTGTATGTTCTTCATTTCTAGCTCATCCAATCTCCTTTCCATAGCTGCAATCTTTGCCTTCATGTCTATGCCGTCATTCAAAATATACATCTCACCCTTAGCATTAGGTTGAGACGTCATTCTCCCCATATCTCTAGCATTTGGTTCACCCCATTCTCTTGAAAATTCAGCCTCATAACTGATGAAGTTCATGGCTTCCTCTGCTATCTCATATTCAATATGGCATGCACAACTAGCAATTTGTGAATTAAAAATAGAGAAAACAAAAGAAAACAAAAGAAAATAAAATTCTAAAGAAAAAAGAAAATTATTAAGATTAACTAAAAACTAAATAAAAGATATATTAAAATATGAACAAAGAAAAAGAAACAAATAAAAAGAGTTAGTAAAGAGAAAAGAAAAGTCACCAAACTTGTGATGAAGATCACAAGTACTCTCAAAAGATCATATCATCGCAAAGTGGCACCATCCCCGGCAACGGCGCCATTTGATTCATGCCTAATTGGTGTCTCAGCTGATTCGTGTCCAGCTGGTGCTCCTTGATTGAGGGAGTAATCAACAAAATTTATAACCTATTACACCATATACTAGGGCAGCAAAGACAAAGCTATAGCATAGTGGCTCTAGGATCGTTCACTGGGATGGGTTTTCACTTCACAAATGATATTAATTCAAAGCTGAATTGGTGCCTTTTCATTTCAAGGTTAGCTTTAAAAGAAAACATAAAGATGTTTGAATGAAAAAGGTTCGGTTTTAAACTAACCAAAAATAGTAACTGATTTTACTTACAAAGAAAAGTGTTTCTTGGAGTTTCAGATCACTAGGCTCAGATTCATCATACAAAAAGGAGAGTTCCGGTCACTTGTTTCTTTTCCTCGCATTAGAGAATTAACATATAGTTCCTTCTCCAACCGGTGTTGTACAGATGCTTCCCATTAATGGGTTCAAACACTAAATCCCTCTCACTGATGCATCTTGCAATGGCTCATACCTCTCACCTAGCACTTGCCATTCAAGGTGATCTTTAACCTTGGATTACCCGTCAAAAGCTCGCAAGAGATAACTAATGGATGTCTCCTTGGAGTCTAAAAGCTTACCAAGTGTTGGCAATTCTAGAAAATCCTACCTTCAAGTCACCTCCCAGAGGCTCGCAAGGGGTAAACTAGTGAATCTCCATGGACGGAGATCACTTGCCTTACCAAGTGTTGGCCCAGGTGATTTAAAGGCGTTTTAAGTTAACTAAAAAGATAAAAACCATTAACGGGTCACTCTTTCTCTTCATTAAAAACTAAAACAACAAAACTTCCAATTTATGCATGTGGAAACTTACCTGGCTTTCTTCACTCCAAGAGACAAAGAGTCTAGCCACTCATCCTCTGAGGAAAAATCCTCAGAGTTTGATTGGCTAGAAAGAAAAATAACGAGAAAACAAAAATATATAGATATGATGGATCTCCTGGAAAAAGCTCCTCCGAGAGTCCCCTTTTTAGTGTTTACAAGAGAGTTTATATAGGAAGGTAATTTACCCTTCCTTGGATGCTTCCTAGCTAATGAACTACATGAGTGGCTGAATACAATGAGAAAATGGAAATTTATACAAAAATATCTGAAGAAAATATATAAAAGAGTCGGTGCAAATATCGGGAAGCACTAAGGACCATTTCGCAGGTGAAAACGAGGTATGCGAGATTTCGCAGATGTACAAAAAGGGCTGCGAAATTACTTCGCAGCAAACGGCTGATTTCGCATCGCTGCGAAATGGTCTTTCAGCTTGCGGTGATCGGCTTCCAACATGTCGTGAAACTTCAGGGGGAATTCCACAGCACTGTGCAAAATGGTTGCGAAATCATTTCGCAACAAAATGGTGATTTCGCAGCCGTGCAAAATTCTTCCTTCAGCTTGATGCAGTTGTCTTCCGAAGGCTGTAACTTCCTCATTTCAGCTCCAAATCGTACATGAGATTTCAAATGGTATATAGCATGTAGAAAATGGACTTCGGGAAGTGCTCCAAAAGTGCGAAAGAAGACTGCAGCTGCTGTCCTCTATTTTCCTCTTTTTCTCCTCTTTGCTTCTCTCCTTTGCTTCTCTCCTTTGCTTGGCTTGTCTTAATGATCCAAAAAGCTGTCAAAACACTAAAACTAGCCACAATTATGATTAGAAGTCATTGCTAGGTCCTTAACATGCCAATTGGAATAAAAATGGAGAACTACTACACAAAAATGCTTAAAACATAATGAATTAAAGGCACAAAATAGCACTTTTTGGGTAGTAATCATTAAGGGATGAAGTTCAAACAGGAAAGATGTTAGTCCTTAGCTGAAAGCCAGGGGAATGAGAGTAACTAAATTTTAACCACGTAGTCCAGATTCATGGCTACGCTTGATGGCCATTGGGTAGAGCCTAGAGATTACATATATATGGTTTGGTCATGGCTGAAAATTTTAGTAAATTTGGAATTTGCATGTATTGTGTGTTTGTGCTTATTAACTAACCCTTTCTCGTAGCGCACGGCTAGGGACCTTGGGTATGCAATTTTGTTCTGGTTATCACTTTCCTATGTGTGCGGAATACCAACTAGAATTGCGAGCCTTGTCATTCATGTAGCCCGAGAGGAAATTGACTGATCTTCGACCCGTATACTCCAACGTACCCAATTCACTAGTAGAGACTGGATTCTGGGCTTAGAGAGGTGCTACCTCGTATGAGGTACCTTCCTGATAGGTAAGCTGATCCTCAGACCCAAAAATCTAGTTTCGTGGACCGTTTTTTCCTAACTAAAGTCATTGAGGGGTTTTTTTCTTACTTAATTTTCCCCATTTCAAAAATAAAAAGTAAGTGGTGACTCCAAACGAAAATCATCCCTCGTCGGGATGGATTTTCCAAAAACTCGTAAACCACACTTTTTCTCCACATATTGCTTTAATTCATGAGTCGCATGGTCGGAGGATCGGGGAAGGGTCCACAGATTGCCAAAGAGGAAACAATGTAACCATGCTTGATATGTAAGTCCATGGAGCATGATGTGCATTCTTGCCTTACACTACCTACAGTACAAGACATGTTCTTTGAGCAAGCTAATGCTATTGGAACCAATAAACAACCAATGAATAGTTCTCCATACTCCAACACTTATAATCCGAGTTGGAAAAATCATTCAAATATGTCATGGGGAGGTAACAATAATGATTAGTTCCATCATCAAGGCAATCAGTATCAAGGTTACCAAGATAATGAATAATAAGGATTTGCACCTCAGGTAATGATTACTACTCCAAAAGTGCTCTTTTATAGCTTGTTATAAACTCTTTTAAACACTTTTGAGTAGTAATTAATACCTTTTAACTCAATTGACACGTTAAGGACCCTTGCAAATGTTTTTAATCAATTTTTGGCTGGTTTTGGTGTTTTTGGTACCTTTTTTATCATTGAAGCAAGCCAAGAATGAGGGATAATTTTGTGCAACCCTTAGGAATGAGCTTTTAAGCCAATCAAGAGATGCAAGGAAGAAGATCAGAAAAAGAAATCCATCATGAAGCAATTTCACATGGTAATGCAAAATCTTCACATGCTATGCGAAATTCAAAGGATAGCAGTTTCAAGGAAAATTTGGAGCACTTCCTGGAGTCCATTATCTACATACTATATATTATTTCGAAGATTAGGAAGTTAGGAGTCCAATGCTTTAAACGGTGTGCAAATCAGAGCTGAAATGAAGAAGTTATAGCATTTTGAAGGCAACTGCACCAATCTGGAAAGGAATTTCGCATCACCTTTCCCTGATGCGAAAATTTTCGCACTGACATTCCCTGATACGAAAATTTTCACACTGACTTTTTCTGATGCGAAAAAATTTTGCATCACACTTTCTCTAATGTGAAAATTTTTGCACTGCCTTTCTCTGATGCGAAAATTTTCGCATCACCTTTCTCTTATGCGAAAATGTAATATTTAGATATTTTACACCGACTCCATTAGATTTTTACCTTAAGATATTTGGTGTAATTATCAATTCTCTCCTTGTAATCAGTTGAAGATCTTTGAAGATATTTAGGATATCTAATCAAGAGGTTGAAAATATCTCTCTTTATATATCCTAAGATATCTCCTTGTAATATATATCTCTCATATCTCTCGTATCTCTAAATCTCGGAAGACACTGGAGAGGAGATCACTTGTACATATTTTAGTAAGAAATATACAGAGCTTTGTTTTGCCTTACCTACTCGTTTTGATTGTATTTTTCTTTCTAGCCAAACATCCTCTGAAGATGTTTTCTTAAAGGATGAGTGGCTAGACTTTTTATCTCTTGGACGGAAGGGAGTTAGGTAAGGGACCCGATTACAAAAGTGAAAGTTTTCCTTGTTTCAATTTTTAATGAAGAGGAAGTTGTGACCCTTTAATGGTTTTTATATTTTTAGTTAACTTAAAATCCCTTATAATCACTTGGGCCAACACTTGGTAAGCTTTTCGGACTCAATCCATAGAGATCCATTAGTTATCTCTTGCGAGCCTCTAGTAGGTGGTTTAAAGGTAGGATTACTTAGAATAGTCAACACTTGGTAAGCTTTTGAACTCCCCGGAGACATCCATTAGTTATTTCCTACGAGCTTTTGAAGAGTAATCCAAGGTTAACGATCACCTTGAATGGCAAATGCTAGGTGAGAGGCATGAGCCATTGCAAGATGCATCAGTGAGAGGGATTTAGCATTGAAACCATTAATGGGAAGCAATTGTAACACACCAGTTGGGAGGATAACTATAGGTTAAATCCCCAATGCGAGGAAAGATCCGGAATCTCCACTTTTGTATAAGGGGCCCGAATCTAGTGACCTGAAAATCGAAGAGACCCTTTTCTTTGTAATTAAAATCAATGACTATTTTTTTTGGTTAGCTTAAAACCAACATTTTTCAAACCAATGAGTATGTTTTCTTTTAAAGCTAACTTAGAAAAGAAAAAGCACCAATCCAATTCTTTAAACTAATATCAGGTGTGAAATGAAAACCCATCCCAGTGAACGATCATAGAACTACTATGCTATGCTAGCTATGCTACCCTAGTATATGGTGAAATAGGCTTATAAATTTTGTTGATAACTCCCGTCTGAGGACTGAATCAGAAGACACCAATTGGGGACGAATCAAATGGCGCCGCTGCCGAGGATGGTGCCACTTCACAGTGATATGATCTTTTTAGAATACGTGTGATCTTCATCACAAGTTTAGTGATTTTTCTTTTCCTTTACCAACTTTTTATTTTATTTCTTTTTATTTATCTCTATTTTTTTTTTATATTTAGTTTAGTTTATCTTTTAAATTAGTTTTTATTTAATCGTAATTTTCTTTCTTTCTAGAATTGTTTTTCTTGTGTTTTCTTGTGTTTTTATTTTTGTTTCAGATATTGCTAGTTGTGTATGTCATATTGGATACGAGACAGTGAGGGAAGACTTGTAAAAATAAAAAATCCTCACGAAACAGAGTTGGAATTGGAAGTGGAAGTCAGTCATGGAAGCTATACCTAAAGATCAGCATAGTCAACATGCTCCAGTAGAAAATCTCAATGCATACCGATCCATGAGGGACCACATGCATCTGCCTCGTATGAGTGCACCGTCATGTATAGTGCCACCTATAGAGTAGCTAGTGATCCGACCACATATTATGCCACTTCTACCTATTTTTCATGGAATGGACCGTGAGAATCCCTACTAGCATATCAAGGAATTTGAAGAAGTTTGTAACACTTTCTGAGAAGGAGAAGCTTCAATCGACTTGATGAGGCTTAAGCTATTTCCTTTCACTTTAAAGGACAAGGCCAAAGTTTGGCTTAATTCTTTAAGGCCAAGGAGTATCCGATCTTGGACTGATTTACAAGCTGAATTTCTCAAGAAAATTTTCCCAACTCACAGGACAAACGGCTTGAAAAGGCAAATCTCAAACTTCTCAGCTAAGGAGAATGAGAAATTCTATGAATGTTGGGAAACATACATGGAAGCTATCAATGCTTGTCCTCACCTTGGCTTTGATACATGGCTATTGGTGAGCTATTTTTACAACGATATGTCTTCCTCAATGAAGCAACTCTTAGAAACAATGTGTGGAGGAGACTTCATGAGTAAGAATCCGGAGGAAGCCATGAATTTCTTGAGTTATGTAGCTGAAGTTTCAAGAGGATAGGATGAGCCCAATGCCAGAGAAGTGGGAAGAATGAATTTTCAACCAAATGCTTCTAATGCTAAGGCTGGGATGTATACTTTGAATGAGGGTACTGATACGAAAGCAAACTTTGCGGCTATGGTAAGAAGAAGAATGGAGGAACTTGAAGTGCAGGCCATTTCAGACACACCAATGCAAGCTAAGTCGTGTTCAATTTGTCAATCTTTTGAGCACTTGGTGGAAGAGTGTCCTACGATGCCAGCTGTGAGAGAAATGTTTGGGAATCAAGCAAATGTTATTGGATAATTCAAGCCCAATAATAATGCTCCATATAACAACACCTACAATTCAAATTAAAGGAACCATCCGAATTTCTCTTGGAAGCCAAGGGCACCTCAGTACACGCAACCTGGCCAAGCATCCCCGCAAGCCTCAAGTCTTGAACAAGCCATTATGAATCTTAACAAGGTCATGGGAGACTTTGTAGCAGACCAGAAATCCATCAATGATCAATTCATGCAAGTAAATGCTCAGATCAGGCAAGAAAATGCTCATATCATGCAAGAAATGGCCAATCGAGACAGATGGATGGGAAGCACAATGATCTATCTCAGAAGATAGATAATCTCCAATACCATATCTCAAGGCTTACAAATCTCAACACAGTGCAAGAGAAAAGAAAATTTCCTTCTCAGCCTCATCAGAATCCAAAGGCTATCCATGAAGTGGAGGCTCAGGAGGGAGAATCTTCTCAGATGAGGGAAGTCAAAGCAGTGATCACTCTAAGGAGTAGTAAAGAGGTTGATTTGCCTACACCCAAGCCAGAGCAAGAACCAGAGACCGAAGCAGAGAAGGAGAAGAGGGAGGAAAACAAAGGAAAGAAGAAATGGAGCAGTACAAAGAAGAAGGACCTTGAAGCTAAGGTGAATGAAAAACCGGAGAGGACCATCAACCAAGAAAAAGTGATAAAGAAGCACATGCCTCCACCTTTCCCACAAGCTTTACATGGCAAGAGGGGAATCAACAACGCATCAGAAATTCTTGAAGTGTTGAGGCAAGTGAAAGTTAATATCCCTTTGCTAGGCATAATCAAACAAGTTCCGACTTATGCAAAATTCCTGAAGGACTTATGCACTATCAAAAGAGGGTTGAATGTCAGTAAGAAAGCCTTCTTAATTGAGCAAGTAAGTTCCATTATACAGTGCAAGTCCCCAGTGAAATACAAAGATCTAGGTTGTCCTACCATATCAGTGATGATTGGAGAGATGTGTGTGGAGAAAGCTTTGTTGGACTTAGGAGCAAGTGTGAATTTGCTACCCTACTCTGTCTATAAGCAATTGGGACTGAGAGAGTTGAAGCCAACATCAATCACTTCAACTTCTACTAACCAATGGATTTTGTAAAAATTCCAAGAGGTATGATTGAAGATGTTTTAGTTCAAGTTGACAAGTTCTACTAACCAATGGATTTTGTTATTCTTGATATGGATCTGATCGCCAAATGAACTAACTATATTCCTATCATACTTGGAAGACCATTCCTAGCTACTTCAAATGCTATCATCAATTGTAGAATGGAGTCATGCAGCTTACATTTGGCAACATGACGTTGGAACTCAACATCTTCTATATGTGCAATAAACAATTCCATTCAGGAGAAGAAGAAAGACTAGAAGAGGTGTGCATGATTGATAACTTAGTGGAAGAGCATTGTGATCAAAAGATCTGAACGAGAATTTTAGGGATCTTGATGAAAGATTACTTGAACCCTTAGATTCGCTTGCTACTCCGCCTCCTTTGAAGACGAGGGAAGAAATTCTCCCTTTATTCAATGAGGAGGAGACACAAGAAGTCGTTAAGGAGGAGCCCCCAAAGCTTATTCTGAAGCCATTACCCATGGAGTTGAAGTATGCATGCCTGGAGGAGAATAAGAAGAGCCCTGTTGTTATTTCTTCATCTCTTACCACTACTCGAGAGGATTGTCTACTTGAAATCCTCAGGAGATGTAAGAAGGTGATAGGGTGGAAAATTTCTGATTTGAAAGGGATCAGCCCTTTAGTATGTACTCATCATATAAACATGGAAGAAGAAGCTAAGCCAGTTCGTCAACCCCAGCGAAGGTTGAATCCTCACATGCAAGAAGTGGTGTGAGCTGAGATGCTTAAGCTACTTCAGGCTGGTATTATCTACCCCATATTAGATAGCCTATGGGTGAGTCCTACGTAAGTCGTGCCAAAGAAATCAGGGATCACAGTGGTGCAAAATGATAAGGGATCAGGTTGGAGGGTGTGTATTGATTATAGAAAGTTGAATGTTGTAACAAGGAAGGACCACTTCCCATTGCCGTTTATTGATCAAGTGCTTAAGAGGGTCTCGGGCCATCCATTCTACTGTTTCTTGGATGGCTACTCCGGGTATTTTCAAATTGAAATTGCTGTTAAAGATCAGGAGAATACCACTTTCACTTGTCCATTCGGAACTTATGCATACAGAAGAGTGTCTTTCGGCTTATGCAATGCACCAGCAACATTCCAAAGATGCATGTTAAGCATTTTCAGTGATATGGTGGAGCATATTATGGAAGTCTTTATGGATGATATCACCATATGTGGAAGTGCATTTGATGAATGCTTAGTCAATTTGGAAGCTGTGCTGAACCGATGCATTGAGAAAGACTTGGTGCTTAACTGGGAGAAATGCCATTTCATGGTACCCCAAGGGATCGTCCTTGGGCATATTATCTCCAGCCAAGGCATTGAGGTGGACAAAGGAAAAGTTGAACTGATTGTCAAGTTGCCATTGCCAACAATTATCAAAGGAGTAAGGCAATTCCTTGGCCATGTTGGGTTCTATAGGAGGTTCATTAAAGATTTCTCTAAACTTTCAAGACCTCTTTGTGAGCTATTGGTGAAGGATGCTAAATTCGTATGGGATGGTTGATGTCAACGGAGTTTTGAAGAATTGAAGTTATTGCTGACAACCGCTCGAATAGTGAGAGCTCCCAACTAGCAATTACCCTTTGAAGTGATGTGCGATGCTAGTGATGTGCGATGCTAGTGACTTTGCTATAGGAGTTGTTCTTGGGCAAAGAGAATATGGAAAGCCCTATGTGATCTACTATGCAAGCAAAACGTTGAATGAAGCGCAAAGAAACTACACAACCACAGAGAAAGAATTGTTGGTTGTAGTTTTTGCCTTAGACAAATTTCGCGCTTACTTGGTAGGGTCTTTCATTGTGGTTTTCACTGACCATTCGGCCTTGAAATATTTGTTGACTAAACAAGATGCAAAATCAAGGCTGATCAGATGGATTCTCTTGCTTTAAGAATTCAATCTTCAGATTAAAGACAAGAAGGGAGTGGAAAATGTGGTAGCCGACCATCTATCGAGGCTAGCCATAGCACATAATTCCCACAGTTTGCCAATAAATGATGATTTTCTAGAGGAGTCACTCATGTTGATAGAAGCCGCTCCTTGGTATGCTCATATTGCTAACTATTTAGTTACCGGAGAAATTCCAAGTGAGTGGAAAGCACAAGATAAGAAGCACTTCTTTGCAAAAATTCATGCTTACTATTGGGAAGAGCCATTCCCATTCAAATATTGTGCGGATCAAATAATCCGGAAGTGCATCCCTGAGCAAGAGCAATAGGGGATCCTCAGTCATTGTCACGAAAGCGCATGTGGAGGCCACTTTGCTTTTCAGAAGACAGCTATGAAAGTGTTGCAATTGGGTTTTTGCTAGCCATCACTCTTCAAGGACGCCCTCTGATTCATGCCTAATTGGTGTCTCAGCTGATTCATGTCCAGCTGGTGCTCCTTGATTGAGGGAGTAATCAACAAAATTTATAACCTATTACACCATATACTAGGGTAGCAAAGACAAAGCTACTATAGCATAGTGGCTCTAGGATCGTTCACTGGGATGGGTTTTCACTTTGCAAATGATATTAATTCAAAGCTGAATTGGTGCCTTTTCATTTCAAGGTTAGCTTTAAAAGAAAACATAATCTTTGGTGGAAAAGGTTGGTTTTAAGCTAACCAAAAATAGTAACTAATTTTACTTACAAAGAAAAGTGTTTCTTGAAGTTTTAGATCACTAGGCTCAGATTCATCATACAAAAAGGAGAGTTCCGGTCACTTGTTTCTTTTCCTTGCATTAGAAAATTAACATATAGTTAATTCTCTAACCGGTGTGGTACAGATGCTTCCCTTTAATGGGTTCAAACACTAAATCCCTCTCACTGATGCAACTTGCAATGGCTCGTGCCTCTCACCTAGCACTTGCCATTCAAGGTGATCTTTAACCTTGGATTACCCGTCAAAAGCTCGCAAGAGATAACTAATGGATGTCTCCTTGGAGTCCAAAAGCTTACCAAGTGTTGGCAATTCTAGAAAATCGTATGTTCAAGTCACCTCCCAGAGGCTCGCAAGGGGTAAACTAGTGAATCTCCATGGACGGAGATCACTTGCCTTACCAAGTGTTGGTCCAGGTGATTTAAAGGCGTTTTAAGTTAACTAAAAAGATAAAAACCATTAACGGGTCACACTTTCTCTTCATTAAAAACTAAAACAACAAAACTTCCAATTTATGCATGAGGGGACTTACCTGGCTTTCCTCACTCCAAGATACGAAGAGCCCAGCCTCTCATCCTCTGAGGAAAAATCCTCAGAGTTTGATTGGCTAGAAAGAAAACTAACGAGAAAACAAGAATATATAGGAAAAACAGAGCAAATGCTCTGTTCGTCGATTTCACATATATTATATATATATTGGATCTCCTGGAAAAAGCTCCCTGAGAGTCTCCCCTGGAACAAGCTCCTCCGAGAGTCTCCCCTTTTTTAGTGTTTACAAGAGAGTTTATATAGGAAGGTAATTTACCCTTCCTTGGATACTTCCTAGCTAAGGAATTACATGAGTGGCTGAATACAAGGAGAAAATGGAAATTTAGACACAAAAATATCAGAAGAAAAGATCTAAAAGAGTCGGTGCACAACTATCGGGAAACTTCAGGAGAAATTCCACAGCACTGTGCAAAATGGCTGCGAAATCATTTCGCAACAAAAGGGTGATTTCGCAGCCGTGCAAAATTCTTCCTTTAACTTGATGCAGTTGTCTTCCGAAGGCTGTAACTTCCTCATTTCAGCTCCAAATCGTACACGATTTGAAGATTTGGATTCTTGACTTCCTGAGCTTTGAAATGGTATATAGCATGTAGAAAATGGACTTCGGGAAGTGCTCCAAAAGTGTGAAGGAAGACTGTAGCTGCTGTCCTCTGTTTTCTTCACTCTGTTTTTCCTCTCTCCGTTGTTCTTTCCTTGCATACTTTGAACGACTTTGGCAAAGGGCTATGGAGCTCCAAAGCTTGGTTCCTCATGAATTTGAGCTTCCAAAATCTTTGCCATGAACTATATACAGCTCTCCCTCATTCTTGGATTGCTTTGGTGTAGCTAAAAGCTATCAAAAACACCAAAACTTAACACAATTTGATTAGAAACGATTGCAAGGGTCCTTAACATGTCAATTGAGTTAAAAGGTAATAATTACTACTCAAGAGTGTTTAAAAGAGTTAATTACAAGCTACAAAATAGCACTTTTTGAGTAGTAATCACCCTCACCGTGTGTAGAAGCTAGATAGATGCCAGAGGCTTGGAAAATTAACGCGTAAGAACATGATGTCTTTGAATCCCATTTTAATAGTTGATCTTTTTATGTATGGGGCATTGACTTCATGGGACCTTTTCCTATGTCCTTCGACTATTCTTACATCTTGGTGGGAGTGGATTATGTTTCTAAATGGGTGGAAGCAATCCCGTGCAAGCGAAATGACCATAGAGTTGTTCTCAAATTTCTCAAAGAGAATATCTTCTCCAGATTTGGAGTACCCAAAGCCAAAATTAGTGATGGGGGTACCCATTTTTGTAACAAACCGTTTGAAATTCTCTTAGCCAAGTATGGGGTGAAGCATAAGGTAGCTACACCTTACCACCCTCAGACTTCTAGGTAAGTTGAGTTAGCCAACCAGGAGATAAAGAACATACTGATGAAAGTGGTGAATACGAGCAGAAGAGATTGGTCTGTTAGGCTTCATGATTCACTATGGGCTTACAGAACAACTTACAAGACCATTCTTGGAATGTCTCCTTATCGCCTAGTCTATGGCAAAGCGTGCCATCTCCCCGTTGAAGTGCAATACAAAGCTTTATGGCCAATCAAGACGCTCAACATGGACTTGAACAGAGCCGGCATGAAGAGATTTCTAGACCTTAATGAGATGGAGGAATTGAGAAATGACGCCTATATCAATTCAAAAATTGCAAAACAGAGATTGAAAAGGTGGCATGATCAATTAGTCTCCCGTAAACAATTTCAAAAGGGACAAAGAGTCTTGATTTATGACTCTAAGCTCCATATCTTCCTGGGAAAATTGAAATCAAGATGGATAGGTCCGTTTACTATCTAAGAAGTCTATTCAAATGGAGTAGTTGAGCTACTCAGTAGTATCGGGACTTTCAAAGTCAATGGCCAACGTCTCAAGCCATTCTTGGAGTCATTTTCTAAAGACAAGGAGGAAATCAACCTCTTTGAACCACATCAAGCCTGAAAGAAAAATGGTTAGATGGGCTTAGTTTGTCGGAAGACACTAAGTCCATATTCTTTTATTTTTGTTTGTTGTTTTGTTTTAATTTTTAAAATTCAAGTTTTATAGATTTGATATATGTTTTTAAATTAGAATTTCTAGCTTTAACTTTATTTTATTTATTATTATTATTATTATTTTATTTTATTATGACTTAAATTAATTTTTGATGATAAAAAACAGGAGAAGTCCAAAACAGAGGAAAACATAGCACTTCGCAAGACAAAAAGCCAATGCGAAAATTTTTGCATCGACTATTCTCAGTGTGAACTCAGTGCGAAAATTTTTGCATCACCCTATTCTCAGTGCGAAAAATTTTCGCATCAGCTATTCTCACTGCGAAAATTTTCGCGTCACCAAAACTCAATGCGAAAAATTTCGCACCACCAATTCTTAATGCGAATAATTTTCGCATCAGTAACTCTCAGTTCGAAAATTTTCGCATCACAATTTCACATAAGCAATTCCAATTTTGCATCAGCCAAATGTCAATACAAAAAATTTTGCATCAGCTACTACCCATGCGAAACGCCAATGGTCACTTTTGCAAACTTCTAACGGCCAAGAGGGAAGCCAAAAGTCATTTAAAATCCCTATTTAAAGGCCTCCAGCTGACTATTTTGCACAACAATCCTCTGTTGCGAAAAACTCACTGCCGCCTTGTGAAGTAAATTCCTCGCCATTTCGCGCCCTACGGCCACCAAGGAGAAAAAGAACAATCCGTCTCTCGTCCATATTAGCTATAGCGCGCACTAGAGGGGGCCATACAGACCCATCCGCATCTCGCGAGGCTCGGCCAAGCGCCTCCGCTCCTCAGGATCCATCTCAAGTCTTGATCGTGCCATCTTCTGAGGGTGGGGTGCCTTCTAGCCCTCCTCAGCGTTGGTATTCGACACAGAGACCACCAACTTCTCCGTCCCCAAAGCCATCAATATACCGCGTTCCACCAAAGAAAACCAGGACCTCGAGCCCTGGAGAGACATCTAGTTATGCTCTAGCCGATTCACATGCCCTAGGAGATACTCAGAGACCTTCAGGCATTGCTCCTGAAGTCATCATCAAGAGGCCTATGGTTATCGCGCCGCCCATTCTGGGCAATTCAGATTGTAGAGCTAAGCCATTTCACTCTGAGCTTTACTTCGACATGGAGGCTATGTGACAGCAGTTAAACCTTCAGGATTACTTTGGATTGTTCCAAAGGTACCATCTCGAGCGTCTGATGACTCCCAAAGAGTTTTTCTACCCCAAAGTAGCGATGGATTTCTATCAATCCATGACTACTCAGGGCGCCTAGAGTCCCACAGCCATTCATTTAAGCATAGACGAGCGTCAGGGTATCTTAGAGGCTAGGTATATTGCTGAGGCTCTCCATATTCCATTTTAGCTAGAGGATCTAGAGCAGTTCAGACAGTGGTCCACCATATCTCAGAGAAACATGGTCCGCATTCTATTAAGAGGGACTTCTGGAGATACATGCCTGCTACGTAAGGAGCTTCCATATGGGATGCTCCTAGTAGATGTATTATTGAGGTCCAATATTTTCCCTCTTCAACATTCAGTACAGAGGCGAGGACATATTTTGGATGCATTATTCAGGATATTTATGGGCTTCTATTTTGGGCCACACCATCTGATTATGGCCGTTCTCCTATACTTTGAGGAGAAAGTTCATAGGAAGAAGCTACAACAAGCTGATGTGATTCCATTACTGTTTCTGAGGCTACTTTGCCATATATTGGAGCATATGGGCTACCTTACTAAGCCCCATCTCGAGCGTCACCACCATTGCCAAGAGCATTTCATTCTCAACCAATTGACACAGCTAGTAGAGAGGAATTCAGCGGAATCAGCACCTGAAGCAGCCCCACCCAGGCCAGTACCTCCATTACCAACACAGCTTGACCAGGCACAACAAGACGAGCATCCAACAGAGTCTATTCCATCCACCCTTGTTGCACCATCTATGCCTTAGGCTGCCTCTACTAATCCTCCAGCTACACCCCCTGTTCCACCAGCTACACCTCCTCTATCACAGGACTTTATCACCATATCTGGCTCAGAGTTTCGTGGCATGGTATTATTATTGAGGACACTGAATCATGGTCCTCTTTCCTTTCACTGCTATCTTTCTTCTTTCCTTTGATTTCCTCCCTCTTCTCTGTCTCTTCTTCTTCTTCTTTCTCAACATGTGGCTTGGGTGTTAGCAGCTCAACCTTTTTACCACTCCTTAGAGTGATCAAGGCTTTGACATCTCTAACTTGTGAAGACTCTCCTTCATGAGTTTCCACTTCATGGATACCCTTGGGGTTTTGGTGAGGTTGAGAAGGAAATCTCCCCTTCTTTTGCACTGTATTAAGGTTAGTGAGCCTTGAAATTGAGCATTTGATTACTACTCAAAAAGTGTTGTTTTGTATCTCGTAATTAACTCTTTTAAACACTTTTGAGTAGTAGTTATTACCTTTTAACTCAATTAGCATATTAAGGACCTTTGTAATCATGTCTAATCAAATTGTGTAAGTTTTGGTGCTTTTGATAGTAATTTGATCACCAAAGCAATCCAAGATTGAGGAGAGTTCTATGGAATCTATGGCAAAGCAATGGGAAGCTCATTAACATGAAGAACCAAAGCTTTAAAGCTTTATAATCCTTTTCCATAAGCAAATCATGAATGCAAGGAGGGAAAGCAAAGAGAGAAATCTAACATGAAGCATTCAAGAGGACAAAAGCTGTTGAACACTTTTGGAGCACTTTCTGGAGCTCAATTTATTCATGCTATATGTCATTTCGAATCTCGTGAAGTTAGCAATCCAATGCTTCAAACAGTGCACGATTTGGAGCTGAAATGAAGAAGTTAGAGCCATTGGAAGCCGATCACACCAAGCTGAAGGCCAATTTCGCAGGCTGCGAAATCAGCCTTTGGCTGCGAAATGGGCTTCGAAATCAGCCTTTGGCTGTGAAATGGTGTCCTTCAGCTTGCGAAATTTCGCAGCCATCTTGTGCACCTACGAAATTCTCCTGAGTGCTTCCAAATATTTGCGACCGACATTTTTAGATTTTTTTGCTTAAGATATTTGATGTCTAAATCCCCATTTTCTCCTTATAATCCACCAATTATAGGATTCCTTAGTTATTAAGCAAGAACAAAGGGTAAATAGCCTCATATATATTGTTTTGTAATTTTCCATCAGAGACATATCTTGGAAGCTTGTTCTCAGAGACAATTTTTGTATAGTTTTGAAAGGAAGCAAAATACAGAGCTTTGCTCTGCCTTACCTACTTGTTTTGATTGTATTTATTTTTTTCTTACTAGCCAAACAAACTCTGAGGATGTTTCCTCAGAGAATGAGTGGCTAGGATTTTAGTTCCTTGGAACTAAGGTAGCCGAGTAAGGCCCCGAATGCAAGAATTGGAAGTTTTGTTGTTTTAGCTGTTAATGAAGAGAAAGTGTGACCCGTTTATGATTTCTATGTTTTTAGTTAACTTAAAACGCTTTCAATTCACCTGGGCCAACACTTGGTAAGGCAAGTGATCTCCGTCCATGGAGATGCACTAGTTTATCTCTTGCGAGCCTTTGGGAGGTGACTTGAAGGTAGGATTTTCTAGAATTGCCAACACTTGGTAAGCTTTTGGACTCTAAGGAGACATCCATTAGTTATCTCTTGCGAGCTTGAGAAGGGAAGTCCAAGGTTAATGATCACCTTGAATGGCAAATGCTAGGTGAGAGGCACGAGCCATTGCAAGTTGCATCAGTGAGAGGGAATTAGTGTTGAAATCCATAAAAGGGAAGCATTTGTACAACACCGGTTAGAGAATTAACTCTATGTTAATTCTCTAATGCGAGGAAAAGATTCAAGTGACCGGAGCTCTGTTTTTGCATGAGGAGCCTGACCCCAGTGAACCTAAAACTCCAAGGAACGTTTTTCTTCATAAGTAATTCCCATTACTTTCTTTTTAGTTAGCTTAAAACAAATCCTTTTTCAACCAAAGTTTATGTTTTCTTCTTAAGCTAACCTTGAAATGAAAAAGCACCAATTCAACTTTGAATTGGTATCAGTTGTAAGTTGAAAATCCTTCCAAGTGAACGATCCTAGAGCCACTATGCTATATTAGCTAAGGCTATCCTAGTGCATGGTGATATAGGTTATAAATTTTGTTGATTACTCTTGTTTGAGGACCAAACTCAAGGTACACCAGCTAGGCACACAATCAAATGGCGTCGCTGCTAGGGAAGGTGCCAACTTCACAGTGATATGATTTTAGAGTACTTGTGATTTTCATCACAAGTTTCGTAATTTTTCTTTCACTTTACTAACTCTTTTAATTATTTCTTTTACTTGTTCATACTCAAACATATCTTTTAATTTAGTTTTAGTTAATTTTTATCTTTTTGTAGTTTTGTTTTCCTCTGTTTTCTTTTGTTTTTGTTTTTGTTACAGTTGATACTAGTTGTGTATGCCAAATTGGATACGAGATAGTGGAGGAAGGCTTGTTAAACGTGAAACACCTCATAACAAGGAATTGGAATTGCGTTTGAATATCATGGAAACTACACCTGAAGATCAGCATAGTCACCATGGTCATCAGGACAATCCCAATGCATTCAGATCAATGAGGGACCGCATTCATCCACCTCGTATGAGTGCACCATCATGTATAGTGCCCCCTACGGAGCAGCTAGTGATCAGACCACATATTGAACCACTTCTACCAACTTTCCATGGGATGGAAAGTGAGAATCTCTATGCACATATCAAGGAATTTGAAGATGTTTGTAATACATTCCAAGAAGGAGGAGCTTTAATCGACTTGATGAGGCTTAAGCTATTTCCTTTTACTTTAAAGGATAAGGCCAAAATTTGGCTTAATTCTTTAAGGCCAAGGAGTATCCGTACTTGGATTGATTTACAAGTTGAATTCCTCAAAAAGTTCTTTCCTATTCATAGAACAAATGGCTTGAAAAGGCAAATTTTGAACTTCTCAGCTAAAGAGAATGAGAAATTCTATGAGTGTTGGGAAAGATACATGGAAGCCATCAATTCTTGTCCTCACCATGGCTTTGATACATGGTTGTTAGTGAGTTATTTCTATGATGGGATGTCTTCCTCAATGAAGCAACTCCTTGAGACAAAGTGTGGAGGAGATTTCATGAGTAAGAATCCGGAGAAAGCTATGGATTTCTTGAGTTATGTGGCTGAAGTTTCAAGGGGATGGGATGAACCGAACAAAGGAGAAGTGGGGAAAATGAAGTCTCAACCAAATGCTTTCAATGCTAAGGCTGGGATGTACACCTTGAATGAAGATGTTGATATGAAAGCAAAATTTGCAACTATGAAATGTTGCAAAATTCATAGTTGAAGAAATGTTGAAGAAACACACGTCTCCACCTTTTTCCCAAGCTTTGCATGGGAAAAAGGGAATCAGAAATGCATCAGAAATCCTTGAAGTATTGAGACAAGTGAAAGTCAATATTCCATTGCTGGATATGATTAAACAAGTTCCAACGTATGCAAAATTCCTAAAGGACTTGTGTACTATCAAAAGAGGGTTAAATGTGAATAAGAAAGCCTTCTTGACTGAGCAAGTAAGTGCCATTATACAATGCAAGTCTCCTTTGAAGTACGAAGATCCGGGGTGTCCTACCATTTCAGTCATGATTGGGAGAAAGGTAGTGGAAAAAGCTTTGTTAGACTTGGGAGCAAGTGTGAATTTGCTACCATACTCTGTCTACAAGCAATTGGGACTTGGTGAATTGAAGCCAACAGCAATCACTCTATCTCTAGCTGATAGATCAGTGAAAATTCCAAGGGGGATAATTGAAGATGTTTTAGTTCAAGTTGATAATTCTACTATCCAGTAGATTTTGTTGTTCTTGATACGGACCCCATTGTAAAGGAAACTAATTATGTTCCTATCATCCTTGGAAGGCCATTTCTTGCTACCTCAAATGCAATCATCAATTGTAGGAATGGACTCATGCAACTCACTTTTGGCAACATGACACTTGAGCTCAATATCTTTTATATGTCCAAAAAGCTAATCACTCCGGAAGAAGAAGAAGGTCCAAAAGAGGTATGCATTATTGACACTCTAGTGGAGGAGTACTGTAATCAGAATATGCAAGACAAGTTGAATGAAAGTCTTGGGGATCTTGAAGAAGGGTTGCCTGAACCCTCTGATGTGCTTGCTACTCTACAAGGTTGGAAGAGGAGAGAAGAGATTCTACCTTTGTTCAATAAAGAGGAGACACAAGAAGCTGCTAAAGAAGAGACCCCAAAGCTCAATTTGAAGCCTCTGCCCATGGAGTTGAAATACACATACCTGGAAGAAAATAAACAGTGCCCTGTTGTTATATCTTCATCTCTTACTACTCATCAGGAGATTTCTTTACTTGAAGTTCTTAAGAGGTGTAAGAAAGAAATAGGATGGCAGATATCTGACTTGAAATTCATTAGTCCTTTGGTTTGTACACATCATATATATATGGAGGAAGAAGCTAAACCAATTTGTCAACCTCAAAGAAGATTGAATCCTCATTTGCAAGAGGTGGTGCGAGCTGAGGTGCTGAAGCTACTTCAAGTAGGTATTATCTATCCCATATCTGACAACCCTTGGGTGAGTCCTACTCAAGTGGTACCAAAGAAGTCAGGGATTACTGTGGTTCAAAATGAAAAAGGAGAAGAAATTGCTACACGCCTCACTTCAGGTTGGAGGGTGTGTATTGATTATAGGAAATTGAATGTCGTGACAAGGAAAGATCATTTTCCACTGCCGTTTATTGATCAAGTGTTGGAGAGAGTCTTTGGCCATCCTTTCTATTGTTTCTTGGACGGGTACTCCGGGTATTTTCAAATTGAAATTGATGTTGAAGATCAGGAGAAGACCACTTTCACATGTCCATTTGGAACATACGCCTACAGAAGAATGCCTTTTAGTTTATGTAATGCACCTGCAACATTCCAAAGATGTATGCTTAGTATCTTCAGTGATATGGTGGAGTGAATTATGGAGGTTTTCATGGATGATATCACCATATATGGAGGTACATTTGAAGAATGCTTAGTCAATTTGGACGCGGTTCTTAACAGATGCATTGAAAAGGACTTGGTGCTCAACTGGGAGAAATGCCACTTTATGGTACATCAAGGAATTGTCCTTGGCCATATCATCTCCGAGAAAGGCATTGAAGTTGATAAAGCAAAGGTGGAACTTATTGTCAAATTGCCATCCCTAACAACTGTGAAAGGAGTAAGACAATTCCTTGGCCATGCAGGGTTCTATAGGAGGTTTATAAAAGACTTCTCTAAGCTTTCAAAGCCTCTTTGTGAACTCTTGGCTAAGGATGCTAAGTTTATATGGGATGAAAAGTGTCAAAGGAGTTTTGATCAATTGAAGCAATTTTTGACAACGGCTCCAATAGTGAGGGCTCCCAACTGGCAACTGCCCTTTGAAGTAATGTGTGATGCCAGTGACTTCGCTATAGGAGCTGTGCTTGGCCAAAGAGAAGATGGAAAGCCTTATGTGATCTACTATGCAAGCAAGACATTGAACGAAGCTCAAAGGAACTACACAACTACAGAGAAAGAATTGCTAGCTATGGTGTTTGCCTTAGACAAGTTTCGTGCTTATTTGGTAGGGTCTTTCATCATTGTTTTCACTGACCATTCAGCCTTGAAGTATTTATTGACAAAGCAAGATGCAAAAGTAAGGTTGATTAGATGGATTCTTTTATTACAAGAGTTTGATCTCCAAATCAGAGACAAGAAAGGAGTGGAGAATGTGGTAGCTGACCACCTTTCAAGGTTGGCTATAACACACAATTCCCATGTCTTACCTATTAATGATGACTTTCCTAAGGAATCACTTATGTTGCTAGAGAAAACTCCTTGGTATGCTCATATTGCTAACTATTTGGTTACTGGTGAAGTTCCAAGTGAGTGGAAAGCACAAGACAGGAAGCACTTCTTTGCAAAGATTCATGCTTATTATTGGGAAGAGCCTTTTCTTTTCAAGTATTGTGCAGATCAAATAATAAGGAAGTGCGTCCCTAAAGAAGAACAACAAGGAATCCTCAACCATTGCCATGAGAATGCATGTGGAGGCCACTTTGCCTCTCAGAAAACAGCCATGAAGGTGTTACAATCAAGGTTTACTTGGCCATCACTTTTCAAAGATGCCCACATCATGTGTAAGAGCTGTGATAGATGCCAAAGGCTCGGGAAGCTTACAAAAAGAAATCAAATGCCCATGAACCCCATTCTAATAGTTGATCTCTTTGATGTTTGGGGCATTGACTTCATGGGGCCTTTCCCAATGTCTTTTGGTAACTCTTATATCTTGGTGGGGGTGGACTATGTTTCTAAATGGGTTAAGGCAATCCCCTACAAACACAATGATCACAGGGTGGTTCTCAAGTTTCTTAAAGAGAACATCTTCTCAAGATTTGGGGTGCCCAAGGTCATCATCAGTGATGGAGGTACTCATTTTTGCAACAGACCTTTTGAAACCCTATTAGCCAAGTATGGAGTGAAGCATAAGGTAGCCACACCTTATCACCCTCAGACTTCCGGGCAAGTTGAGCTAGCCAACAGGGAAATCAAGAACATATTGATGAAGGTGGTGATCACGAGCAAAAGAGATTGGTCTATTAAGCTTCATGATTCACTATGGGCATATAGAACAGCTTACAAGACTATTCTTTTCATGTCTCCCTATTGCTTAGTCTATGGCAAAGCATATCATCTCCCTATGGAAGTTGAATATAAGGCTTGGTGGGCAATCAAGAGGCTAAACATGGATTTGATCAGAGCCGGGGCAAAGAGGTGCTTAGACCTTAATGAGATGGAGGAATTAAGAAATGATGCTTATATCAATTCCAAAGTTGCAAAACAGAGGATGAAGAGGTGGCATGATCAATTAATCTCCAATAAAGAATTCCGGAAATGACAAAAAGTCTTACTCTATGACTCAAGGCTCCATATCTTTCCTGGGAAGCTCAAGTCAAGATGGATAGGCCCTTTAATTATTCACCAAGTGCATCCCAATGGAGTGGTGGAATTACTGAATTCCAATAGCACAGACACTTTTAAAGTCAATGGCCATCGTCTCAAGCCATTCATTGAGCCATTCAAGCAAGAAAATGAGGAAATCAACCTCCTTGAGCCACAGAAAGCCTAATCAGAAAAGGGTTAGATGGACTTGGTTTCACCAAAGTCCATATTTTTGTTTATATTGTTAATTTATAAGCTTTATAAATTGTTTTGATTTTAATTTTAGTATTAAATTGTGTTATTGTTATCTAACTTAATCTTTTTGAATGATCAAAATCAGGAGGAATTGCAAAGAAATTGAAAGAAGGTCTCTGGGAATCAAGAGGAGCTCAAAAGCCTAAAAAATCCATGGTCTGCGAGATTTCGCAGCCTAAAAAGGGTCCCTGCGAAAATGGCCCTTGGCTGTGAAATAATTTCGCAGCCCCAAGAAGCCGCTGCGAAATTGCCCCATGGTTGCGAAATGATTTCGCAGCCCCATGCCCCCCTCTATGAAAATTCTCGCAGCTGTGAAACACCCTCTTGGCACACAAGTGCCATTTCGCAGACCCCCCCCCCACCCCTCATTTCGCAGCTGCGAAATGCTTGCGAAATCCTCCACGCCTAAAAATTCCCAATTTTGCAGCCGCACCCCCATTTCGCAGGTGGTTTCGCAGCTGCGAAACCACCCTTTGGCACACGAGCGCCATTTTGAAGCCCTCCATCCTCATTTCGAAGCTGCGAAATGGGCTGCGAAAATGTCTCCCCGCTGCAAAATCGACCCCTTACTGCGAAATTGCCCATCTGCTGCGAAAATGAAAAGCGTCCCTTGGCATCCTATTTAAACATTATAAATTCCTCATTTCATTTTTTAACTGGTTATTTGAACTTCAAATAGGTGCCAAAGAGGAGCCAAGCTAGAGCAACCTTCCGTCTGACCCCTCAGCCTGAGCCAAGCCGCGCGCACCTCCGACCACCTTCTCTGAGACAGCCATGGCCAAAACCAGAGGAGCTAAGTCTTCGTCCCCATCAACTCGCCTGAGAATCCCAAAGGGGAGCCCTGTCCAAGTTGCCATATCTGAGCCTCCGCGGCCATGAGTCGTCCCACCTCCGGTTGAGGACGCACCCATGAGTCCTCCTCCGAGGCGTTCTCACACAAGGAGATCACTCACCATGGCCGGAGTGAGCTTTTCCCAAGGCCAAAAGTCAGGTAGCGGTCCCCCAAAGAAGAAATCCAAGGTCTTAGAGCCAATTGATTTGACAGAGCCGTCTTCAGAGCCTGAATCAGAGCCTCGGCCATCTCAACCACCTGTCAAAAAGCCTCAACCGTCTCAGCCACCAGCCAAAGAGTCTCAAATTTCCTCAAGCATGACTCCTGAGGTGGTTATCAGACGTCCCATGGTTACACAGCCACCCATTGAGGGTAATTTGGATTGCAGGGCAAGGCCATTCCACTCAAAACTCTATTTTGACACAGCCACTTTCAGACTTCAGCCCGAGCTCAGAGATTCCTTCCATCTGCTGTAGAGATACCATATGGAGCACCTCCTGACTCCCAGGGATTTTTTCTATCCCCGTATAGCATTGGACTTCTATCAGTCCATGACCACACACTAGGTCCAGGACCCTATTGTCATCCATTTTACCATAGATGGACGCCATGGTATTCTGGGAGCCCGACATATAGCAAAGGCACTCCGTATTCCCTATGAGCCAGCACATCTAGAGGATTTTCGAGTCTGGACTCATCCTGCACAGAGTGACATAGTCCACATTCTGTCCAGAGGGGCATCCTCGTGCCAGTATATCTTGAGGAAGGAGCTCCCTCCCAGCATGTTCTTCATTGATGCACTCCTGTGCCATAACATCTTTCCACTTTAACATTGGGTGCAGAGGAGAGGAGTTTTGCTGGAGGCATTGTTCAGGATATCTGAGGGATTCTTTTTTGGCCCTCATCATCTCATTATGGCCGCTCTTCTATACTTTGAAGAGAAAGTCCATAGGAAGAAGCTGCTCAGAGCGGATGCCATTCCACTTCTCTTCCCCTGATTGTTATGCCAGATTTTGGAGCACTTGGGATACCCATCAGACCCTCAGCTTGAGCGTAGACGTATTTGTCGAGAGATATTCACTCTCGACAAATGGGCGAGTATGACAGCATATGGTGCAGAGCAGGGAGCCCTAGTTGGACCAGAGCATCCAGACATTCCACATCCAGAGCAGTCAGAGGAGCCACAGCCGATTGAAATACTAGCTGACGTGAGAGCACCAGCCTATGCAGCCTCTCCAGAGCCTATACCTGAGGTTGCACCCTCTGCTCCTCCTGCCACACCATAGACTCCCCCTGTTATTCCAGCTACATCAAAGCCATCTCCTTCATTTGAGCCTAGGATTGCTATACCCATTTTCGAGTATAGAGGCCTATGCCACACTTTCCAGGCATTGGCCACTTCTCAGAGCATCCTCACTCAACAGATGACAGCTCTTCGTGCTCATCAGGAGCAGATTATCGCCACTCAGACCCAGCATACTACCATCCTAAGGTAGATTCAGCACCATCTGGGTATTATATCAGCTCCTGAGCACGCCATTCCTATCCCACCAGAGCCATCTCAGGCCCCTCCTCTCGTAGACCAGACTTTGCCCTCTGAGGAGCCGACTACAGTAGAGGTAGAGGTATCCGAGCCATCATCTCCACATCATCCTCAAGCCACCATCTGATCATTTGCCTAGTTTCCTTTATATATTTCGTTTATGTATTTCTTTTATGTATCTCCCTTATGTTTTCCCTAATTTAGTAGCACTTGTAATCACATGCTTTTTATATTATATATTGGGATTAGTTGTATTACTTGTTCTCTTTTACATTGTACTTTCATGAAATGAAGTAATACAAATCTATCATTTTTTGAGCACTTTTAGCATTATTTTATTCTAATTCCTCTACTCATATCTTTTATTGTTTTTGAAACATGTGGTTTCTCCAATCAATACTCGAACTTCATATCATTCAGGAGCCACCACTTCTTCCCTATAATCTCAATCGCTCATGCCACATTGAGGACAATGTTCAGCTTCGTTGGGGGGAGAGTTGAGGAAGGAAGTTTTTTGTTGTTAATGCTAAGTTATTCTGATAATTTAGTTGCTTTTTGTTTAATTTTAAATTTTTTTTTAGTTTTTTATTCTACTCTCCATGGTTATTAAGGAAAAATTCTCAAAATGAAATGAGAGAAATTGAATTTTTGTCTTTTTACTTGACTTAGAGTTTGTATTATGGTTACTAAAGTTGATGAATAGTTGAACTTCTATTGAATTCAAGCTTAGTTCTTCCACTTTAAGCTATTCACACACTGTGCACAATAGGTTCCGATTATAAGATGAGAAACTATTTCCCTCTTGACTTAGGAAAATTTAGACTTAGTACCTTTGACCTTAATTTAATAGTGTTTGGGACACCTTATAAAAGGCCAATGAGCCTTTGAAAAAAAAAGAAGAAAAGAAAGAAAAATGTTTGCTTGCCTTGAAACCCGAGCAAGGTCTGAGGGGTATATAGTGAAAATCTTTAAAACTTGGTGCCCTAAGCCTTAATTGGTTGGGAGTCACCGACCTCAATGCTTGTTACAAGGGTGAATAGGTGGAGTTTAACATACTGTAGGTGCTTGGGTATTGAAATTCATTCTCAAAAGTCCAGGGTAAAATCTGAGGAGTTAGTGGTTGAAAGATCCTTAAAGCTTGATGCCCTAAACCTTAATTGGTTGGGAGTCATCGATGGACCCCCGTTACATGGATAATTTAGAAAAGAATACCCTTAAGCCTCGTACTCCTGCATGAAAAAAAAATTTGTGAAACAAAAGGGTGCGTTCTTAACCTATTAAATTTGGTCAGTTTGCTAAGTGTTGAAAAAGAGTCAGGTTGGGGGGAGAGATTAGTTTAGCATACTATATTCAAAAACTATCAACTAACACTTAGATTTTTGTGGAAGAGTAAGGTTTGGTCCTTTGGAAGTGGAAATGATTTTAAAACTTCAATTTGCATAATGCTTTCTCTTTATGAATTATAATTAGGCAAAGTATTTGATAACTCTTGTTGAAATTTGAGTTTTATATCTTTAATGTTCCATGTGAGAGCTTGATCATCATGCCACTTAAAATTTTTTGAAGTGATCAGCATGATTTTGTAAAGTATATTACTATTTAGTTTACTTTTTCTCTCCTTCATTGCTAAGGGACTAGCAATATGTCGGTTGGGGGGAGTGATTACTACTCAAAAAGTGTTATTTTATAGCTTGTAATTAACTCTTTTAAACAATTTTGAGTAGTAGTTATTACCTTTTAACTCAATTAGCATATTAAGGACCTTTGCAATCATTTCTAATCAAATTGTGTAAGTTTTGGTGCTTTTGATAGTAATTTGATCACCAAAGCAATCCAAGATTGAGGAGAGTTCTCTAGAATCCATGGCAAAGCAATGGGAAGCTCATTAACATGAAGAACCAAATCTTTGAAGCTTTATAATCCTTTGCCATAAGCAAATCATGAATGCAAGGAGGGAAAGCGAAGAGAGAAATCTAACATGAAGCATTCAAGAGGATAGAAATTGTTGAACACTTTTGGAGCACTTTCTGGAGCTCAATTGATGCATGCTGTATGTTGTTTCGAAGCTCGAGAAGTCAGCAATCCAATGCTTTAAACGGTGTACAATTCAGAGCTGAAATGAAGAAGTTAGAGCCATTGGAAGCCGATCACACCAAGCTGAAGGCCAATTTCGTAGGCTTCGAAATGAGCTGCGAAATCAGCCTTTGGCTGCGAAATGGTGTCCTTCAGCTTGCGAAATTTTGCAACCATCTTGAGTGCTTCCAGATATTTGTGACCGACATTTTTAGATTTTTTGCTTCAGATATTTGATGTCTAAATCCCCATTTTCTCCTTGTAATCCACCAATTATAGGATTCCTTAGTTATTAAGCAAGAACAAAGGGTAAATAGCCTCATATATATTGTTTTGTAATTTTCCATCAGAGACACATCTCGAGAGCTTGTTCTCAGAGACAATTTTTGTATAGTTTTGAAATGAAGTAAAATACAGAGCTTTGCTTTGCCTTACCTACTCATTTTGATTGTATTTATTTTTTTCTTACTAGCCAAACAAACTCTGAGGATGTTTCCTCAGAGAATGAGTGGCTAGGCTTTTAGTTCCTTGGAGCTAAGGTAGCCGGGTAAGGCCTCGAATGCAAGAATTGGAAGTTTTGTTGTTTCAGTTGTTAATGAAGAGAAAATGTGACATGTTTATGATTTCTATGTTTTTAGTTAACTTAAAATGCCTTCAATTCACCTGGGCTAACACTTGGTAAGGCAAGTGATCTCCGTCCATGGAGATGCACTAGTTTATCTCTTGTGAGCCTTTGGGAGGTGACTTGAAGGTAGGATTTTCTAAAATTACCAACACTTGGTAAGGTTTTGGACTCTAAGGAGACATCCATTAGTTATCTCTTGCGAGCTTGAGAAGGGAAGTCCAAGGTTAATGATCACCTTGAATGGCGAATGCTAGGTGAGAGGCATGAGCCATTGCAAGTTGCATCAGTGAGAGGGAATTAGTGTTGAAATCCATAAAAGGGAAGCATCTGTACAACACCGGTTAGAGAATTAACTATATGTTAATTCTCTAATGCGAGGAAAATATTCAAGTGACCGGAGCTCTGTTTTTGCATGAGGAGCCTGACCCCAGTGAACCTAAAACTCTAAGGAACGTTTTTCTTCATAAGTAATTCCCATTACTTTCTTTTTAGTTAGCTTAAAACAAATCCTTTTTCAACCAAAGTTTATGTTTTCTTCTTAAGCTAACCTTGAAATGAAAAAGCACCAATTCAACTTTGACTTGGTATCAGTTGTAAGTTGAAAACCCTTCCTAGTGAACGATCCTAGAGCCACTATGCTATATTAGCTAAGGCTATCCTAGTGCATGGTGATATAGGTTATAAATTTTGTTGATTACTCCTATCTGAGGACCAAACTCAAGGTACACTAACTAGGCACGCAATCAGTATTGGAGATTATCTATCTTTTGAGATAAGTCATTTTGCATTCCGTCCATCCTTTTATTCAATGTATTCTCTACATTGTCAATTCTTTGACTGAGTTGAGCATTGATGGATTTCTGATCTCCAATAAAATCTCCCACAACCTTGCTTAAATTCACTATTGCTTGCTCAAGATTTGAAGATTGTTGAGATGCTTGAGCTGGCTGTGTATACTGAGGTGCTCTTGGCTTCCAGGAGAAATTTGGATGGTTCCTCCAATTTGAGTTGTAAGTATTACCGTATAAAGCATTGTTGTTGGGCTTGAATTGTCCAATGACATTTGCTTGATCTCCAAAAATTTCCCTAGCAGTTGGAATTGTAGGACACTCCTCCACCAAGTGCTCATAAGATTGACAAATAGGACATGGCTTGACTTGCACTGGTGTCTCAGCTACAGCTTGCACTTCATGTATCTTTTTCAGTTCTAGCTCCTCCAATCTTCTTGTCATAGCTGCAACTTTTGCTTTCATATCAATATCTTCATTCAAGGTGTACATCCCAGCCTTGGCATTAAAGGCATTTGGTTGAGACTTCGTCTTCCCCACTTCTCTTTTGTTCGATTCATCCCATCCCCTTGAAACTTCAGCCACATAACTTAAGAAGTCCATGGCTTCATCTGGATTCTTATTCATGAAATCTCGTCCACACATACTCTCGAGGAGTTGCTTCATTGATGAAGACATTCCGTCATAAAAGTAACTCACCAATAGCCATGTATCAAAACCATGGTGAGGACAAGCATTGATGGCTTCCATGTATCTCTCCCAACACTCATAGAATTTCTCATTCTCTTTAGCTGAGAAGTTTGAAATTTGCTTTTTCAAGCCATTTGTTTTATGAGTAGGGAAAAATTTCTTGAGGAATTCAGCTTGCAAATCAGTCCAAGTTTGGATACTCCTTGGCCTTAAAGAATTAAGCTAAATTTTGGCCTTATCCTTCAAAGTAAAAGGAAATATCTTTAGCCTCATCAAGTCAATTGAAGCTCCTCCCTCTTGGAATGTATTACAAACATCTTCAAATTCCTTAATATGTGCATAAGGATTCTTACTTTCCATCCCATGGAAAGTAGGTAGAAGTGGAACAATATGCGGTCTAATTACTAGCTGCTCTGTAGGGGGCACTATACATGATGGTGCACTCATACTAGGTGGATGCATGTGGTCCCTCATTGACCTGAATGCATTGGGATTGTCCTGGTGACCATGGTGACTATGCTGATCTCCAGGTGTAGCTTCCATGATGTTCAAGCTCAATTCCAACTCCTTTTTATGAGGTGTTTCAAGTTTCACAAGCCTTCCTCCACTGTCTCGTATCCAATTTGGCATACACAACTAGTATCAACTATAACAAAAACAAAGAAACAAAAGAAAACAAAACTACAAAAAGACTAAGATTAACTAAAACTAAATTAAAAGATATGCTAAAATATGAAGAAATAGAAGAAACAATTAAAAAGAGTTAGTAGGATGAAAGAAAAATCACCAAACTTATTTCGCATTTTTGGAGTACTTCCCGAAGTCCATTTTCTACATGCTATATATCATTTCAAAGCTCAGGAAGTCAAGAATCTAACGCTTCAAACCGTGTATGATTTGGAGCTGAAATGAGGAAGATATGGCCTTCGGAAGACAACTGCATCAAGTCATGGGAACACCATTTCGCAAGGTGAAATCACCTTGCGAAAATTTCGCAAGGTGGATTTAGGCACCTTGCGAAATGCCAAAATTTGGCAAGGTGAATTTTCACCTTGCGAAATTTGGACCCTTCATCTTTCCCCTTGCGAAAATGCCTTTGAAATCCCCTATTTTGAGACGCTGTTGATGATATTCCACTGCCGGTTCTCCAAGATATTTTGCTTGATTTTTAGCTTTGTAAATACCTATTTTACCCTTGTAATCAACCAATGAAAAGGTTGCTTTTGTAATAGCTCTTGTAATTTAGCTTGTTATTGTCTTTAAATAGAGGTGAAGAGCCTTAGACAAAAATATCTTGTAACCTGTAACTTTATAAGTTATAAGAGCACTTTTGTTCATACGCTTCTTTTCTCTTTTCTTTCTCATTTTCTTAGTAGTCAAACATCCTTGGAGGATGAAATCCCCAAGGATGAGAGGCTAAAACCTTTTAGTTTCTTGAAGTAATGGATGCCATGTGAAGCTCCTGTGTCAGGATGGAGATTTCCAAGCCATAAATGTAAGTAGCTGAGCATCATAAATGTTTTCATTCAAAGTAAAGCTTTTAATCCCTCTGACTTGCTTTGAATGGCCAATACTTGATAACCTTTTGGTCTCAGTGGATTCTTATTGTTAGATCCACTAACGTTCATTAGTTATCTCCTACGAGCCATTGTATTGCAAGTCGAGGAGATGACCTATACCAATAAAAGAACAGTTATGAGGTTCAGCTACCCTTTTTGTAAGTTTTCAAGGATTAAAACTCAGTTGTTAAACTCATACCGGTTTGGGAAGTAAGCATCACCTTAGTTGCTTCCCCAACTCGAGGTGAAAAGTCCCAAAATCTCCATTTTTACACAGTGAGTTAAGCATGGCTATCCAAAGCTTTGAGAAACTTCTTTTTCCATCTTTTAACCTATTTTCATGTTAGTTTAGTTTACAACACCTTCATCTTTTTATGTTTTCATCTTAACCTAATTTTTATTAAGAAAAGTTCACTCCATCCTCCGAACTTCACCAGTTAAAGTAAAAACCCTTCCCAGTGTTCGATCCTAGAGCCACTATGCTATAGTAGCTTTGCTACTTTAGTGTAAGGACCTTAGGTATAAATTTTGTTGATACCCTTACATGCCAAGCTACCAAGAGTCGGGTTATCAACTGGGAAGGGTTTTCAAATTACAACTGATATTAATTCAAAGTTGAATTGGTGTTTTTTTCATTTCAAGGTTAGCTTTAAAAGAAAACATAAACTTGGTTGAAAAAGGATTGGTTTTAAGCTAACAAAAAATAGTAACTGATTTTTATTACAAAGAAAAGTGTTTCTTGGAGTTTTTGGATCACTGGGGTCAGGCTCCTAATACAAAAATAGAGTTCTGGTCACTTGAATCTTTTCCTCGCATTGGAGATTTAACATATAGTTATTTCTCGAACCGGTGTGGTACAGATGCTTCCCTTTTATGGATTCCAACACTAATTCCCTGTCACTGAATCATCTTGCAGTGGCTTGTGCCTCTCACCTAGCATTTGCCATTCAAGGTGATCCTTAACCTTGGATTACCCTTCAAAAGCTCGCAAGAGATAACTAATGGATGTCTCCTTAGAGTCCCAAAGCTTACCAAGTGTTGGCTATTCTAGAAAATCCTACCTTTGAACCACCTCCCAAAGGCTTGTAAGAGATAAACTAGTGTATCTCAATGGACGGAGATCACTTGCCTTACCAAGTGTTGGCCCAGGTGATTTTAAGGTGTTTTAAGTTAACTAAAAACATAGAAACCATTAACGGGTCACACTTTCTCTTCATTAAAAGTTGAAACAACAAAACTTCCAATTTTTGCATTCGGCACCTTACCCAGCTTCCTTAACTCCAAGAGACAAAAAGCCTAGCCACTCATTCTTTGAGGAAACATCCTCAGAGCTTGTTTGGCTAGTAAGAAAAATACAATCAAAATGAGTAGGTAAGGCAGAGCAAAGCTCTGTGTATTACTTTCTTCAAAACTATACAAAAAGTTGGTCTCTGAGAACAAGCTCCCGAGATATCCTTGTGTAAAGAAAATTACAAATGATATATAGGAGGTTATTCACCCTTTCTTCTTACTTCCTAACTAAGGAATCATATGATTGGTGGATTACAAGGAGAAAATGGGGATTTAAACAACAAATATTTGAAGAAAAAATCTAAAAGAGTCGGTCACAAATATCAGGGAGCCTTCAGGTGGATTTCGCAGCTTGCAAAATGGGCTATGAAAATTTCGCAAGCTGAAAGTCTCCATTTCGCAAGAAAAGGTTGATTTCGCAGCTAGCACCTTGTGATTTCGCAGCTTGCAAAATTGTCTTTCAGCTTGGTGCGTTTGTCTTCCAATGGCCATAACTTATTCATTTCAGCTCTGATTTGCATACCATTTAAAGCGTTGGACTCCTGACTTCCCAAGCTTCGAAACAACATATAGTATGCATAAAATGGACTCTAGAAAGTGCTCTAAATGTGTCATACAGTTGCTATCCTCTTGAATTTCTTCATGTTAGATTTCTCTCTTTGTTTTCCTCCTTGCATTCTTGATTTGCTTTTGGCAAAGACTACAAAGTTCCAAAGCTTGGATTCTTCATGTAAATGAGGTTCCATTTGCTTTGCCACGGATTATATAGAACTCTCCTTCAATCTTAGATTGCTTTGGTGATCATAAAGCTATGAAAAACACCAAAACTTAACACAATTTGATTAGAAACGATTGCAAAGGTCCTTAACATGCCAATTGAGTTAAAAGGTAATAACTACTACTCAAAAGTGTTTAAAAGATTTAATTACAAGCTATAAAATAGCCCTTTTTGAGTAGTAATCAAGAGTCATCGGTATCTTGCTCGTTACACAAGCTAAACTCTTTTTTTTTATATAAAAAAAAGGAATAAATGTTTGGGAAATTCAACCTTGTTCTACATTGAGCTAGGGTGATACCTGAGGGGTAAGTGGCTTACAAAGGTCCTCAATACCTAGTACCTTAGTTGAAAACTTGGGAGTTTCCAGTGGATCCTTATTGAGCCATATAGAAGAATATTTCCTAAACTAAGAAAGAAAAATCAAAATAAATTTTCTTCCCTCTTTAACTTAAAGAATGATGAAATTTGAGTTTAAGAAAAAGTCTTAAGAAGAATACTATGAGGGGACACAAAAATTAAGCACATGTGGTTTACGTGGAAAGAACCGATCAAGGGAAAATCAAGAGACACTAAGGGGAATGCTAAATATGGATGCACATTTATGTATACAAAGATAAGGTGAGAAAACTAAGAAAATTGCATATCTTGTGTCCTCTTGCTCAATTCTAGGAAATTTGACTACTTGGATATCTTGTGTTTGAAATATGTTATGTTGATTCACTATGGTTTCATGAATCTCATTACATATTTTTCATTCTTTTTCTACTCTTTTCATTTGCTAGGGACTATCAAAGTTTAGGTTGAGGGGGAATGATTAGAGCCAAAATATGTGCTCTAATGGCACATAGTCAATATGATTTGTACACCAAAAGACACTCAAATCACCCAACTTGACCTAAATCTAATATAAGGCCCTAGCCATGATTTTTACTTGTATTTTGGGGATTTATCTCAGGTTCAAGGGAAGAAAAAGGTGCAAATTGAATCACTTTAGATTTTGAAAGATCAAGAAAGGGTTACATGAGGAAATAAGTGAGTCAAGACTCATGGACCATGGGAAAAGGAAAGACAAGGATATCATGAGTTTGGAAGATGCAAAATGACCATTATGGAGTAAAAAGAAGGCAAGAAAACATGCGAAATGAGCCATGAAGCAAGATTCAACTACATGGAAATTTAGAACTCAAAATATGATGGTAACATATACATACGATATATCGTTTCGAAGCTCCGGAAGTCAGGAGTCCAAAATTTTGAATGGTGAGCAAATTGGAGTTCAAATGAAAAAGTTATGGCCATTTGAAGATAACTACACAAAGTTGAAGGGCCATTTCAAAATGATTTCAAAATTCAACTTATGAAGTCGAAATCCAACTTATGAATTCAAAATCCAATTCAAAATGACCCCAATTTCAAATTCACCCATTTCTAATTTAATGTTTCACCTTCTCTACCTTAGGAATTGCTTCTAGGGCACTCCATTTGCCCTAAGTGGACCCCACATGACTAGAAATCACCATTTTATTATTTTTTTTAAAATCATTTTTAGGTAATCACTTTTTTAATAAGTGGAAAATGAGAGTGTGCCACATGTTAGGTAATTGATCATATTATATAAACTCTCTTAGTTCTAGGTTTTAGAAATCTTGGATCTTTTGCTAAAGAGTTTAACATTGAAGGTTGAAGAAGACGAGAACTTTGATTTGTTTTTCTTTTTCTTCTTTATTAAATATATTGTTTATTAGTTTCTTTTGATCCAAATTATGGATTTTTACCCTATTATGGATTGTGAATGTGACATCACCCCCGTGAGATGCTAAGAAGCCAACTTGGGGCTTGAAACATGAAAACCTAAGGGCTATGAAACCTATAAGGACAATGGGTAAATTATTATAACAATGAGATTAATTATTGGTTAGGTGACAATTTATCAAATTTTTTTATCCTATCCTTGTGAGTTAGTTTAAGGAATGATACGGTAGTTTATTACTCGATACTAATGATTCTTGGTAATTTTTTATCATTAGTTATCCTGGTCTACACTATCGTTATTTGCCCTAAAACAAAGCTATAAGGAGTATGAAGGGTTTAAAAGCCAAATCTTAAACTAGTAATCAATCTCATTCATTTGATGATTTTAGGAATCTGTTTTAAAAAGGAAAAAAAATAGGTTTTGGATGCAATTTTGAGTTATAGAACTCAAGTTGATCGCAAGTGGCCAAGGATCCTAAAACCCTAAGATCACTTAAGAAACTCTTGTTCTCTCTATTTCTATACCTTAAGTTGGAATATGGAAAGCCCCAAACTTGAATTGATTGAATTAAAAATCAATATTCATTTTTTTTTAAATTAGTTCTTTTACTTAGTTTCACTTCATTCACATATTATTTTTCACTTTAGGATTTAAACAAAAACAATTCATTTATTCTAGTATTGATAATTTCCATAAGCCAGTTGATTACTACCCAAAAGTGTCATTTTACACCTTTAAGTCATATTGTTTTAAGCACTTTTGTGTAGTAATTCTTCACCTTTATTCCAATTGGCATGTTAAGGACCTAGCAATGACTTCTAATCATATTTGTGGCTAGTTTTAGTGTTTTGACATCTTTTTGGATCATTAAGACAAGCCAACCAAAGAAGAAAAGCAAAGAGAAGCAAAGAAAATCAAAAGAGAAGCAAGGAGGAAATCTGAGGACAGCAGTTGCAGTGTTCTTTGGCACTTTTGGAGCACTTTCCGAAGTCCATTTTTTACATGCTATATACCGTTTCAAAGCTCAAGAAGTAAAAAATCCAACGCTTCAAACCGTGCACGATTTGGAGCTGAAACGAGGAAGTTATGACCTTCGGAAGAAAACTGCTCCAGGTGTGCGAAAATTTCGCACACCTTCTGAATGGTGTGCGAATTTCGCACACCTCCTTTAATTTCGCACACCCCTTGCGTGGTGCGAAATCTCCTCTGTTTTTGCCGACTCCACTTTAGATATTTTCTTAAGTTTCTTTTGATGTAATTTCCTTTCTTCTCCTTGTATCAAGCCAATGAAAAGCTTTGCTTTTGTAAAAACTATATAAGGGGTGGAAATCACCTCTTGAAGAAATGTAACACGGGTGTTAAGCTTAACACTTAGCAATATACAGAGCACTCTTATTTTCTATTTTCTCGTTACTATTTTCTCTTTCTTGGAAGCCAAACAACCTCTGAGGATGTTTTCTCAGAGGATGAGAGGCTAAACTCTTGGTTTCTTGGAGTGAAGGAAGCTAGGTGAAAAGTCCAGATGCAAAGGTGGAAAACGCTCGTGCATTAAATTCAGGTAGTTGAAGTTCATAAATGGCTTTTTAATCCAAAGTTTTGCTTTAAATCCCTTAGAATCACTTTGAATGGCCAATACATGGTAAGCTTCAGGTCTTTATGGATGCTTATTGCTAGATCCATATTAGTCCATTAGTTATCATGTACGAGCCATTGGAAAGTGGTTCAAGGTGAAGACCTATATAGTGTCTAAAGCCATTAATGGACCATGACTACCATTTCTATTGATTTTTATGGATTAAATCTTCATTGTTAAACCTACACCGGTTCGGGAAATAACTATATGTTAAATCTCCAATGCGAGGAGAAAAATCCGGAATTTTCCACTTTGCATTCTAAACTTGATCCTAGCAATCCTTAGCTCCGAGAAACTTTCTTTCTTCCATTTTTAATTAGTTTATGTTAATTTAGGTTCAAATACTTTCAAAACAAATTTTATTTTCTTTTTAAGCTTTAAGTTTTTGATAAAGGAAATCACTAAATTTAATTTCTAATCATGAGTATATCACTGGTAGAATGAAAACCCATCCCAGAGTTCGACCCTAGAGCCACTATACTATAGTAGCTTTGCTACACTAGTATGAGGTCATAGGTTTTATAAATGTTTTTTATTAAATGACCCGACTGGGTAATCCGCGAATCACCAGTCCCTAAGGACGATACCTGGAGTACTACAAAAGTTATAGTGACTCTTTCTCTAGTTTTTCTTGACAATAGTTGCTATGTCAAAAGGCTACATATTTTGGTACAACAGAGAAGTTCGATCAATGACATGAATGACTTTTGGTCATGAGCTTAAGGCTCTAGATACTATGAACAGCTTAGAACTATGGTTGACATAAACCACTCCAAGTTATGAGCTTAAGGCTCTAGATGCTATGAACAACTCTGGGTTGTGAATGACATGAGTGTAGACCCTCTATTTTGTCCTACTAGCACATGTCCTATTACGTGTTCGTTTGATACTTTACAATAATTCCCTGGTGACCCATTGGGCACCGCCTTAGGCCGACTTTGGCACTCTAGGCCCATTTAGATGCACTTGGCCCATTAGGTACACTCCTATATCACTTGACACATTTTAATCACCTTACATTACTTGGGCTTTTTTTTTAAACCTTCTAGGTCACTTGGTACGTTTTTTTGATCACTTGGATATCTCATTGGTTTAGTTTCCACTTAATTCACCTTGGCACTTTCCACATAGGTCACTTAGATATTTTTTGTGAGCTTAATTCCCTAAGATTAGTTTCTTGATTGATGGATTTTGAGACTAGGTGAGTATTTATATTTTTATTGTTTTATTTGGATTGCTTGAGATGAATTTTCGATGTTTAATTGTATCAGATGAATATTTTATTTTTATTTTTTATTTGTGTTTTAGTTTAATTTTTAGACTGTTGTTATGTGCATGCGACATTTATTTATTTTTCTTGTTTTATTTATTTATTCATCCACGTATTTATTTTCAGAAAATTGCAGATGGTCAGGGATCTTGCATTATTATCATTATTATTACTAGTATTATTAGTTATATTATTATTATTATTAGTATTATTATTATTATTATTATTAGTGTTATTATTAATTATTAGTATCATCATTATTAGTATTACTATTAGTGTTATTAATATCATTAGTAGTATGTACTCACTGTATGTTTGTTTTATTATTATTACATTCTTCTTATTTTAGTTTTCATTTTTTATACAGGTTTGTTTACCTTTAATTTTTTTTTTTATTCTTTTAGTTTATTAAAAAAAAAAAGATAAAGAGGAAAAATGGTGAACTGGTGGACTAGGAGGAGAGGCTTTGATGTGGAATAGTAATTTTGCTGAAAATTAAGGGGTTTTGGTGGGGGCCCGACATTCATAACATTTCTTTCGAAAATAATTCAAGTAAGTTGTGCGCTCGATTTTGATTTGGTTTTGTTTGAGATTTTTTATACTTGTCATTGTACACTAACCTTGTTTTCATGACAACGATTTATTTCCTACTACTAAGGTACACTCCCACTCTCACTTTGTTTATTATTTCGTTATCATGACTTATTTTTTAACTATGATCATTTTGGTATCCATTGATCTCCTAGTTAACTGTCATGTTTGCTTCACCTTATTTAGTAGAGACCCATTTTTTTAGGGGCTTAGAGAGGTGCTACGGTCTTTACCGTACCCTCCCAATAAGTAACCTGATCCCCGGACCCAGACTCATGGTTTTAGTAGACAACTTTTCAAAAAAAAAAAAAAATCATGAGTCCATTTAAGGGTTTTATTCTTACTTGTTTTTCCCTTTAAAAATAAATAAAAGTAAGTGGCGACTCCAAGTCTTTTCTAAAAATCATATTTTTCACCAAATAAATGAAAAGCAAGTCTCGCCAATCGAGTGGGAACACATCATAAAAAATACGGGGTCCACAAATTGGCGACTCCACTGGGGATCGAACCCAAAATCTTTGGTTTCATAGAAGGTCAAGCTCGAACTTAAGTTGAGGCAGATATGGCATTTTATTAGGCGATTGATGGATACCTTCTCTTTGTGTTTTTCTATGCTTGAGTGATCATTGCACATTGAGGATTTTAATGTGGCATTTTTTCATGTTTGATTGCTATATCCATTTATGACATTGACATGGTGACGATATTGATTGATTCTCTTACTTGTTTTAGCATATTGATTATGCTATTGCGATAATTATCCTGCTCAGTTTGACATGTATGCTCATATTTTTATATATCTTATTTGTCTTAGTGTTGATTCTTTTGTTTGTAATATTATCTTAATCATTTTTTTTAGTATGTTATCCTTGTTGTTGTTCATCTTGATTGTCATATTCTCGCTTAGCTTGAGTGTGGACATGGATGATATATCTGCGCTTTGCTTGACTGCCCATTGCATGACTGCTCTTCTCCTGTGTGATTGCATGTTTCTTATCTCTGTGGGTCACATATCTATCCCCTTACCTCAAACCCTCTGGTTTCAGTCATTTCCTTCATTTCGACTCTTACTTTTGCAAGTGTGAGGCCTTGTGTGTGTTTGTTTCTCTGACCGAGCTAGTGGCTAGGAGTAAGGTCTAACGACGGGCTATATCGATGTTTAGGAGCATTCTGGAGAAGGCCGACACACTGATACTGATTGAAGTCCAATCTTTGAAGACCTGTATAGCCCAGAGCTAGGTTTTATGGGTATTTGTGTGACTAGCGTGTTTTTTTTTTTTTTCTATTTTAGATTCATAGGATTTTCGGATGCACCCACACCACTCACTGTGCACTTTAGTTGATTACTGAGTCCTGAGAGTTATGAGAGCTTTCACCATAGGAAACCCCCTGGGATGTCGAGGTAGTGCATGTGTGGAGGTGATGACCATCTTACATGGAAGTGCCCCGTCTCTTCGGAGGCGTGTAGAGGGTTGCATACCGTTGGAGGGTATGATCACTTTTGCTAAGGGTTCTTTAACCCACCTTGTTATTTTTAGAGCCACCTTGTCCTTTTAGGCTAACCTTAGGCCCCATTATGATTCCCTTCCTACACGTGGGTGCATCTATGGGCCTTCAGAGTCGGGTTTGTAGTGATAGGTTTAGTTACCTTCGTAGGAGTCTCTTCTATATTTACTTAGAATTGGATATTAGTTTGAGTACTTCCAGGTTACCTTCATGTATAGTTGATAGACATTCCTTGTAGACTTTTCCTTACACCGTATCTTATCTAGTATTTTCACTATTGTAAGAGTATTGATACATTCAATCTGGGTTCAACTTCTTGGATCAGAGTTAGAGAGAGATTGATTAGAGTGTTAGACCAATCAAATCAAACAAATATGGATTCACAGGTGGTTACAATTGATCAATTTGTTGTTGCTATGGCTTCGATCCAGGAGGCTATAACTAGCCTTGGTCAGAGAATGGATGGGCAGCAGGCCCAACAGGTTCCAGTTCAGGAGAGTGTGCAATATGATCCCACTATTTTGCCCCCTCTCCCGCCTAGTCAGATAGCTCCACAGGACACTCAAATGCCACCACCTCTCCTACTTGGTCAGACAGTTCCATAGCTTACACCATTTACTTTACAAAGTCAGACTGAAGTTGCCCCACCGCCTGCCATGGTGGTTGTTCTGACCTCGAAGGATACCCATGCACACGTGGACAGGCTTGAGCAGAGGATGAGACAGATGAGAGTATCAGATTGAGGTATGGGATGGGATGATTTTGATGGACTACTAGTGGCCAGTCTACCGGCCAAGTTTAGGATGCCAGAGATCGAGCAATACATAGGGATTGGATGTCCCCGCATTCATTTGAGACTATATAGTACTGTGATGAGGGCCCACGGCTTGGATAAGGCTCAAATGATTATGCTATTCCCCATGTCCTTAAGTGGGGCGGCCCAACGTTGGTTTGCTTCTTTGGATGTGTCACGTCATCGTACATGGGATGATTTAGCCCAGGAGTTTCTGCGACAGTTTCATTTAACACTGTCATAGATGTCTCACGGAGGGAGTTGGAGGCCTTGAGGCAGAGGCCCGATGAGATAGTCACATCATTCATCTCCCATTGGAGGGAAAAGATTGCCCAGATCATTGATAGGCCATCTGAGATAGACCAGATCAGCATGATTATGAGGAGCTTGCAGCCTCAATTTGCTAGACATTTGATGGGGTTCCCGCACATGGACTTTGGATCTTTGGTGCAAGCATTATATGGTATTAAGGAGGGTATTGCTAGATGATTATGACCTGATTCATCCCCTTCAAACTCAAAAGGGAAGAAACCCGATATTGGACAGAGACCAGGAGATGTCAATGTCATCAGTGCCGCCAGACCAAGGCCCCCTAGATATCATTAGATAGTTGGGCAGACTTCCAGGGTTTATTATCCGTCATCACCCTATGTGCAGTATAGGCCACCTGTTCCTTTTAAACCTATCTCTCCCACATATCTATACTCAGCTTTGCATCCAGTTTATGCTACTCAGGCCACACAAGGGTTACCCGCTCATAATCCTCAGCCTAGGACTCCACCTGCATTGAGACCGATGTGGCAGTTTTCCCAGTTGGGAATGCCTTTGAGTAGAGCTTTCCAGAAGCTTGTAGAGGGAGGATTATTGACTGCATTAGCACCGAGACCACCACCTCAGCCTTTACCACCTCAGTTCAGGATGGACTTTCACTGTGCTTACCATTAGGGTCCAGGACATGACATTAATCGCTGCTTTGCTATGAGACATGCTATTCAGGACTTGATAGATCAGGGTCTAGTTAACTTAGGATAACCAAGTGTGACCACAAACCCTTTACCTACTCACACCACACATTCAGTGCCTCCGCCTACTAATGGTATTCATCACATGGATTTTGTTTAAGATGATGTCATACATATGCTGAGTTGGGATGATGGATTACTTGAGATGATTGTTCCAGACGATGGCTATGAGATTGTAGGAGCTACATTAGATTTTCCAATCCATGCACCATTCAGTTTGATCCCAGATAGAGCACCATTACAGTTGATATCTTCTACACCGTCAGATGTCGGGCATTAGGGCACGTTTGCTTCATTTATTATATGGCCTAGGGATGGTGATGTACAGGTTATGACCCGTAGTGGGAGGATAGCTCAAGCTACACTTCTAGTTACTAGACCATTTAGTGGTATAGACTCATGTGGAGGTCAGGAGGGAGGATGATGAGATCTTGAGACAGTTGCAGAGCACCCAGGCTCGGATACCCATTTGGATTTTGTTGGCTACTTCTAGCACCCATAGAGATGCACTTATTCGAGCTTTGAGTCAGATACGTGTTGAGACCTCTACTACTCTAGAGGGATTGATTCATATGATGACAGCTGATAGGGCCACTTGCATTGTGTTTTCTGTTGATGATCTACCACTAGAGGGTTCTGACCATACTCGCCCTCTCTATATTACAGTTGTTTGTTCAGGCCATAGAGTCCCATCCGTTTTGCTGGATAATGGCTCTGCCCTGAATGTTTACCCATTAACCACTGTTGTAGCCTTCGGCTTTGCACACTCAGATTTTGGTCTCTCCACATAGACAATGAGGGCTTATGACAGCACTCAGAGGGAGGTCATAGGCACCTTGACTATAGATTTGGTAATCGCCCAACCACATTCTCTATATTATTCTAGGTTATGAGGATTCCTGCTTCCTTTAACCTGCTTTTGGGCCGACCTTGGATTCAGTAGGCTAAAGCTATTCCATTTTTCCTTCATCAGAAGGTGAAGTTTATCCATGACGGATAGGTTATTACAGTGCCATCTACTTGAGACATGATTTCATCATCTGAGCCAGTATTGCAGATCAGTCATAGTGATGATGATTTTTTTCTGACAGGATTCACATTTGATGAGGTACAAACCCTTGAGATTGAGGATTTTTGCAGAGATTTCATGGCCATGTCATTTGACCAACATAGTAGTACCCTTGTTTTTGATATGATGAGAGGTATGTCATTTCTACCTGGTTTTGGGTTAGGACGACGCCAACATGGATCTAGTGAGTTTGTGACTACTATTGATCATGATATTCCTTTTAGACTTGGATTCACCCCTTCAGAGGATGATGTTTGTTATATGTGATTTCCGTGCCCAGTTAGTGTACCTTGATTTTTGGTCCTCAGATAGGAGTAATCAACAAAATTTATAACCTATATCACCATGTACTAGGATAGCCTCAGCTAGTATAGCATAGTGGCTCTAGTATCGTTCACTAGGAAGGGTTTTCAACTTACAACTGATGATAATTCAAAGTTGAATTGATGCTTTTTCATTTCAAGGTTAGCTTCAAAAGAAAACATAAACTTTGGTTTAAAAATGATTGGTTTTAAGCTAACTAAAAATAAAGTAACAAAAATTACTAATAAAGAAAAGCGTTTCTTGGAGTTTTAGGACCACTGGGGTCAGGCTCCTCATACAAAAATAGAGTTCTGGTCACTTGAATCTTTTCCTCACATTAGAGAATTAAAATATAGTTATTTCTCTAACCGGTGTGGTACAGATGCTTCCCTTTTATGGATTCCAACATTAAATCCCTCTCACTAATTCATCTTGCAAAGTTTCATGCCTCTCACCTAGCATTTGCCATTCAAGGTGATCCTTAACCTTGGATTTCCCTTCTCAAGCTTGCAAGAGATAACTAATGGATGTGTCCTTAGAGTCCAAAAGCTTACCAAGTGTTGGCTATTCTAGAAAATCCTACCTTCAAATCATCTCCCAAAGGCTCGCAAGAGATAAACTAGTGCATCTCAATGGACGGAGATCACTTGCCTTACCAAGTGTTAGCCCAGGTGATGTAAAGGCGTTTTAAGTTAACTAAAAACATAGAAACCATTAAAGGGTCACACTTTCTCTTCATTAATAACTGAAACAACAAAACTTCCAATTCTTGCATTGGGCACCTTACCTAACTACCTTAGCTCCAAGAGACAAAAAGTCTAGCCACTCATTCTCTGAGGAAACATCCTCAGAGCTTGTTTGGCTAGTAAGTAAAATACAATCAAAGTGAGTAGGTAAGGTAGAGCAAAGCTCTATGTATTACTTCCTTCAAAACTATACAAAAAGTTGTCTCTGAGAACAAGCTCCCAAGATGTCAGTGCAAAGAAAATTACAAACTATATATATGAGGTTATTCACCCCTTAGTTCTTACTTATTAACTAAGGAATCCTATGATTGGTGGATTACAAGGAGAAAATGGGGATTTAAACAACAAATATCTGAAGAAAAAATCTAAAAGAGTCGGTCGCAAATTTCTGGAAGCACTCAGAAGGATTTCGCAGGCATGCAAGATGAGCTGCGAAATTTCGCAAGCTGAAGGTTTCCATTTCGCAGCTGCGAAATTGGCCTTCAGCTTGGTGTAATTGGCTTCCAATTGCTATAACTTCTTCATTTCAACTCCGATTCATGTACCATTTGAAGCGTTAGATTCCTGACTTCTCGAGCTTCAAAATGACATATAGTATGCATGAAATGGACTCCACAAATTACTCAAAATGTGTCCAACAATTTCTATCCTCTTGAATTCTTCATGTTAGATTTCTCTCTTTGCTTTCTCTCCTTGCATTCATGATTTGCTTTGTCATGGATTCTATAGAACTCTCCTCAATCTTGGATTGCTTTGGTGATCAAAATACTATCAAAAACACCAAAACTTAACACAATTTGATTAGAAACGATTGCAAAGGTACTTAATATGCTAATTGAGTTAAAAGGTAATAACTACTACTCAAAAGTGTTTAAAAGAGTTAATTACAAGCTACAAAATAACACTTTTTGAGTAGTAATCACTCCCCCAACTGACATATTGCTAGTCCCTTAGCAATGAAGGAGAGAAAAAGTAAAATAAACAATAATATACTTTACAAAATCATGCTGATCACTTCAAAAAAATTTAAGTGGCATGATGATCAAACTCTCACATGGAACATTAAAGATATATAAAACTCAAATTTCAACAAGAGTTATCAAAAACTTTGCCTAATCACAATTCATAAAGAGAAGGCATTATGAAAATTGAAGCTTTAAAATCGTTTCCACTTCCAAAGGACCAAACCTTACTCTTCCACAAAAATCTAAGTGTTACTTGATAGTTTCCGAATATAGTATGCTGAACTAATCTCTCCCCCCAACCTAGTTCTTTTTCAACACTAAGCAAACCGACAAAATTTAATAAGCTAAGAACGCATCCTTTCATTTCACAATTTTTTTCATTGTAGGAGTACAAGGCTTAAGGGTATTCTTTTCTAAATTGTCCATGTAACGGAGGTCCATCGATGGCTCCCAACCAATTAAGGTTTAGGGCATCAAGCTTTAAGGATCTTTCAACCACTAACTCCTCGGATTTTACCCCAGACTTTAGAGAATGAAATTTTAATACCCAAGCACCTACAGTATGTTAAACTCCACCTATTCACCCTTGTAACGAGCATTGAGGTCGGTGACTCCCAACCAATGAAGGCTTAGGGCACCAGGTTTTAAAGATTTTCACCATATACCCCTCAGACCTTGCTCGGGTTTCAAGGCAAGTAAAACATTTTTTCTTGCTTTCTTTTTTTCAAAGGCTTATTGGCCTTTTATAAGGTGTCACAACACTATTAAAATGAGGTCAAAGGTACCAAGTCTAAATTTTCCTAAGTCAAGAGGGTGAAATAGTTTTTCATCTTATAATCGGAACCTAGTGTGCACAGTGTGTGAATAGCTTAAAGTGGAAGAACTAAGGTTGAATTCAATAGAAATTTCAACAATTCATCAACTTTAGTAAGCAAAATACAAATTCTAAGTCAAGTAAAAAGACAAAAAATCAATTGCTCCCATTTCATTTTGAGAATTTTTCCTTAATAACCATGGAGAGTAGAAGAAAAAACTTAAAAAATTTAAAAATTAAGCAAAAAGCAACTAAATTACCAAAATAACTTAGCATTAATGACAAAACTTCCTTCCTCAACTCTCCCCCCAACCAAGCTGAACATTGTCCTCAATGTGGCAAGAGCAATTGAAAATACAGGGAGAAAATGGTACCTCATGAGTGACATGGAGTCTGAGTCGTATAGGAAAAACCACATGTTTCAAAAACAATAAAAGATATGAGTAGAGGAATTAAAATAAAATTATGCCAAGAATACTCAAAAAATGATAGATATGTATTACTTCAAGAAAGTACATTATAGAGGAAAACAAGTAATACAAGCAATCCCAATATATAAAACATAAAAAAACATGGGATTATAAGTTCTACCACAATAAAGAAATACATAAAAGAAACTAGGTAAATGATCAGATGGTGGTGGGAGGATCATGTGGAGATGATGGCTCAGCTGTAGAGGTCGGAATGCTCGAGATGGATGGCTTTATCTCTCCTGTAGTCGGCTCCTCAAGGGGCATAGTCTGCTCTGCTAGAGGAGGGGCCTGTAATGGATCTGTAGACTTTGATGGGATAGGAATAACGTGCTCAGGAGGCGATGGAATACCCAGATGTTGCTGTATCTGCCTAAAGATGGCAGTATGTGGGTCTGGGTGGCGATAATCTGATCCTGATGGGCACGTACAACTGTCATCTACTGAGTCAGGATGTTTTGAGAAGTGGTCAATGTCTACAAAGTGTGACATAGGCCTCTGAACTCGGAAATGGATATGACGATCCTAGGCTTAGATAGAGGAGGAGGCTCGGATGTAGCTGGTATAACAGGCGGAGTCCCTGGTGCGGCAGGAGGAGCAGAGGATGCAACCTCAGGCATAGATCCTATAAAGGGCACTGTAGAGATAGGTTCTCTCATGTCAGCTGGTATCTCAACCGGCTGTGGCTCCTCTAGATGCTCTGGATGTGCGATCTCTGGATGCTCTGGTCCAGTTGGGGCTCCTGGCTCTGCATCATAAGCTGTCATACTCTTCCATTTGTCGAGAGTGAATTTCTCTCGACAAATGCGTCTCCGCTCAAGCTAAGGCTCAGATGGATATCCCAAGTGCTCCAAAATCTAACATAGCAACCTCGGGAACAAAAGTGGAATGGCATCCGCTCTCATCAGCTTCTTCCTATGGACCTTTTCTTCAAAGTACAGAAGGCCAGCCATAATGAGATGATAAGGGCCAAAGAAGAATCCCTTGGATATCCTGAACAATGCCTCTAGCAAAGTTCCTCTCCTCTGCACCATATGCTAAAGTGGATAGATGTTGTGGCGCAGAAGTGCATCTATAAAGAACATGCTAGGAGGGAGCTCCTTCCTAAACAGATAGGGGCGTGTAGATGCCTCACTGGACAGTATATGAACCATGTCACTCTGGGAAGGATGAGCCCAGACTCAATAATCCTCTAGACGTGCTGGCTCGTAGGGAATGCGCAGGGCCTCTGCTATATGTCTAGCTCCCAGGATACCATGGTGTCCGTCAATGGTGAAGTGGATGACAGTAGGATCCCGGACGCGATGTCTAGTCATAGACTGATAAAAGTATAATGCTACACGAGGATAGAAGAAATCCCTCGGAGTTATCAGGTGCTCCATATGGTATCTCTGGAGTAGATGGAAGGAATCTCTGAGCTCTGGCTGAAGCCTGAAGGTAGCTCTGTCAAAGCAAAGCTCAGAGTGGAATGGCCTAGCCCGACAATCCAAATTACCCTCAATGGGTGGCTGAGTGACCATGGGCCGCTTGATAACCACCTCAGGAGTCATCCTAGAAGGAATCTGAGACTCTATGGTAGGCGGCTAAGGTGACTGAGGCTCTGATGGCTCAAGTGGTGCTGATATCCTTGCTTTCTTCTTAGGAGGACGACTACCTGACTTTTTGGCACGACAGGAGCTTGCCCCAGGTGTGGCGGGTGGTCTCCTCGTCTCATATCACCTCGAAGGGGAACTCAGAGGCCCGTCCTTTACTGAAGGTGGGACGGCCAGTGGCTATGAAGGCTCAGTCATGGAGCCTTGCACAGGGGCCTCTCTTGGTGCTATAGGGCGGCCTGAAGAAGATGAGGTTTTGGCTCCTCGGGTTTTTACCATGGCTGACTCAGAGAGGGTGGTCGGAGGTGCTCGCACGGCTTAGGCTTAAATGGAGGTTTTCGCAAGGCAAAAGACTGGTTTAAAATGAAAATTTGGAATTTAAAAATCTTAAATGAGAAGCCAAGTGACGGTTGGAATTTTTTGCAAAGGAGGGGCCATTTTGCAGTGAAGTCTCATTTTCGCAGCCAAGAGCCATTTTCGCAACCCATTTCGTAGCTACAAAATGAGGGGGTGGGGCTGCGAAATGGCACTCATGTGCCAAAGGTGGGTTTCGCAGGTGGTTTTGCAGTTGTGAAATGAGGCTTGGGCTACAAAAATGAGCTTTTGATGGCCTTGGTGGTTTCGCAGAGGGTTTTGCAGCTGCGAAATGGGGGCATGGGGCTGCAAAATGGCACTCGTGTGCCAAATGTGGGCTTCGCAGTTGCAAAAAATTTCGCAGGGGGTGGCTATGGGGCTGCGAAATGGTTTCGCAGTGGAGGGCCCATTTCGCAGCAAACCCTTGATTTCGCAGCGGGCACCTTGTGGCTGCGAAATTATTTCGTAGTAAATGGTCGTTTTCGCAGGGGGCTATTTTGGGCTGCGAAATTTCGTAGACCACTGAATTTTCTTGGTTCTGAGCTCCTTTTGGCTCCCTGAGACCTTCCTTCACCCCTTTTGCAATTCCTCCTAAATTAGATCATTCAAAAAGTCTAAGTTACATAAAAATAACATAAATTAAGATAAAAAATTAAAATAAAAACAATTAATAAATCTCTTAAATTAACAAAATTAAACAAAAATATGGACTTTGGTGAGACCAAGTCCATCTAACCCCTTTCTGATTAGGATTTCTGTGGCTCAAGGAGGTTGATTTCCTCCTTATCTTGCTTGAATGGCTCGATGAATGGTTTGAGACGATGGTCATTGACTTTAAAAGTGTCTGTGTTGTTGGAATTCAGTAATTCCACCACTCCATTGAGATGCACTTGGTGAATAATGAAAGGGCCTATCCACCTTGACTTCAGCTTCCTTGGAAAGATATTGAGCCTTGAGTCATAGAGTAAGACTCTTTGTCATTTCCGGAATTCTTTGTTGGAGATTAGTTGATCATGCCACCTCTTCATCCTCTGTTTTGCAACTTTGGAATTGATGTAGGCATCATTTCTTAATTCTTCCATCTCATTAAGGTCTAAGCACCTCTTTGCCCCGGCTCTGATCAAGTCCATGTTTACCTTCTTGATTGCCCACCAAGCCTTATATTCAACTTCCATAGGGAGATGACATGCTTTGCCATAGACTAGGCGATAGGGAGACATGCCAAGAATAGTCTTATAAGTTGTTCTATATGCCCATAGTGAATCATGGAGCTTAATAGACCAATCTCTTCTGCTCGTGTTCACCACCTTCATCAATATATTCTTGATTTCCCTATTTGCTAGCTCAACTTGCCCGGAAGTCTGAGGGTGATAAGGTGTAGCTACCTTATGTTTCACCCCATATTTGGCTAATAGGGTTTCAAAAGGTTTGTTGCAAAAATGAGTACCTTCATCACTGATTATGGACTTGGGCACCCCAAATCTTGAGAAGATGTTCTCTTTTAGAAACTTAAGAACCACCCTGTGATCATTGTGTTTACAGGGGATTACCTCAACCCATTTAGAAACATAGTCCACCCCCACCAAGATATAAGAGTTACCAAAAGACATTGGGAAAGGTCCTATGAAGTCAATGCCCTAAACATCAAAGAGATCAACTATTAGAATGGGGTTCATGGGCATTTGATTTCTTCATGTAAGCTTCCTAAGCCTTTGGCATCTATCACAGCTTCTACACATGGTGTGGGCATCTTTGAAAAGTGATGGCCAACTAAACCCTGATTGCAACACCTTCATGGCTGTTTTCTGGGAGGCAAAGTTGCCTCCACATGCACTCTCATGGCAATGACTGAGGATTCCTTGTTGCTCTTCTTCAGGGACACACTTCCTTATTATTTAATCTGCACAATACTTGAAAAGGAAAGGTTCTTCCCAATAATAAGCATGAATCTTTGCAAAGAAGTGTTTCCTGTCTTGTGCTTTCCACTCTCTTAGAACTTCACCAGTAACTAAATAGTTAGCAATATGAGCATACCAAGGAGTTTTTTCTAGCAACATAAGTGATTCCTCATGAAAGTCATCATTAATAGGTAAGACATGGGAATTGTGTGCTATAGCCAAACTTGAAAGGTGGTCAGCTACCACATTCTCCACTCCTTTTTTATCTCTGATTTGGAGATCGAACTCTTGTAGTAAGAGAATCCATCTAATCAACCTTGCTTTTGCATCTTGCTTTGTCAATAAATACTTCAAGGTTGAATGGTCAGTGAAAACAATAATGAAAGACCCTACTAGATAAGCATGAAACTTGTCTAAGGCAAACACTACAGCTAACAATTCTTTCTCTATGGTTGTGTAGTTCCTCTGAGCTTCGTTCAATGTCTTGCTTGCATAGCAGATCACATAGGGCTTTCCATTTTCTCTTTGGCCAAACACAGCTCCTATAGCAAAGTCACTGGCATCACACATCACTTCAAAAGGTAGTTGCTAGTTAGGAGCCCTCACTATTGGAGCAGTTTTCAAGAATTGCTTCAGTTGATCAAAACTCCTTTGACGTCTTTCATCCCATACAAACTTAGCATCTTTAGCCAAAAGTTCACAAAGAGGCTTTGAAAGCTTAGAGAAATCTTTTATAAACCTTCTATAGAACCCTGCATGGCCAAGGAATTGCTGATTCGTGCCCAATTGGTGTCTCAGCTGATTCGTGTCCTGCTGGTGCTCCTTGATTGAGGGAGTAATCAACAAAATTTATAACCTATTACACCATGAACTAGGGTAGCAAAGACAAACCTACTATAGCATAGTGGCTCTAGGATCGTTCACTGGGATGGGTTTTCACTTTGCAAATGATATTAATTCAAAGCTGAATTGGTGCCTTTTCATTTCAAGGTTAGCTTTAAAAGAAAACATAAAGATGTTTGAATGAAAAAGGTTCGGTTTTAAACTAACCAAAAATAGTAACTGATTTTACTTACAAAGAAAAGTGTTTCTTGGAGTTTCAGATCACTAGGCTTAGATTCCTCATACAAAAAGGGAGTTCCGGTCACTTGTTTCTTTTCCTCGCATTAGAGAATTAACATATAGTTCCTTCTCCAACCGGTGTTATATAGATGCTTCCCATTAATGGGTTCAAACACTAAATCCCTCTCACTGATGCACCTTGCAATGGCCATACCTCTCACCTAGCACTTGCCATTCAAGGTGATCTTTAACCTTGGATTACCCGTCAAAAGCTCGCAAGGATAACTAATGGATGTCTCCTTGGAGTCCAAAAGCTTACCAAGTGTTGGCTATTCTAGAAAATCCTACATTCAAGTCACCTCCCAGAGGCTCGCAAGGGGTAAACTAGTGAATCTCCATGGACGAAGATCACTTGCCTTACCAAGTGTTGGCCCAGGTGATTTAAAGGCGTTTTAAGTTAACTAAAAAGATAAAAACCATTAACGGGTCACACTTTCTCTTCATTAAAAACTAAAACAACAAAACTTCCAATTTATGCATGTGGAAACTTACCCAGCTTTCCTCACTCCAAGATACGAAGAGCCTAGCCTCTCATCCTCTGAGGAAAAATCCTCAGAGTTTGGTTGGCTAGAAAGAAAAAGAACGAGAAAACAAAAATATGAAAGAAAAATAGAGCAAGTGCTCTATAGATATATTTCTTACTTATACCAAAGGTTCGTCCCCCTCGAGAACAGGCTCCCCGAGAGATATATATAAAGAAAATTACAAAACAAAATATCTGAGGTTATTCACCCATTTTCCAAACTTAATAACTAAGGAATCCTATAATTGGTGGGTTACAAGGAGAAAATGGGGATTTAGACATCAAAAATCTGAAGCAAAATATCCAAAAGTTTCGATCGCAAATATAGAGAAACTTCAGGAGAAATTCCACAGCACTGTGCAAAATGGCTGCGAAATCATTTCGCAGCAAAAGGGTGATTTCGCAGCCGTGCAAAATTCTTCCTTTAGCTTGGAGTGATTGGCTTCCAATGGCTGTAACTCCTTCATTTCAACTCCGAATCATGTACCGTTTGAAGCATTGGATTGTTAACTTCCTGAGCTTCGAAACGAAATATAGCATGTATAAATTGGACTCCAGAAAATGCTCCAAAAGTGGCTGACATGACTGTTATCAAGAATGCTTCATGGCAGATTTCTCTTTGCTTCCCCTCCTTGCATTCCAGATTTGCTTATGGCAAAGGACTTCAAAGCTTCGGTTCTTCATGTTTCTGAGCTTTCCATTGCTTTGCCATGGATTCCAAATAACTCTCCTCAATCTTGGATTGCTTTGGTGATCAAAAAGCTATCAAAACACCAAAACTTAACACAATTTGATTAGAATTGATTGCAAGGGTCCTTAACATGTTAATTGGGTTAAAAGGCAATAACTACTACTCAAAAGTGTTTAAAAGAGTTAATTACAAGCTATCAAATAGCACTTTTTGAGTAGTAATCAATTGCCTTATCCTTTTACAGTTGTTGGGGATGGCAATTGGACAATAAGTTCCACCTTTGCTATATCAACTTCAATGCCTTTCTCGGAGATGATATGGCCAAGGACAATTCCTTGTTGTACCATAAAATGGTATTTATCCCAGTTGAGCACCAAGTCATTTTCAATGCATCTATTCAGAACCACTTCCAAGTTGACTAAGCACTCTTCAAATGTACTTCCATATATGGTGATGTCATCCATGAAAACCTCCACAATTCTCTCCACCATATCATTGAAGATACTTAGCATACATCGTTGGAAAGTTGCAGGTGCATTACATAAACCAAAAGGCATTCTTCTATAGGCATATGTTCCAAATGGACATGTGAAAGTGGTCTTCTCCTGATCTTCAACATCAATTTCAATTTGAAAATACCCGGAGTAGTTGTCCAAGAAACAATAGAAAGGATGGCCAGAGACTCTCTCCAACACTTGATCAATAAATGGCAGTGGAAAATGATCATTCCTTGTCACAGCATTCAATTTTCTATGATCAATACACACCCTCCAACCTGAAGTGAGGCGTGTAGCAACTTCTTCTCCCTTTTCATTTTGGACCACCGTGATCCCTGACTTTTTTGGTACCACTTGAGTAAGACTCACCCAAGGGCTATCGGATATGGGGTAGATAATACTTGCTTGAAGTAGCTTCAGAACCTTAGCTCGTACCACCTCTTGCAAATGAGGATTTAATCTTCTTTGAAGTTGGCAAATTGGTCTAGCTTCTTCTTCCATATATATATGATGTGTACAGACCAAAGGACTGATGTCTTTCAAGTCAAATATTTGTCATCCTATTGCTTTCTTACACCTCTTTAGAACTTCAAGTAGACACATCTCCTGAGGACTAGCAAGAGATGAAGATATAATAACAGGGCACTTTTGATTTTCTTCTAGGTATGTATATTTCAACTTCGTGGGCAGAGGCTTCAGATTGAGCTTTGGGGTCTCTTCTTTAGCAGCTTCTTGTGTCTCCTCTTTATTGAATAAAGGTAGAATCTTTTCTCTCCTACTCCAACCTTGTAAAGTAGCAAGCATATCATAGGGTTCAGGCAACCCTTCTTCAAGATCCCCAAGACTTTCTGATTTGTTCCCAATTGGTGTACCAACTGATTCTTGTCCTCTCAATGGTCCCCGGCAACGACGCCATTTGATTCGTGCCCAGTTGGTGTACCTTGATTTTGGTCCTCAGACGGGAGTAATCAACAAAATTTATAACCTATTACACCATGTACTAGGATAGCCTCAGCTAGCATAGCATAGTGGCTCTAGGATCGTTCACTAGGATGGGTTTTCACTTCACAATTGATATTAATTCAAAGCTAAATTGGTGCTTTTTCATTTCAAGGTTAGCTTTAAAAGAAAACATAAAGATGTTTGAAAAGGTTGGTTTTAAGCTAACCAAAAATAGTAACTGATTTTAATTACAAAGAAAAGTGTTTCTTGGAGTTTCAGATCACTAGGCTCAGGTTCCTTATACAAAAAGGGAGTTCCGGTCACTTGAATCTTTTCCTCGCATTGGGGATTTAACATATAGTTATTTCCTGAACCGGTGTGGTACAAATGCTTCCTCTTAATGGGTTCAAACACTAATTCCCTTTCACTGATGCATCTTGCAATGGCTCGTGCCTCTCACTTAGCATTTGCCATTGAAGGTGGTCCTTAACCTTGGATTACCCTTCAAAAGCTCGCAAGAGATAACTAATGGATGTCTCCTTGGAGTCCAAAAGCTTACCAAGTGTTGGCTATTTGATTCGTTCCCAATTGGTGTCTCAGCTGATTCATGTCCTCTCAATGGTCCCTGACAATGGTGCCATTTGATACGTGTCCAACTGGTGTCCCTTGATTGTGGTCCTCAGAAGGGAGTAATCAACAAAATTTATAACCTATTACACCATGTACTAGGATAGCCTTAGCTAGCATAGCATAGTGGCTCTAGGGTCGTTCACTGAGATGGGTTTTCACTTCACAATTGATATTAATTCAAAGATGAATTGGTGCCTTTTCATTTCAAGGTTAGATTTAAAAGAAAACATAAAGATGTTTGAGTGAAAAAGGTTTGGTTTTAAACTAACCAAAAATAGTAACTGATTTTACTTACAAAGAAAAGTGTTTCTTGGAGTTTAGATCACTAGGCTCAGATTCCTTGTACAAAAAGGGAGTTCCAGTCACTTGTTTCTTTTCCTTTCATTAGAGAATTAACATATAGTTAATTCTCTAACCGGTGTGGTACAGATGCTTCCCCTTAATGGGTTCAAACATTAATTCCCTCTCACTAATGCACCTTGCAATGGCTCGTGCCTCTCACCTAGCATTTGCCATTCAAGGTGATCTTTAACCTTGGATTACCCGTCAAAAGCTCACAAGAGATAACTAATGGATGTCTCCTTAGAGTCCAAAAGCTTACCAAGTGTTGGCTATTCTAGAAAATCCTACCTTCAAACCACCTCCCAAAGGCTCGTAAGAGATAATAAACAAGTGCATCTCAACGAATAGAGACCACTTGCCTTACCAAGTTTTGGCCCAGGTGATTTAATAGCGTTTTAAGTTAACTAAAAAGATAAAAACCATTAACGGGTCACACTTTCTCTTCATTAAAAACTAAAACAACAAAACTTCCAATTTATGCATGAGGAAACTTACCCGACTTTCTTCACTCCAAGAGACGAAGAGCCTAGCCACTCATCCTCTGAGGAAAAATCCTCAGAGTTTGATTTGCTAGAAATAAAATAATGAGAAAACAAAAATATATATATGAAAAATAGAGCAAGTGCTCTGTAATATATTTTTCTTCCTTATACAAAAGGTTGTCTCCAAGAACAAGCTCCCGAGATCTCTCTATTTTATAAAGAAAATTACAACTATATATAAGAGGTTATTCTCCCCTTCGTTCTTACTTAAAGACTAAGGAATCCTATGATAGGTGGGTTACAAGGAGAGTTTGGGGATTTAGACATCAAATATCTAAAGCAAAATATCTCAAAAAGTCGGTCGGAAATATCAGGAAGCTTCAGGAGAACACCGCGGCACTGTATACTGAGAGAAAAACTCTCCAGGTAAACGCTATCAGAGGATCCGGACATGTCTGACCGGGGAAGTTGAAACGTCCTCCTCTCCCATCCGGCTGTGAGACATCCGGATGTGAAATATCCGATCAGAGGATCCGGACATGTCTGACCAGGGAAGTTGAAACGTCCTCCTCTCCCATCCAGATGTGAGAGATCCGGAGAAGGTGGAATGTCGGCAGGACAGAATTCTTCCCTGGGTGGAATGAGCTATGTCGCGCGTCGCAAGGGGGACCGTCTGCGTGTGCAAGGTGTAAGGACCCCTCCCCCTGATGACACAGAGCGCGCATCGCTATCCGGAGCAACTCCATCCGGATTCCCCAAGAGGACACGTGGTACGCTCCCCTATCCGGACTCCCTCAGGGAGAAGCACACGGCACTCGTGAACATCACACTCTGGACGATAGCATATCCTATCCGGATATGTTGTCCGGATCATTGACTAATGTGAGCAAGCCTTACTACGTCATTCCGATAGCCTGCCACAGCCCATGTTCCACCGCCCTCTGATGGTGTGTCCGGACGCCCTGTCCGGACATCTTTTGCTCCTTGCATTCCGGGTTTGCTTATGGCAAAGGACTTCAAAGCTTCATTTCTTCATGGTTCTGAGCTTTCTATTGCTTTGCCATGGATTCCAAAGAACTCTCCTCAATCTCGGATTGCTTTGGTGATCAAAAAGCTATCAAAACACCAAAACTTAACACAATTTGATTAGAATTGATTGCAAGGGTCCTTAATATGTTAATTGGGTTAAAAGGTGATAACTACTACTCAAAAGTGTTTAAAAGAGTTAATTACAAGCTATCAAATAGCACTTTTTGAGTAGTAATCATCATGCCACTTGAAAATTGTTTTTTGATCAGCATGATGTTGTAAATTATAGTACTTTTTATTTTTCTTTTTCTCTCCTTCATTGCTAAGGGACTAGCAATATGTCGGTTGGGGGGAGTGATTACTACTCAAAAAGTGCTATTTTATAGCTTGTAATTAACTCTTTT
>JAJJMJ010000597.1:0-32494 GCA_022059055.1 Vitis cinerea
TTTTTTTTTTTTTTTTTTTTTTTTTTTTTTTTTTTTTTTTTTTTTGTACACAGGCTTGTGTCCGAGAAAATGTAGGAAATGAGAAAAGGGGAGAATAGCACAGTGGTCCAGAACCAAACAGGCAAACAGAGATTCACGTACCAGCTGAAATTGGTAAAGAAATCCGCAAACTGAGGCACTTGCATCAAATTCGCCAGAGTCAACCCCAAGAATAGAACAAATCCAAGCAAATGTCTGAAAATTTACAAGCAAACAAACAGAACCCATGTTATGATATCAACAACAAGAAAACACAAGAAAACCCATTAAAATTCATTACAATATTAACAAAATTAAAAATGAAAAAACATGAGAAAGTAAAGCTTGTGAAGGGAGAAAAATGGGTCATCACTTACGTCCAAACGTTAATTGTCTCATTATGCCACCGAAAGACGCTGAAGAGAGCTTCCTTAAGAGACCAATTGGCCCTGTAATAATTCAGTATGAACTCGTTATCCTTCATGTAATCCGGCAACTCCCGAAACGTCACCAGAGCGCATCGCTCGCCTTTGCTTGAGGCCTGCAGATTCTTCTTCTTGGGGTTGTCGTCGATTGTGAAAGTACTAGAGTGAGAGTGGTGGTGGTGGTGGTTGTGGTGGGGGTGGGGATGGTGGGTTTCACCATCCATTTTCCTTCCTTTTCTCTTCTTCCAAACAGACCCCTCAGCGAAGCTCATGTGTCCTCCGCAGACGCTGTGAAGATGCTTCTGGCACTGGCCTCAAGTGTCCGTGTCCTTACAATTAGTGTAGGGTGTAGCTTTGGGGATTCTGCAACTACACCAACCGATAGCATTTAAAGACGTTGTTGTTTCTCTCCCTTTGCTTTGACTTTGACACTGTTCAGCAATGGCCTGCTTTTGTTAGGTTACCTCATTAAATTCATATGCCTTATTAGCCATAAGGATTTGATGTCCCAACTCATCATATTAAATTTTTCTACCTAATTTCATTTTATCGACCTCATTTGTGCTCTAATTTTGATGTGTTTTTACACTTCAAAAAATAATTTAATTAATATTATGACGTTGCTTCTTTGGAAGCCTTGTGTTTAAGTTTGTACAAGATATTGTTTCATATTCAAATAAATTTTTATGATATAAAGATTATTCTTTTGAAACTATGATCATGATTCCCCTTGTAACATAAGTTAAAAATGACGAATTATATTCAAAAAGACTTAAGTTTGTCATCATTAAATAATGGATTTTAAAAAAAAAATATCAAATAACAATCAGATTCGTTAATATCAATAATCATATCAAATGTTATCCTTGTTTCTTAAGAGTTTAGCTTTGATACCAAATAAATAATTAAAAAATATGATCAATCAAATCATATCATATGTATATTTAGGTTTCATTATTTCATACTCATTACTTTATATTTGAGTCTCGAACATTTATCCTATGAATTATACTTTTTCATGCACTTTCAAGAAAAATAAAAATTTAATAAATACTTCTATAATATTTTTTTTTCTTAAAATATATTTTTAGCAATATTTAATAAATATATATATATATATATACATGAGGTTTGTTCTTGACCTCTTCTAGAGGAGAAAAAAAATATAGGAAAAATTAAAAAGAGAATATTCAACTAGCCTTACAAGATTTCTCTACTTAACCAATCTTGCACTCCACCAAGGGGTCATACCAAATTACCAATGCCTTGACCGAAGGTGGAGTGCAAGAAATGTAAAAGAAAGAAAGGGGAGTCCTTAAAAAACTTAAGAATGAAATTGTGTTTGAGTGAAGAAGGAGAGGTAATCATGAATATTATGAATGGTATCTACTATCACAATATTTTTATGTTAAATGTGAGGGAATATATTTGAAGGGTGGGTTGGAATCATATTGAAAATCATGAGATTAAATCTCGCCACTTATCTACAAATAGGACTGTAGATTATATTAGCTTAATATATACCTTACTAGTTTTAATTTTTGGGTCAAAATTTTAACAGAGAAATTTCCATACTTATGGCATTTTTCAAAGAACTTATGGAAACCATTTTCAATAAATTTAATAATTATCATATATGCCTTCTTATAAAATCAAGGATATTTTGATTGGGCATGAATATTTTTCAGAAAATCCCTGAAAAGCAAGTCACAAATTTATCATTACCCAAGGAATAAAAGGAAAAAAAATGAACCACTTTCAGGTGTGAAAGCCTGAGAATGATGAGAGTTTTGAAAGTTGAATTCGTCAATCTTGGTTAACAATCATCTGCTAGCTTGAGAGGTGGCGGCATTGACTATGAAATTCTCCTCCCAATTTCAAAAGTAGACTAAAAGGGTGAGACATGGGTGAGGGGGGTTCACTTGGCTTACAGGTATGGGAAGCTCAGCTGTTTTTTTAGCTGTTTCAAGTTTAGGACAGGTGGGAAGAGCAAGGCATTAGGCAACCCTCTCTTACCAAAGAGGACAGTTGGCCGACTATCAGACAGTTGGATTATTTAACACAAATGGGTTGCCCTCAAGCAACTTCAACACACCACCACATGTCGTACTAACCATATCCACTCACTTGTCATGCTAAGAGCTTCACTATTCTTCATTTCATACCTTTCTCACCGCTGGATCGTGATGTTCTTAACATGGGTTGTCGTCAAAGGAAAAAGTTTCTTGCATTAGACATGTAATGGGTTTTTCTTAATCATGTCAATGAGTTCTAAAACCACGAGGACTTATTAGATTAAGAGCATATAATATCCAACGAAAAAGAGAGCAAATCATTACAAATAATATCATAATCAATCTCCAGCCCTAATATGAAACTCTGAGTGACCCACAATCTTATGACAAAGATCGAGAATGCTATCCCTCCATAAAAGACGATTGTGATATGTTAAATCAATTAAAGGAAAAAATTCCTCAAATTATAAGTAGTTTACTTCTCTTAATCATGTAAACTTATTTTAAAACTATGAAGACTCATTGCATTTAAAATGAATAATATTTACATAAGAGAGCCCATCGTAGATGGGTTATGCTATATTTTATAACATATGTTCACATTAAAATCCAGAAAAATAACTCTAATGCATATAGAGCTGGGTCTTAGACTCTGGGGTCAGGGGTAATCAAAAGTTGCCTTCATATTAGTTGCTGATTTTTTTCCAAAGTGAATAAATAAATAAAGGGTGCATTGCTGAAACTAGGAAAGCCTCCCCAGTCAAGGAAAATACAAGTGATTATTCCGAGGACCACTTGAACCTGGGCATCACTCTAGCCGGCTTTCAATTTCTCTGCTCTGTACATTTAAGGGCCTTACAGTTGCATTATTTGACGAATGGGTCTTTTGTTTTTATTTATTTTGGGGGTTGGGAAACTTGGATAGCTGTAATGATAGGATAAGTTCCTCAACCAACCTACTAAGAAGCTTAGAGCTCTGGCCCATACTCGAAAAGCACAGCACAAGAAGTAGAGATGCCAAAGAATATACCAATATCTTAAATATATGCACAGGAGGCACTTCTGGAATAGTGATAGAATTAAGAATACCTTGTAATCATTGTAGTCGATATTAACAGCTCCATCATGTCTGAGCACCGATATTGTTTCGCACTTTTTCGATGCTCAAAGTACAGAAGTAAAGAAGACCTAAATCTAGTTAACCATAACTCAAGCTCTGTCACTTGCATCCACATACCTGTGTCCGGGACTTTTTGGTTGCAGTTTCTCTCACTGGGAGCTGCTTTACCTGCCACTTCTTATGCAGATTGGTCCTCAAATTTTAATCAATAGCCAAGAGTCCCAGCAGAAATATTTATCTGCAATCCAGACACAGCATCAGCCTACAAGGGTGCTTTTGAAACATTACTGGCTTCGACTAGTTATGATAAAAGGGTAATGGTAAAGCACAGGCATATTAAAACATTATAGGAATAGAAGAAAGGCTGGCTTCTATGGGACCTATTGGCTAGGTGACAACAAAGTATGCTTTTTGAAGACAATACCCAAAGGAATAAAAGGCTGCCTTTGAAGTTCCATGATAAGACCCACAAATAAGCATCAAGGTAGATGATTCCAAAATAAAGAGAGTGCTCTACAGGAAGTTGAGAGTAGAAAGGCGACAGGAAAAGGAAGACCTAAATAAAATGACAAGTAGACAAGGGTAGAGCTCTCAAGTGTCGGAACTCGTTACTTTCAACATAAAGGAGCATGGTTTCTAGAGCAAGAGGAACCCTAGTTTCTTCCAGGAAGAATGGATGTTGGTTATGCTACAACATTTAGTAGTTTTAATGATGCTGCTGCTGTCAGATGGCACATCAGAAAGAGCGTAGCTTCTGTTTGGATGGAGTTGATTACTTGCACTGCTACAAACACCCTCAAAATTACCATGTTGTGCAACCCAAACAGAAATCCTTCATAATCTGTGTCTCTGCATTCCCATCTACTGCAAGTCCATACCCCATCAAACATACAGACGCCTGAAAGGAAGACAATTTCAATTAAATGTTTTCTTTTTTAAAGAGAATTCTGAGATATCCTATACATCAACTTAAAAAAGCAACATGCATACATCAAACTTTTTGAGATTAGGAATATCAACATCAGTATATTGAAGTTCCCAGGTTCTGTCAATCACAATCTACTGTCTACCGGGCCCCTTTCCTAACTACTTATCATGGAATTAAAAGATCATGTGATCCAAAATATTGACATTCAGGCATTATGGATAGCAAAAGATGCTTGATAGCAATAATACTTTAGCAATACTTATAAGGGAATCTGTATAAAGCTGGTTGAGTCAGGAAGCAGCCCTAACTCTAGAGACTAGTTTGGAGAAACACTCTCAATATATACTAGTGGCAAAGATCAACTTGGTACAGTTCAAGAAATTCCTTTCCTTCATTGTTTTCCCTTCTCATTGCCTAAACAATTAAATTAGTAAAGAAACTTACTAGAAGACTGCAGCAACTATACACCGTTTATGGATAACATTCTTGATACACGCTTCATAGTTATACAATTTTAAAGCAGAAGGTCTGCCAATTGAGAAGCACTCCTAGAAGTATGATTCTTCATAAAATTAGGCTCACTATGTCAAGATACTGAGGGGAACAGGTGCAGGTGATGTAAGTGAAGATTTTTTATTACAGGAAAGCAGAGTGCAAGAAAAATAAGCAACACGTCTTTATAATATATAATAATAACAGAGTTCTAAAATGGGACCCTCATGGTAGCTTACATAGTGACTGCCTAACCACCCAAAAGCTTATCAAAAATACGGGTCAAAGTGCCATACAGGAGACAATAGACCAAGCATAAAGTAAGACTATTACAAGAGTAAACACAACACAAAATCATATCCTTCTCAAACTAGGATTCTCTTTCTTGAGGGATGCAGCAAAGCCCTCCTCAAATGAATAGTAAAGTAATTGATTGGGAATTACAAATGAAAAGCCAATATTCCGAAACATGCCCTAACTGGACCCTATGAAGCTTCACTGTTCCCTGGGATTGGATTTGGGCCTTTCCTGCGCAGCTTAGGTGGAGGGCAAAGAAGGCCTCCTTCCGGGGGTGCCCGAAGCATCAGTGAAATCCAGAAGAAACACTTTTCCACATGAATGTAACAATACTGATTTAACTCCAGGTAGTTGGGGGGAAATATGTTTAATGAGAAGATTGTGAAGCCAAACCACATATGCAATAATTGCATTATAGATTCACAATAGCATAAAATATAATGATTTTGATGCTTCTCATCAGCTTTCATGATCAAATTGTCATTGTATTATCTCATAAATTGGATTTAAGGGAGTTGAGCTGAATAATTAATGATGAGCTAAGGAAACAAATTCATATATTTAACAATTGTACAATAATCAATGAATCATATAGAACTATCATCAGCTTGACATTTTCACTGACATGCTACACTGCTCTGGTGAAGCAGGATAAAAAATGACCTGAAATTTGAAGCTGAATCACTTTTTTATTCAAAACAATAACCCCAATTTTGCAAACTATATAAACCAGTCCTACACATCATATTCTGCCTACAAATCCTTTCGTCACTATTACTTGGAAATAGAGAGGATTTAAAAGGACTTCACTACTAAGATAATCATGTTTTTCAAATTCAAATATAAGAAGGTCGTAAATCAATGGAAGTTTAACACTTAAAAAACCATCATATATTTTAAACATGAAAAGTATACCAAAATATTAAGCCAAAAGCTCACATAAGAATGACTATGCCACAAAATAAGATTAACCATAAGAACTACACCTGTGAGCTTGGGAAGGAGATGCCAATATCAGAATCACATTCAGTGGCAATGAAGAGACTATATTCTCATCAACTTCTGAAGCTCCTTATCAGGAAAAACCTGTAAAAATAAAACAAGATGAAAAATTATATCATTGTCCTACTAGCAAGCAAAACTGCATCAAGCACAATAAGTGTAAGAAAAATCAAAAAATTGGAAATGATAAATCTGAACCATGAACTCCTCACTTACCAGTGAAGTATGAAACATCAATCATTTCATAAATATAAAAAGAAGAAAATTTATCATTCCTTGTTTTTGTGCTTTAAAAGCATAGTAATAGTCAGTTGAAAGTTGTTCATCTTCAATAATGATGTGGTCATTCTCAACCAACCTAACCATTACCATTAATAGAAGCTGCCCAGTGAACCAATGTGTTGATGAGCCCTTCTCCACACCAGCTGTATTCAACGTGCAAATGGTAACAAGAGCTGAGCACAAAGGACCCTTTGAGTTAAGAGATGGAATGTAGAGATCTCTTCTACTATTAGCAGATAAAAGCATCAAAATAAGTAGGACTCAGCCCTCCTGAGGCCAGAAAGGGTGTATTTAAGATATGGCCAAGTATGTTGACAATATAAATCCTATAGTACCTTCAGTCCTGTACTTTCCAGCAGCCTCAAATATCTTTCCAGCAGTTTCAAGAATATGTAATGCTCTCACAATCCACAGCAAGGATAAAATTTCCATATCAATGCCGGGAATTCACAAGTGCATATATACTGATCTACTTTGTCCATAAACCCAGCATTTTATGAATCATTTAAAAACACCCTTTGATCATTTCAAAATGGTACCCTCTAACTTACTCTTCCCATCCACGGCATGATTGAATTCTTGTCAGAAAACAAAGTTATATTGATTCCCACTAGCCTCTTATTTTTCTCCATCCATCAAAAACTTTTAAGTTCAAAGATACATCCTGTATACCAGGTGAATATAAATCTGAATTTTCAACCAGAACATAACTTCTTTGCCACTGTGGATGCTTTGCTTTGTAGCTTGGCTATTCAAGATGGATAACTCTTGCAATGTTCTGGCTTTTCTTTTCCCTTTTTTTTTTCTTTTTCTTTTTCTCTGATAGGCAAAATTTTCTGGCTATTAGATGAGGTAAACATTTTTCAATCCATTCTGCCAACATCTCACCCGAAGCTGCTTATCTGCAACAAGCTTCAGAAGAGCTTTAACAATAAACAGTTGATCATGAGTATCAAGAAGAAGAACATTGTCAAGCACCTAAAACAATATGGCAATCAGTTTCAGAAAATATAAGATTAAGATCCTTCTAACCAATAAGTATATCCATTCAGTAGACATACATGATGTGTATCAACAGAACCCACACTTTTTTGTAGCAAGAGTAGGCAAACAATGAGCTGGTGCCTGCTCAATGCAAAAGTAGGATTTTTAGGCCTGTTTGAGCCTACTTTAACTGAGGTCCTCAGAAAATGATCATTCAGAACAATGAGGGTGTCAGATGGTTGAGGCTAAAATATTTACAAAACCCATATTGAAGATAGCCCTAAACTTTTATTGCCACTTCAATGACATTGAACCCAAATCTTTTTAATAGTAATGACAGGAATAAATAAATAAATTTAAATTTAAAAAAAAAAAAATACATAAATAAAGCCATCCCAATTTTAATCCACAAAATTCATTATCTTTCATATATATGCCATCTTCCCAAGGTTTGGCAATATGCTCCTTACAATTGTTAAAGGAAATAGCTTTCATGTGAAATAATTAAAAACACCTCAAACAGCCTAGTTGATCAATTTGTTGTACCATGAAATCTAGTTATTGGTTCAAAAAAAGTAATATTATGGAGTAAAACAGACTCTTTTGGGCAAATAGGAAGAGATTAAGGTAGTGTTTGTTTTTTGGCTAAATAGAAAAAGCCAAAATATCTGACTTTTTCCATTCAATTAAAAGTAACTCATTGACATCAACCAACATAACTAAACTAAACTTACTGATAACAAGTTCACTTTATTTATGTTAGTTAATATCAACAAGGTACTTTTAGCTTAATAGAAAAAGTCAAATATTTTGGTTTTTTTTATTCAGCCAAAAAACAAACACTACCTAAGAACAAACTCATTTATTAAATGTAAATATTGTCTATTCCACATAATAGTACTAATAAGATCACATGCACATTCCTTTGTCCAATAAAACATCATAAGTTATTATGTAATGACCAGGTTTTTTTTGCCACTTTGGAAATTCTAGTTTGAAAAGTCTTCTTTTGAGTGGTGGTTGAAAAGTCAAAAAGAAAAGTGTTTGGAGAACACATGTTAATTTTGGCTTGGTGAAATTCGAATTATTTTGTTGGTCAATTAGGCGAGTTGAAAATTTTGTGTCACGTCAACCTTATGTTAGAAAATTTCTTAGGATTTTAGAAATTAAAAATTTCCAGAGAAGAAAAACGAAAATGAAAATGAAAAGTGAATTAATTAAAATTAATTAGAATTAATTAAGTAAAAAAAATTAAATTAAATTGCTTAATAATAAAATTGAGAAAATTAAATTTTTGGGTTAGTGTTTAATAAATTAATTTGTGTATTGTTTAAAAAAAAATGAAGTGAATTGAAATGCGAAATGAAAATAAACAAAACAAAATAAATAAATAAATAAATAAAATTGGATTTTGGGTCGTGCGTTGTAGTTTGTTAAAAACAAAGGGAATTGGTTTTTAAAAGAAAAAAAAAAGAAAGGAAAAATTAAAAAAAAAAAAGTGGCAGAAGGGGAGGAGCTGCTTGCGGCGACTATGAGAAAGGTCATCCCACCGGAATTTTGGCCGGCCATTTGGACAACCGAACGATGTCCGTTTCGCCTCAAATTTTGAGAAGGTGTTCTACTCGACAAGAAGAACAATTCTACGATGGCCGATTTTGATTTTAACGGTTGGATTCGTAGATCTGTGGTAGGAGAACCTAACCCTAAAACTTTAATAAATGCGTTTTTCCTTGGAAAAAAATTGTAAATCTTGTCATTATGAGTTACGTAGGAAATGTTGGTGCTATAGGAATTTTTTTGGATGATTGAGAATTTTTTTGGAATTTTTTTAATTTCAGGAATTTCTTATTGGTTGATAAATGATTGTTTTGGGTTGTTAAAATTATGGGAATTGTTGGAAAATTTCGAAATTGTGGTATAATTTCAAATTTATTGATATGTGAATTTTTGAGAATTTGTTGGAATATTTTCGATAATTTTATTGTGGAAAATTAATTATATTTGAGTATTAGAAATTATTAGAATTGTTGGAAAATTACGAAATTGTGGTATAAGTGATAATTTATTGATATGTGAATTTTTGAGAAATTGTTGGAATATTTTTTGTGATTGTATTGTGGGAAAATAATTATATTGGATTATTGAGATTTTTGGAATTGTTGGAACTGTTAGAATTGTTGGGAAATTTTGGAATTGTGTCATGATTGTAATTCCGATGATATTGGTGATACATATGAATGAGAGTAATTAACCTCATGACATTCATTTGCATCATGGTTGCGTGAAGAAAGGATAAAAATTGTGAAAAGTGTATGAGATGGAAAAAGAAAAAAAAAATGAAATACTGATGAAAAGTAAAGACTTGTGTGAGGTGAATTAAGAAGGGAGAGAGATCCCTAGGGTGAAAGACCCAAAAGTTTACCCCGGGAAGACTCCAAATGGGGAGTGTATTTGGGTGCGGACGTGTATCCCTCGGTGAAAGCCCGAGAACGACAGTGTATTGTATGACTGTGTGTCATACGTTCATATGCATTTCATTTAATTGTTGCATATTGTGGAATTGTGTATAATATTAGAGATTAAATTATGTGGTTTGATCAATACTGTTGAGATGCTTCTTTTGTGTTATTTGGAACTTAGTAATCCCCATTAACCCCTTGTGTTAGGCACCCTACTGAGCAATGTGGAATGCTCACCCCTTTCTTTTTACATTTTTTTAGATGCAGATATCACTCCTGAGGATCCACAGGTGGGATAGGGAGGACTTCAAGATGCTCCTGGAGCGACTTAGTGGAGCGTGTTGTATTTATTGTGTTTGTGGTTTTGGGACTTGTTTTAATAAATAATGAACTATGGACTTGTAATGAGACTCTATTTTGATTAAGTTGTTAACTACGAACTTTTATTTTTGAACTATAATGATAATTATTAAATCTTGTTGCTTTTGAGTATTGTTTGGTATATTGTTAGTTGGGGAGAACTCTAGTGTGATGTATGTGTAGAAAAAAAAATTTTAGAGTGTTTTGGTTGACTGTCAGCGTGGTGTAGGAGGAACCCATAAGGTCAAACCTTTGATCTGGGGTCATGGGCCAAATTTTGGGTCGCCCGGAATTTGGGTTGTGTCATATTATGCAAGCACAAACTATAACACTAAACTCTAGAGAAAGGTCATAGTGTCATTTCCTTAATAAATCAGTTTACAGTTATCAAAACAATAAAGTAGAAAGAAATGAAAATTGTTGTGGAAGAGATAACCCAGTAAAGTGCAATAGACAGCAAAGTCACCCACATGGCCACTTAAAAGCAAGCATCCAAACGCACAATGCACAGTGCAAACATCAGACTGTTTGCATTGCTTAGAATATACCACTTGACTATAAATATGATATTTGTTAATCAACTTAAGTATTGAGAGAAGTACAGGTGCGTTCGTGCTTGACATTTCATCAATACCTTTGAGGCTACCCCTAAGTACCCTCTGCAAAATACAAACAAAAGGAGCACATATAAAACTACCTTACTAGCAAAGCTAATTCAGCTGGTTAGCACAATCAGCAAAATCTGCTCACCAATCAAATGTTATTGAGAGAATCATACAAGGTCAGCAGGTTCTCTTAATCGCCAACATTCCCGAAATGCTTTAACCAATGTGGTGATGTTCTTTCTGAACATATTTATCTTTTAGACCAAATTGTTTACAGATGACATATGAACCCCTACTTTCCTCATATCATGCATGGATCCACTGAATTTTCAAAAGCCAGCATCTCTGTGGATTCAACATAACTCCAATCTACGTCCAGTGACAATACTTGTCTGGCTAGCAAATAGACATGATGCACTCCAGGCACCGAGCCTCTTGCAAGCTCCACAACATACTTAAACTACAGGGAGAAAAAATGAAGCTTATTCAGGGCTCTCTATAAGCAACTAGACAAAATACAAGTTTGACACTAGATGTATTAAATTATCAACTTTCAACTACGGGTGAAACCAAATAGATTTTTTTTTCTTGTTCTTCAAAGCAAGAATTCCCCCAAGCGATAAAGAATAAATTTGGTATAGAGAAAATATGCCATAAATTTGGTATAGAGAGAGAATGGCATAGATATTTATATACAAATATATTTAAGTTCTACTATAATTCAAACTCTATCTCTTACTCTAATTCAAATGTTATATTCTATTCTAATTCAAAAACAAATAGTTAAATTAAGGATAAACATTTAAATTATTTATTTTCTCTATTATGCCCCGACAAGATGGAGCTCCAGGAGGAGAGTCCAATTTTGGTCTTGAGAGAACAAAAAAAAAATAGACTGTGTAGTATTCAGTATTCGGGTTTCTGTGGAGAGCGGTCTCCGTCTCCTTGGTTCTGTGGAGTGCAGTCTCCCTGGGTCTGTGGAGTGCGGTCTCCTGGGTCTATGGAGTGCGATCTCAATGGGTTTGTGGAGTGCGGTCTCCCTGGGTCCGTGGAGTGCAGTCTCCTTGGGTCTGTGGAGTGCGGTCTCCCTGGGTCTGTGAAGAGCGGTCTCCCTGGATCTAGGCGGCGGGTCCAGGCAGCGAGTGGATTCGATTTGGTGGTTGAAAGATTAGGTAAGAGTAGTGGTTAAAAGATTAGGTAAGAGTAGTGGGATCTTCCTAAGCCGCATTTCCAAAAACTTTGAGGGACTTGTAGAAATAAAATTTGTTGAAGGAAGAGTAGGATTAGGAGCCTTATTTGACATCAAACTAGACAATGTCTGAGAAGCTAATACAATAGATGATATAGGAGGTAAAGGAGAAGGCAAAGTATAAGGTAGATCTTAAGTAGAGGCAAAGGAACATGAGCATGATTATTTTCCCAAGACATGTAAGAAAGCAATCAAATCTTTAAAGAAGCTTTTAGAAAGAAAGAAAGAGCTAGGTAGAGTTGAAGGTAATGAAGAAGTATATGTTAAATTAAAGGGACCAATACTGGTAGGAAGCAAAGGAGAAGAAAATTCTGGTAGGTTTGAACCAAAAAAATTTGGAGCTCTTGGCTGCAAAGAGGTATTAAAATCAAAATATTACATTGGAGACAGTAAGATAAGAGGCATTGAAACTAGGATATTACATTGGAGACCATAAGGAAGAAGGCATTGACAATATATAGGCATAACAAGGTCATTACCATTTGCGGTAGGAGGAGGCATGCAGATCTTAAGCCTTGCACCCTAAATTTGCTCCAAGTTGAAACTATGGTTTAGGATTCAGGCTCTATAGAGAGTTCTACTATAATTCAAACTAATATATAATAAATAGATAAATACTAATAGTTAAGGATAAACATCTAAATTATTTATTTTCTCTATTATTTGTAAGAGCATTTGGATGTTAAAATTGTGATTTGGGAGTTCAGAATTATCACATTCATCGCTAATGTAACTTCAAATGATCAATACAAATGAAACCCAATTTAACAACAGTATCCAAAAATTCGCCAAAAACCAATCAAACAGTCCCAATTTTCCATATCAACCTTCCATCACACCATCAAACATGAAGAACTTTTTGCAAAACCAAAAAACAATCTCCATCATGGACTCACCGGAACTTCCCATCCGGCTTTGGGATTCGTAGCCGCAGGTGACATAGCTTTAGAGAGAGAAAGGGCAGGAGTACAGGGAAATAGAGAGAAAGAGCGAATACTGAGAAAGCTTTAGGGTTACGCTGGAGTTTTGGCCATGGCAGCTCAATCGCCGGCTGTGGCGTTCAATGACAATTTTTTTTTTAAATAATTACCCAGCTTTAAAAATAAATAAATAAAAATTCGAGAAAATTAAATTAACTTTTCATTCATCGTTATCTAAATGTAGTTGCCAAAAATAATACCGACATCAAGGAAGTATTCAATAGTTGTTTGGGTTGTTTTTGGACCCAATAATAAAATGACATGTGTAAAATAAGTACTTATTGGGGAGAAATAATCACATCCATTTTATACATATCTAAATATTATAATTTTTTTATAATTTATTATTAAATATCAAATATAATTTTTTATTTAATGAATTACCTAAACTCTTATCTATAAAAAAAAAACCATACCAACCACCTTATACTCTCATTATTCATGTATACAAAAAGGAGTAGTAATTTAATATGAAAATTAAATAATTTCAACTACCATATTACAAAATATGTAAGATATATTCTGATGAATCAAATTTAAAGATTAAGCAAGATAGAATCGAGAAATCAAGGTGATCCGCCACCTGCTTTTTTTATATATATTTTTTTTATTTTTTAAAAATACATAAGCTAGTTGGATGGTCCGGATTAAACCATCTTCATCCAATGGCCAAAACTATTTTTTTGGTAGGTACCGAAGTGGTACAGTATAATTTTCCTAGTTGTTTTAACAAGGAATTACATTTACGTACTATCAGTAAATCATTGGTGAAAATTTTTGAGTAAATCATTAGTAGAATTCGAGAAATTCCCGTAAGTTATTATTTTAAAAATATTTCTAAGAAAATATTAGAATATTGATTCAATACTTATAGAACTTGCAATCTCAACTATGGAATGCAACCTTCACTATTGAAATTGTATAATAAAATGTAAACCGTTAAGTAATGATACAAATATATGACATAAGGTTATAAACAAACGAAACATAAAGAATGCGAAACAATGAAATCATTTTATTATGTTAAAATTAGTCTATTCATCTGATTCAATTTTTAGAAATTTTCATATTTCCTTTTTTCCAAAGTTCTTAGAAATTTCCATAATTTTTTTAGACATTATACATTTCTTTTAGACTATATTTGATTCACCAAGAAAAAATAGAAGCAAAAAAAAATGAAGAAAAATAAAAATAAATTTAAAATTAATAAATTATTTTTATTTACTACCTTAAACACATTTCATTTATTTTTCATCATTCATATAAGATTAAATAATTTAAATATATATAAATAACATTAAGGTCTGTTTATGAGACCTGTGCTGCTACCCAACATGCTTGTTGAAATTTCTTGCCACCATTACTCAGTGGTCAGTACAACCAACCAAGAAAATAGCTTCCTGCCACCTTTTCTTTTATTACAGAAAACAACACGAAACCTTGTTTTACAAGAGAGGGAAAAGGGCACGACCAAGGGCCACAGCAAAAGCCCAGGCCCCATTAGCACATAAGCTGTACAGCTACAACAGAAGTTGGACTCTGAGAAACATTGGCCAAGGGCCAGACAGAGGACGATTTTTTAAGGGAAAACCCAAAAGAATATATACCAAAATCATGATTCATAATTCAGGAGGAAATGGTACCGCAACGAAGAGATGGCTCTTCATTGAGTTGCAGATTTGAAGGCAGCATGAAGAGGAAAGACCAGATAGATATAAAGACAGAGCTCCATATAATATCTCCCCAAGACCTTATAATTGTAATCTCCCAAGGCTTTGAGTTTCTAGCCCTTGAGGACCCCTACTTTCTCTAAGGAACTCCTGATGTCCGAGCCACTGCAATCTTCAGTCATTTGAACAATGTTGGGGCTGTCAAATGGCACCACATCAGTAAGAGGGTAGGTTCGGTTTGCATGGAGTTGATTGCTTGCACAAACTCCCTTCAAAATTACAGTTTTGTGCACCCCACCAAGCAATCCTTCATAATCGGTGTCCCCGCTCTCTCCCACAAAAACCACTATATTGGACAAGTCCACACCCCAACGGACATACAAATACCTGAAGGGAAGGAGTTTTACGTCATTCAATCTTAATAAATCAATATTCCAAAATATCCAAATTCATCATATGAACATAAGCTCCAAGCAGACGGTCAAGTTCAATATCCAAATATGCTCTAACAAAACCCAAAGCAATAGCTGCAATGGTCCCATCAACTCAATCGTAGATAGGTTAGTAAATTAGGAGAATTATGAGTTCACTATTAAATTTCACTGTTCCTTAACCACAAATGTAAGAGGTACTAAATTAGTGAAGGCTTCAAAGGAAATGGTTATGATGCTTAGCTAACCGCAATCATACACTAAACAAGAAAAATACTTTATGAAATTAAGCAAATAGTTTGGATAAAAATCATTATGAAATGAAGTAGGATTGAACAAGGACTATACCTGAGGGCTTGGGAACGAGACGCCATTATGGGAATTACATTCAGCTTTGTCCCATTTTGACAATAAATAACATGGCAACGAAGAGCATGAATTCTCATCAACTTCCGGAGCTCCTTGACAGGAGGTACCTGCGAAGACAACACCCAGAGGCCAGAAAATTTTTTATTATCCCACTAAATGTAAAAGGGAAATTGATGTAATTGGAAATGATATATGCAAGAAGTCCTGAATTTGAAAAATGACAGGAAACTATTAAAAAAATCAGATATTTTATTTATTCAGAAATACAGAAATAAAAGAAAATAATTTACCATTCCTGGCTTCTGAACTTTAAAAGCATAGCAATATTCAGTTAAAACTTGCTCATTTTCAACAATAATCCGTTCATTGTCAGCCATTTTATCATTAATTGAAGCTGTCCAACGAACCAACGACTTTCTCAACCCTTCTCCGCCCCAACGGTATTCGATGTGTGAATGATAATATAAGTCAAGCACAAAAGGGCTGTCCTCTGAAGTAAGAGATGAATAATATAGATCACTTCCACTATTGCAGACAAAAGCATCAAAATCAGAAGGACTCAGCCCCCCTGAGACTAGAAAAGAGTGAACTTCGGATATGGACATTGATGTTGAGAGTATAAACCCTACAGAGCCTTCAGTCTTTTCTTTTCCAAATGCCTCGAGTATCTTTCCAGCAGTTTCAAGAGTATCTGTATTGGTATCACAATCCACCGCAATGACAAAAATATGTTTCCTCCTCCTCAAAGCTGGGAACTTTCCAGTGCCGGTATTCTGATCCGACTTCTCCGTGAACCCAGCTTTCCGTGTATCTCTTACAAAACCCTTCGACCATGTCAAAACAGCATTCTCTAACTTACTCTTCCCATCAACAGCATTCTCATCAGAATTTTCGGGATTTCCACTAGCTTCATTCTTGTCTCCATCCAATGAAAACTTTAGGTTTAAAGATATATCCTGTATATCTCTCAAGGAATCTCCTGGTGAATCTGTATCTGAATTTTCAGTTCCATCATCAGTTCTTTGCCACTGTGGATGCCTTGGTTTGCAACTGGCTATTTTAGTTAGATAAGTCTTGCAATGCTCTGGCCATGAGAAGAGATGAATATTTTTCAACCCATTCTGTCGACATTTTGCCCAAAGCTGCTTATCTGCTACAAGCTTTAGAAGAGCATCGGCAATAGACTGCTGATCATGGGGATCAACAAGAAGGCCATTGTCAAGTACCTGCAACAATATTGCAATGAGTTTCCTTAAACTGCAGCAGTGAAGAACAACTCTATATAAATTGCATATGATCATTCTACACATATATGATATGAAAATTTAGTAGAAATACCCGATGTATATCAACAGGACCTCCATTTCTGGTGGCAACAATAGGCAAACCATATGCTGCAGCCTTTTGAATTAGAAAAAAAAAAAAAAAAGGAAGGTGTTATATAAGTATTAAGAATTAAAATACACTTTAGAAACTTCATGAGTATAAAAAGAAGAGCACCTCAATTAGGGTAAGACCAAATGGTTCGATGAAAGCAGGATTAATGAAAACACCCTGAAAAGAAACTGAATTAGAAAATAGGACTAAACTTTGGTGGGGGGGGAGGGGGGCAAAAAATTAGCATGCATAAATGGATGGCAAAAGAAATTGTCAGATTGAGTATATTGGCAAATTTCAGTAGGTTACATGCTTCAATAAGTCAGCAGAAAATATGACTTAATCTTCTTTATAGAATAATTGAATGAAAAATGCACAAAATGTTCATTTAATAATAATAACTTAATGTTATAAAAAATTGCTAAATAGATAAATACTTCATGAAACAATGCCATAATAAAATAAGTAAAAATTAAAACAAGAAAATAAAATATAAACCCTAAACAGAAAAAGTAGAAGGGGTTGAAGGCAATAGCCTCTGTTATCTTCCTTGGACATCCCTAAAAGTTCTGAGTAGTTATGGAAGCTTCTTGTTAGAAGAAATGAAATTTCACATACCAGTTTTGAGGCAAGTTTACCACATTTGTCTAACTTTGAAGACCACATCAAGCCCACAAGATGAATTGCTTGACTTAAAATATATGGTTTTCAGAATAATGGCAATGGCACAAAATGGAGGCTAAAACATTTATAGAACCTCCAACTGAAGATAGCTCAAAACCTTTCCCAACACCTCAGTTAGAGTAAATCCGTACATTAATAGGAATACAAACGATAAAGAGTAAAACCTCTAACACCACCTCAATTATAGTAGTCTCGAATTTCTTAACACATCCTCCACCTTCATTAACCATGGTAGGGAAAAAAACCTCCTTCACCAGTTGGCAAACTTGAGTTATTTCATTCTTTCTTGCCCGCTGCACCCTAAATCCTCCCCCCCCACAACACAAATGAAATTCTTGGCTCCGCCACGGCGCCACCAAAGCCATATAAAATGACTTGTGCCATCAACTAGTTACACTATGAAATTGAAAAAGGAAAATTATGGATTAGAACAGACTTGTAGAGGCATAAAACAAGAGTAAACCCACTTTTTGGATGTAAATCAGAGTTTCCTAGAAAATAGCATTAATAATTGAAAGATGACAAACCAAAAGTTCTACAATTCAAAAATTACTACTAAAAATATGATGGGAATGCGAAAAAAATCATCAAAATTACTGTATCCTTTGAGTTGCATCCAACTCTGTGTTGGATTGATTCACCTCCCCCTCTTTTTTGAGAAGCACTATAAGTTGTTAATCTACTAATAACTAGAATATTTTTTTTGATAGGCAAAAGAGAGAGCATATATTAGAAGCGCCTAAGTGGAGGCATAGCATAGTACACACGAAGTAAACAAACAATGCCTAGTATATGTATAAAGGAACTAAAAAACTTTCTCCTAACTTTAAGCTCAACCAATCTACAAAATCTAACATAGACAATGTGTAGTCTATATACACCCTAACCCCAATTCACAAATGTATACGTAAAAGTGGATTTGATTACTTGGTCAGACTACTCAACATTATTAAAAGCCCTCTTGTTCCTTTCCTATCAAGGAGTCCACAATATGCACAAGGGAGTGGCCCTCCACGCTTTTTTCCGTTTTTTACCCATGAAAGATTCATGCCAATCCAACAGGTTCCCTCTAATTGAAGAATGCATAACCCACTCCACTCCAAAAGGAGAGTAAATCAAGTGCAACACCATTCTTGCTTTGGAACAATGCAAAAGCAAGTGATGTGTCATTTCCTTCTCACCTTTGCACAAGTAACACCTATTCAAGAGATTCCAACCCTCCTTTTGCGGTGGTTAAGAGTTAGAATTCTACCCAAGATGCTTACCAAGCAAAGAAACTGACTTTCACTAGTGCCCAAATTCTCCACACTATACTAGCCAAAAAAGGCTCTTTATATTCCCCAGAAAAGAAAAAATAAAGAGATCTAACTAAAAACTTGTCGTTCTTGGATTCATTCAATCTCAGTTTCTCCTCCACTTCCCCTTTTAACTACCAATTATTGTAATTTCCAAAACAAAATCTCCACTTCAACAAGCTTCCAAGCATTAAACTGCCTTGAAAAACAGGGGCTCCAACTATCCCCTACCCCAACCTCCTCCCAAGTCTCTACCACTCATCCACCATCTTTGTTAGTAGCAAAAGAGAATTAAGTTTGGGAAGGCTTCTTCCAATGTTTGATCCTCACACCACAAGTCTTTCCAGAATTTAACCCTTCTTCTATTCTCGACCAAAAAGCGAGACCTACTTGTTCAATAACTAGAATATTGAACACTAGTGGAGACCTGAAAGGGTGATGAATATAATCATTTTTGGACTTCTACTTGTTTTTCAAGGGTATTGCAAATTCCAAGTTGTTGGCTGTCTGAATAACTCATCCCTTGCATTAATTTTCCCATGACAACAATCATATTTAGCTAATGCATAGGTTTATGATTATCAAAATAATATATGGAAAGAAGAAATGAGTGCAGTGGAAGAAATAAACAAGTAAACTACAATACAAAGTCAAGTCACTGGTTTGTCTAGAAAATAGCAATCTGAAAGTAGAGCACGCATGAGAATAGAACTGGACAATCTATAATACAACAATTATCACATATTATCTTTCCTATTTAAAATTACTTAATCTTATAAATAAAGTACAAGGTCTACCTTTGTCTTTGCAGCTAGACGATAAATGTCGGGAACGTCGGACTGTTTGTGGTGTTTAGGGTATGCCACTTGACCATAAAGATCATATTTGTCAATCAGCTTAAGTATTGAAAGAAGAACAGAAGCACTTGTGCTGGACATTTCATCAATACCATCTCGGTTACCCATAATTAATGTCTGCAAAAAAACTAAATAAATAAGACAAAAAAAGAGCACAGAATAAATTTTTAAGTACACATAAAAAGACTTTGCTGCAAAGCCAATTTAGCTTATCTACAATATCAATATGATGTATTGACCAAATAAGAATCATTAGGAGGCTAAGACCTACAAGATTAGCAAGCTCTCTCAATGGACGACATTCTCCGAAGGCTTTGACCAAAGTTGTGATGTTCTTTTTGGGATCTGGTCTAGCAAGGGCGAGTATCATAGGCTTGCGTGGATTGGTAAAGAAGCGCATTATCTACAAAATACCAAGTAAGTTAAGGAATTGGCATCAATTCTAAAACAGCACTAAAAATGACAGAAAAGAAAAGATCCAGGTCAGAATTTTATCTAAAGCACAAAGCAATCAAAACAACCTAATTTGGAAGATAATCTAGGAAGTTTGACCATATATTTCACATCAGCTCTCTAACTACCACAACCATTGCTCAGTGGGATTGGACTGCCAGTGTGAAAGATAAAACAGTGGAAAAACTAATGCAAAGTAAAATAATAGTAAAGGTCTAATGAATAACTATAACCTCAGACCAAATAACCGGGTCAGGAGTACGAGGATGGTCTTCATTTCCTTCAGTTTCACCATCCATATCACCATCATGTGGAACAATATGATGGAATTCCATCCCAGGAGGAATTATCTGCAAAGAGCGATAACATTTCAAGATGTTTTTTGTGAACAAATATAACATGACATAACAAGGAGCAACAAATTTGTAAATCTGAAACATTACTTTAGATCTGAATTACATCATTGAAGCTATAAATCAATTTAATAAGTCCAAGAGTTTCAGGGCTCACCTCAAACCTATGCTTGTGAAGAGACATGAAATAAGAAATCAGCCTAGACTTAACAGATTCTTTCCAGTTCAAGCTTATTCAAATTAGACTAATAATATATCTTTTTTATGACCTGAAGCACTAGAATAGTTTTTAAGTAAAATAGACTACTTAATTAACGTGACAACTACACAATGTGTTCAAGAAAACTTTCATTTAGAATTCATTGCGGCCCAGGAATCTCATAATTAAACCTTCAACTCAAACAACACTTAGGACCCTAAGCTCATGAACCACAACCAAGCTTTAGGGCAAGGTAGGTTAAGTCAGGTTAAACAAAAGAAGCAAATTAAGCTTCTGCAAGAAAACCAAGAATGTCATAGTACTTACAACCATGCGAGGCATGAACCTGCCATAACAGCTCACATTACGTCTGATCCTTGCTCGGAGTTTACGCTCTAGTATTGGATCAAAACCATCATACAGGCGCCATTGCTGCTCTATCTCCTGTCTAGTGCTGGTTATAACTATTTCAGAAGCATCCAGGGCCAACTCCTCAGCCTCTATCCGACGCATTATTTTGTATGTTGTATTTATTTCATCCCTTGAAATTCGACCTTGTTTCAGAAGTTGTTCTAACTTATCTCGGCCAAGTGAATGACCAGTGAAAAGCATCGGGACATTTAAAGCGCCAGATAGAAGAGCAGCAGAGTCACCCGCATCTGCATAATGTCCATGGATGGCAACAGGCCAGACCGGTTGCCCATCACCAATTTGCTCACCAAGAACTTTAGACATCTGTATTATGTGATTAAGTGCGCCATCAACAAATTCAGGGATGTACGGCCATAGAAGTTCTTTCTCAACGTATTTATCTTTTGGACCAAATGGTATACGGATGATATAAGAACCACTACTCTCCCCCATATCTTCCATGAAACTTTCGGAATTCAGTGGAGTTAGCATCTCTGTAGGTTCACCATAACTCCAATCTACTTCTGGAGATGATACTTGTCTAGTTAGCAAATCAACCCGGTAAACTCCTGGCATTGAGCCCAAAGCCCTTGCGAGCTCAACAACATACTTAACCTAGAAGGGGAAAAAATGAAGATAATTTGGGTCTTTTTGTAAAGAATTAGATAACTTGTCGCTTTGTTAGATGATCAGTATTCATTATTTGGGAGTAAAACTACATTGCCAACATCAAACAAAAAGCTTCAACAACCAAAAGTTACCTGACCACCAGTATCAGAATCACGGCCAAGCTCCATATTTTCACCCCGTATTAGACCATGAAGGCTGCATACATACTAATCATTAAAAGTAATTCTACATCATCATGCATTGCAGAAAGATCATAATCTTTACTTGTTAACATTAGCAAATAGATAAATATAAATTTTTAGGGCATTCAATTTCCCAAGATGTTTCCTTTCAGCAGTTAGTCATCAGCATTTGGACAATTATAATGTTCCTGTTAAAATTAAAAGCACACGTGATCATTTCATAGTCTTCTTATGATCACATGTGCCAATTAGAGCACTAAAGTTCAGTTCATACCTTATTAATACAATGTATAGCTTTTTTCCTTTCTGAAAACTAACCCATGTCTCCATCGCATCAACAGAACTGATTCTAGGCATTCTTCCTCTGATGCTATCACCATGAGCTGAAATATCACTGACAGTATCTCCTTTTTCTCCCTCTGATAAGTCTTCAGACATATCAGCAATTGCTTCTCTGCGGCCTCTGTCACGCTCAAGACGACGTTTAGCTATCCGCTGGGCCTCCTCTCCCTCAAGCTATAAAAGAGAAGGCAACAATAAGAAGTCAATGGAATTCAATACTCACAAATTAGCTCCAATTTGTGGGAAATATGTCCAGAATGCGGTATCATAAAGAATTTAATACAAGTCGAATTAAAGATATTACTTTTAGCAAATCTACAACATCAACTGCTAGCACTTAGGTGTAAAAGAAACATTGACAAAGTTTGAAGATATAAGCAGTCTAGTTTTTATTGCCAGTAAAGCAAGTGGGATTAGGAAGTTTTTGAAACTAAAATTTTCCAGTTGCTTTAGCTCTAAATATGATGGGAACAAGGAAGTCAAAATTCAAAATTAAAATAATAATAAATAAAAGCTCTTAGCTCAACCAATCCAAATAATTCGATCAGGTATAGTTGAATTGAGGTTTTCATTTTCCCAGATCCCAAATATTAAGGTTATGTTTGGTTCCCGTAAAAAAACTAAGGAAATAAAAAAAAATGCAAAGGAAAATTATTTTTTCATGTTTGGTTGTCCTATGAAAAATATCAAACACAATTAAAACTAGTTAAAAACTTATGTATTTTTAAATTATTTAATATTTATATCAATGAGTTAAAATAAGTAAAATAAGTTTGAAGTAGCAAATAAAAATAATTTATTGACTTTTAATCTATCTTTTATTTTCCTTCATTTTTTCTTTCCTTTTACTTTTCCTTTGTATTTTCTTTCCCTTGCATTTTCCCTGAAATTTTCCAGGAACCAAACATAACCTAATGAAATTATCAATCTCTTTACCTGTCCTTTCTACATTACCAAACAGGTCCTAGCAGGTTGTCCATAAACCATTAAAAAAAAAGAAAAAGAAAATAAGGAGAGAGAGAAAGAGATTGTATCCAGGTCAGAAGACTAACATTGTTATAAGTACATCTAGCAGATGTAGAATTAAAGTAAGAACCACTTGACAATCAAACAAATCTAAAAGCAATTTCTGGTATTCTTGCACAACCAACCCCAGTCTAGAAAGATGAAGAAGCCCAAATACAAATAAATAATAATAATTCAAACTTGGTAAAGAAATAAGCTCAGGTTTTTATTCAATGTCCCTCGTGAATCCCTATGGATCTGAATTGGGCGATTTGCAATTAGCCCATCCATCGGTAATGTCACTTGAAATGATTATCGCAAATGAAACCCAGTAAACAACCATACCCAAATCCACCCATAGTCAATCAAATAGTCCTAATTTTATATGATAACACCATATCACACATCCACATGAACCACTTTATCCCATCCCCAAAAATAAATAAATTTAAAATTTAAAAAAAAACCTTTTTCTTCCTACTTTAATTAGCAAATTACTTCCAAAATCCAAAATTTAGAGCCGGCATTCAAAAGAAGACAGAGTTTGAAAAAATGACATTGCTTTTGGCTACCGAGAAAAACACATGAAATTAACAGAAGCCCCTGATCAACTGACCCTTGTTCAGCCATTTAGCTCAGTTGAGTTTAATTTTCATTTCCGGGAAACCAACCCAACAGACCCGTATGATTCAATTTCCTCCATCCCTTCTACTCCGATCTCTCAACAACCAAACAGGGTGTAATCAAAACAAAACATCAATAAACCAATATATATATCAAATTAAAAATCAAAAACGAAAAAACCTGCTTCTTCTGTCGAGCCAGGTTCCAAATCCTCCAACACATATTCTCCAATCTCGTATTCCTCTCCTGCGGACTCCTCGTCGCCGCCGCCTGGATTTTCAGAGACCCAAACACAAGCTTTCAGATACAATCAAACAGGCGCACACCCATATAGAAAGAAAGATAGCAGAGTACAAAGAAGATTACCCGAACCCATGAACGATGAAGATCAGTCTCATCGAAGCCAGTAATTACTTGCTCAACGAAGTAGCGAGTGGGACTGAATCTCCCTCTCTCCCTCAGCAGCAGAGACGTTTTGGCATCATCAAGTCCAGGTCCCACATCCAGAATCGCCTCCAAGTAACTGTTAATCCAGTCGTTTCCCGCCATTAACACTCTGTATCAGACCACAGCTTCCAAGTTTCTAGAGAAAAAGAGAATACTGTTGTCTCGGTGTCTGCCGAGACGATGAGCGAACCGTAGAGAGACAGCGGTGAGAGGAGAGTGAGATTTGCGTCAATTTATATTCAAGAACCGACGCGAAACGGTAAAAGCATCTCCCCCTTACCACTTTTTTTCTTCTTTTTTTTCTCAACAATTACACATTATGCTATATTCTTTAACAAATTCTTTAATTTAAAATTTAAAATTATTTAAATTGAAAAATAATTACTCATGCTATATATATATATATATAATTAATATTGTATAAAGAAATTCTTACCTAATTTCATTAATTTTTAATAAATTTTATCTCTTTCGAGATTCCAACTTAATACATCCGACATTCATTGATATAAAATTTTATTAAATATCTCTTTTATTATTTTTATTTATTATTTTTATTTTTATTTTTTTAATTTAAAATAAAAAAATATTTAATAAATTTTTAAATCAATTGGTTCGAAGGAAGGTGAACGGAATTAACTCATTATCATATAATTATAAAGTAAAATAATAAAAAATTAGAAGTAAGGATCTCTCGGTCTTTTTCTATTATAATATTAACATTTAAATTATTTTTAATTTAATACCTTAATCAGTGTCGTCTAAAACGATAAATAAATTCACATTTCTCTTTCTCGTACGCAAGCTATGCCAACTGTGTACTAGAAATTGGAACGGGGTTTTATTGTCACGTAACTGCGAAATCCCGTGAGAGATACGCTCCCCCTTCATCTGGAGAAGCTACATTCACTCTCGGATATAGTTAAAACCTTTACACGCGCTTTCCGGCGCCAACTCAATGCCACGCGGACCGGTGAGTGCGTCAGTACAATTTTAGCGAGACGCGTGTTTACCAGATCTGGAGAGTAAGCATGATTACGTACTTTCGAGAGTGGACGTGGCGTATATGGTTTTAATCATGAAAGAAGCAATTAGGAGAATAATGCCAATAATATGCCTTCGGAGGGGTAATTATTCATATTATGACAAAAGTACCCTTTTAACATTTAAAGGAAAATGCTAACGTTCGTGGGATATCTATACAATAAGAAATATCAAGCCCCTTTAAATTTATATTATTGATTTTCAACCCCATCAAAAGCTAAAATTTCAAATCAAGTCAACTTGTGTGACCATTTATTTTCATAATAAGCCCCTCTATTCGGCTTGAACTTTTAAATTCTTTGATTTATCCATCACCAAAAGTTAAATAAGATAAAATATAACAAAAATAATTCAAAAATTTTATACTTTAAATATAATACTAGTAAATTTTAAAAGTGAAAACGTTTATTTTAGTTAAAACTATTTTTATTTTTATTTTTATTCTATTTTTTTTCTTTTTTTTTTTCCTTCCTTAAAATTTAAATTATTAAAAAAAAATCATATTTTTTCTTTTTGCAAAACGTAACAAAAATCTTTAATTGAAAACTCAATTTGAAATTTTAACCTTTTATTGTTTTTCAACCTGATAAAAATATTATATTTAAAAAAATAATAATTTTTTCTTTAAATTTCATGTAAATGTTTAAAATGAAAAAATATATTTATATTAAAAATGGGTTTTTTTTAAGTAAAAATATGTAAAAAGTTAAATTCACTAATATAAATTTTATTTTATTCCTTTTAATCAATTAATTTTTATTAAAATAATATTTTTAAGAGCATTTTCTTAAAAAAAATATTTTTTTTTAAAACAAGATTCGATTGAGAAGTTAAAATGTTTCCAGTTTATATTTTTAAATATTTTTTAAAATAACTTTTGTAAATAACATTTTATTTCAATCATTTTTGTTATTTATATAATTATTTTTAAAATTATTCTAAAAAAATTAAATCATTATATTCTTATAAAATATTTATTTTCTATAAAAAAAATATCCATATATTACCAAATCCAAAAAAAAAAATTATTTTTTTACTCTTTAAAAAAAAAAAAAAACCAACCTCTATTCAAGGTTTCAAACACGCTCCATTCTATGTGATAGTTTGGCTTTTTGTCGTCCACTCTTCTGCTTAAATTTTTTTTTTCCTTTTTTGGTTAATCGATAAAATAAAGAAAAAGATTGAGAAAATATTTGGGAAGGCAACTGCACATGCAGAGATGACCAGGTGGACTGAAAAACCAGAAGATTGGTGGACGCGTGGCATACGTAAGCCGACATACTCCACTGATATATTTTTAAGTATATTTTCACCCCCGTTTAAAATCTTTGTTTTTTAATAAAATATAAATATTAGTTATAGTCATCTGTCCCATCTATGATTCTCTAGTCTCAAAGGTGGGCCACGTCACCTACTACCTATGCCTTCAATCTTTTAAAATCCCAAAATAGGGTTACACATGTGCGATGCTAGATGCTTCTCCTCCCAAACTTCAAATGCTCCTTTTGGAATTTTCTCTTACTTTAAATTTGTTCATTTGAACTCGAATAGATTAATTGATTTTAGTATAGGTGTATTAGTTTATGCCTATTTTAAAATTTGATATTTTATTTAAAATATCTTTATAATTATTAGCCATGTGAATTAATTACTATATCCAAATAATATAATAACGGGATAAAATAATGATATGCTACCATAAAGATGACAACTTCATGGTTATGTCTTCTTCAAGTAGGCCTTATTTGCAATGAATCTTATTGGCGTTCTAAGTTGTGTAATTTATTTTATTAATTTTTATAAAGAAAATGTATGAATTCTCGTGGAGTACATCAACCATTAAAATATATTATTTATATTTTTCTAAAATACCAAATTGATCGAGTTAGACAATAAGTTTTTTTTCCTAATTCATTATATTTTAATATGGTTCATCCATATATATATAATTTTGTATAATATCAAATACCTTATTGCGCTATTGGAAAACAAAATCTATCCTTTCAACCCAAGGCTTAGTACTCAATAGATTATAGATAGGGATGGAGACAGGGATAAGTCAGTGTCGACTAGGTATTCAGATAATGGTCTTTTTATCAAAAAAACATGTGTTACTTATTTTCATTTCATAATCTTTGTTAAATTAATAATGTCGGACAAACATACACTTGCAATAAAGTTTAACCTATTGTCAATATTAATATTGGTAAGTATATCATTCTTTAATATATTTTTTTCTCAACTTCTTCAAGATTTGAGTCAAAGTGAACCGTTGTGATCGACAATGTAGAAAAATAAAAATTCCCTAATTATAAATATAATTTCTCAGTGGTTGATCTAAATATGATAAAAATATTTTAAAGTACATGCATATGTTGTGATTTATGTTTTCGATAAAAAGTGATTATCAGTTTGTAGGGGAATTATTTTTCTAGTAAATGTATTTGATTTCTTACAAGATCTTCTTATAATATTAATTGTCACAGATTGTTTGTTTGGTATCCGTGACAATAGCATAAATGCTTATCGAGAAGAATATGTAGGCTAGTTAGAGCAAAATGAAATGGGGATCATGCTCCAAAGATTGGGTGTGTAGGTATTGTTGAAAGATTCTTCAGAGTTTAGGTATACCAACTCGATCGAGTTTTGGGAGTTTGTTGCTAATCGAGGACTTAATAATGAAAAAGAGGTTTGGCCACTCCTATACAAATTGGTTGGAATCTGGAGTAGTTCCCCTGATGAGTCCATGGTAGGATGAAACTAGTAAACATAGAGCCTTTGGAAAGCATGGCGTGCAGGCTAAGCCCCTTGATTAGGCTTATAGGAGTTGTCGCATGGGCCATGTCACTATGGCAAAACTCTAGGCCAGTGACAAGTGATATCAAAGCAAGACAAGTGGTAAACATGGCGATGTTCATTTCTGACGATCTTAACCAAAGAGTTATCTCCTCGATGGCAATACAAGTAACCTATGAAGCCTCATGTTGCGACAATGCAATCAAATGAACATTGTGGCATGTGTTCAAGCTATACTTAGAAGGACCCATGAGGGAATATGGATGCTTCTGGATAAAAAAGGTGTCGTTTGTTGTTCTAGTAACACACAATATCTTGCCTACTAGGGGTGGAAGTTTGTGTCTGGGAGCACTACTTCTAGGGTGTTATTAGGATAACACGATGGGTAGATGTCACTTCCTAAGGTGAGAAAACATCTTTTTTAGCCCATTGGGTGTCAACTACGGACCTTGGTGGTTATTGGCTTATGGGGAGCAAGCAATATTTGAAGGGCATCATTTGGCGAAAATATGAAGCCTTGCACTAGGGCATGCAAGAGATTGGGTGGGGAAGAATGTCACATACTGTTTGTTTGGTGTCCGTGATAATAGTGAAAGTGCTTATCGAGAAGAATATGTTGGTTGGTTAGAGCAAAATGAAGTGAGGATCATGCTCTAAGGACTGGTTAGAGCAGAAGATTCTTTGGAGTTTAGGCATGCCGACCCAATTGAGTTTGGGGAGCTTGTCATTGGTCAAAGACTTAATAATGAAGATGAGACTTGACTACTCCTACACAAACTAGTCAGGATCTGGAGTTGTTTTCCTGATGAGTCTATGGTAGGACAAAACCGATCAACATATAGTCTTTGAAAAGTATGGCATACAGGTTGAGCCCCTTGATTAGGCCTATAAGGGTTATCGCATAGGCCTTGTCACTACGACCAAACTCTAGGCTCGTGACATAATACAATCGTATCATAAATAAGTTATAGTACTAAACTATTAAACAATATTATATTTAAAAATAAATAAAAAATAAAAAATGTATAAGATTACTTCAATGAGTTCATGAGCATAACATTATGTTTGTGTCACCAAAAACTCCATTTTTCTTTATCAAGTGAGGGAATCAACTTTCACAAAAACAACTACTATATTTGCAAGTGTTGAAATCTCTAAATTACATCATTCTAAGTCTTGTCTTCGTTGGGGTGCATGTTACTATCATCATAGGGATCTAGATCGAGACAACGAAAACATTTAAGAAATGAATCTTAGATTTAGGTGCTCATAAAACAACAACTAGGATCTAGATGTTTTCAGATCAATCCCAATTGACAAAGTGGGTGGTGTAGATTTCAACAACCTTGCAATTTTTTTGCCCAATAGCTCTCTTTCCCATATCTTGACATGTAAGGATGATAGAATCCTCTATATGGGGATAAAAGTTAAGGTTCCTCTCTCTGAAATACTGAAATGGTAAAACTACAATTCTTAAACCCTTAAGGGGGTTTATACAGACTTGTTTATAAGCCTAAGTGACTTAAACCCATTTTGAGCTTAAGTGACTTGAACTCATCTTGGGCTTGGACTTGGATCATTTAATTTAGTTCACTAAGTCTTAATTAATTAATTAGTCTTATTAGGCTCTAATTAATTAATTAACTCAATCCAAAAAGACTATTCATAAACTCTTACACAACCTTACGTGTTTACCAAAACATACATATGCACACATATAAATAAATGACCTAAATATCCCCAAAATAATGTGCCACCAAGGAATATGAACTCGAGCGAGGATCATTATGACCCATAAAAAAATACTAACTTTCTCAAAATCAAATTATAAAGTGTGAAACAAGGCTAACTAACTAAAGAAAAACATTCAAAAGGAAGGGTGAATTAGGTTTTAAAACTTTTTCAAAGAACTCCTTAAATTAAGCAAGTAATAGTTCAATAAATGTAAAAAGATAGTGTTAGAGAGATGCAAACACTACTTGTAATGGTTTAATAAGTCTTGTCTACGTCCATTCTCCTCAACCTCCTTTTGAGTGAGGGTTCCACTAATTCAAAGCTTTCAATTCAAGTTTTCAAGTTTTTACAATTGGATTCACCAGCTCCAATAGACTCTACAAATCTTTTTTAAGTTCAATCCTAACTTAAATCTCTAACACTCAATCTTACTCAAATGGATGATAGTTTAAGCACACTCAACCTAGCTTAATAGATAAACAAATACAAAGAAGTTAGGATGAATACAAAGGTACACTAATGTGAATTTACAATTGAGAAAGTTAATGCACCAAAAAGAAAGAGAGTTTTGAATGTGAGAAAAAGGTAGGTAAAGAGTTTAATGCAAGTGTTTTTTTAACAATAAATTAATAAAAGTCCTTTATTTATAGATTTACAACCTCAAATACCAAAAAGTGCAACAACGAACCTTTCCCGATCGAGCTCTGGTTTGATTGATTAAGTAATTGTTGGACAATTAATGCTCAACAGGTAGTCGTTTGTCTTTTTTAGGATTCGATTGAACCTCAATCAAGAAAGGGATACCCTTGGCTGAGAAGAGGTTTTCCTTAACTGATAACACAATCCTTTTGAAAAATTAAAGAATTCTTTGCACCCCTTAACTAGACTTCAACTGGTAAAAGGTAACCAATTCAACCAATTCCCAACCAATTGAATTGGTTCAATCCACCCTCAATCGATTGGACTTAAAAAGGTACAAAACCTATATTTTTCAATTCAAAATACTTCTAACAATTATACAACATTCTTAAATACCTTTATAAATCAAATTTGAATTGATTTACCTAAGGTTTTTGAAAATATACTCGAGTTTAGAAAATATATGAACTTTAAATCATAGTTTTAGGAAACACCAAGTATGAAGATGATGCATGAATATGTAAAAATCCTAGGTACACCCAAGTATTCATCTTAGATTGAGTTTTTAAGCTTGAATGATCTTCATGCACCCTTGATTTTTCTTTCCTTGGATTTTTTTATGGTTCACTTGACTTTTCTTTTTATTTTCTTGTTTTATACCTAAAACTTATCTTGATTTTAAATCATTAACATACTAACCATAGTTTATTTTCATCAAAATATACTTGAGAGAACCTTTGGGCTAATATGAAGTTAACTTAACATTCCACTACCTAGAATTAATTGTGTTTCAGTATCCTATGATATTAGATTGATATAGAAAACTTAGGTATGTGACCAACTAATTATTTCAAACAAGTTTCCTATGAACTCATGTCAAGCGCTTAAGATTATCTATACCATTCTTGAGCTTCAGATCCTCCTATTATATGATCAATTAACATACTCTAACTCTCCAAAAACATATGTCAAGTCCATTTAAGGAATTACTATAACCACAAATTTTATTATCACATGTCCTTAGAATCACCCAAGGAAATACATTGTCTCAAACTCATGAGATATAACAGTATATACCTTGAGAATACATATTGTCACTTGTCTTGATCAACAATAACCCAATTTATAAGAAATATATGACCACCTTAAGGTTTAACTCGTAGGTCAAAGCCACTAAAAATCTCTCAAGGTTGAGAACTTATGTAACATAGCAGCTTGGTGAAATCATGACTACCAAATAGTCAATATCATGACTTACCATAGTTTTAGTTCAATGTGTCTATGAACCCCATATCAATGACCAAAATAAGTCATTTTTCCAATTATGAGATACACAAAACCTTAAATGGACTATCTAAATCTATGAACCAATTGTAAATAACACATCTACTTGTAAGAAACTCACAACTTAAATCTTCTATACAATTCATAATTCACCCAAGTCATGTATAACACAAGTGATACAAATCTGAATGTTCATCATACACAATGCATAAATAGGATTTAAAAAAAAAACCAAAATTATAATATAAATAATAATAAAATAGTTGGTATCTTAAAACTAAAATATGTTTTTTTTAATAATTATATACATACTTACAACTTAAATTATTAGTCTCTAAATGATGGTTGATGTCCTTAAATTCAATGAAATTATATATGTGTGTGTGTGTGTGTATATATATATATATATATATATATATATATATATATATATATATATATATATATATATA